>CM068361.1:2556705-2574205 GCA_034769755.1 Odontamblyopus lacepedii | reverse complement strand
GACTCTTCGTCTCATGTGGGACGTCCCCCTCACAGCTGTCAGCGCCTCCTCTGTCCGACCCTGGAAACGCGCTCGTTCACACGCTCCACCTGTTTATACAGACGGACGCGGCGAATCCGGGAGCAGCGGCGCTACGAACACAACGAGAGCCAGAGCCAGAGCCAGAGCCAGAGCCAGAACGAGAGCCAGAACGAGAGCCAGAGCGAGAGCCAGAACGAGAGCCAGAGCGAGAGCCAGAGCGAGAGCCAGAGCGAGAGCCAGAGCCAGAACGAGAGCCAGAACGAGAGCCAGAGCCAGAGCCAGAACGAGAGCCAGAACGAGAGCCAGAGCGAGAGCCAGAGCGAGAGCCAGAGCGAGAGCCAGAGCCAGAACGAGAGCCAGAACGAGAGCCAGAACGAGAGCCAGAGCGAGAGCCAGAACGAGAGCCAGAACGAGAACAAGAGCCAGAGCCCGAGCCAGAACGAGAGCCAGAACGAGAGCCAGAGCCAGAGCCAGAACGAGAGCCCGAGCCAGAGCCAGAGCCAGAACGAGAGCCAGAATGAGAGCCCGAGCCAGAGCCAGAGCCAGAACGAGAGCCAGAACGAGAGCCAGAGCCAGAGCGAGAGCCAGAACGAGAGCCAGAACGAGAGCCAGAGCGAGAGCCAGAACGAGAGCCAGAACGAGAGCCAGAGCCAGAGCCAGAACGAGAGCCAGAACGAGAGCCCGAGCCCAAGCCAGAGCCCGAGCCAGAGCGAGAGCGAAGCCAGAGCCAGAGCCAGAGCCAGAGCCAGAGCCAGAGCCAGGCCAGAGCCCGAGCCAGAACGAGCCCGAGCCAGAGCCAGAGCCAGAGCCAGAGCCAGAACGAGAGCCCGAGCCAGAGCCAGAGCCAGAACGAGAGCCCGAGCCAGAGCCAGAGCCAGAGCCAGAGCCAGAGCCAGAGCCAGAACGAGAGCCCGAGCCAGAGCCAGAGCCAGAACGAGAGCCCGAGCCAGAGCCAGAGCCAGAACGAGAGCCAGAGCCAGAGCCAGAGCCAGAACGAGAGCCCGAGCCAGAGCCAGAGCCCGAGCCAGAGCCCGAGCCAGAGCGAGAGCCAGAACGAGAGCCAGAACGAGAGCCAGAACGAGAGCCAGAATGAGAGCCAGAACGAGAGCCAGAACGAGAGCCAGAACGAGAGCCAGAGCGAGAGCCAGAGCCAGAGCGAGAACAAGAGCCAGAACGAGAGCCAGAGCCAGAACGAGAGCCAGAGCCAGAACGAGAGCCAGAACGAGAGCCAGAGCCAGAGCCAGAACGAGAGCCAGAACGAGAACAAGAGCCAGAACGAGAGCCAGAGCCAGAACGAGAGCCAGAACGAGAACAAGAGCCAGAGCCCGAGCCAGAGCGAGAGCCAGAACGAGAGCCAGAACGAGAGCCAGAACGAGAGCCAGAACGAGAGCCAGAACGAGAGCCAGAACGAGAACAAGAGCCAGAGCCCGAGCCAGAACGAGAGCCAGAACGAGAACAAGAGCCAGAACGAGAGCCAGAGCGAGAGCCAGAACTAGAACAAGAGCAAGAGCCAGAGCCAGAACGCACTTCTGGCTCCACAGATTCCGGCTCCACAGACTCCGGCTCCACAGATTCCGGCTCCACAGATTCCGGCTCCACAGACTCCGGCTCCACAGACTCCGGCTCCAGTTCAGTTTGTTTGCAGTGGGTCCAGACATTTGCCCGGGACAGACCCAGTCCTGACCCTGTGACCTCTGTCCCAGCAAAAAAACACTGATCTGTCCTGGGAGTCTCCATTTATGACCGGAACTAAACCAGGACTAAACCAGGTCTAAACCAGGACTAAACCAGGTCTAAACCAGGACTAAACCAGGACTAAACCAGGACTAAACCAGGACTAAACCAGAGGAGCATAAAGTGCGTTTGTTTAGCCTGAATCTAACGTTAGTGACAGGTTTGATTGACAGCGTTGCTATGGCGATGGATCGGCTCTTTGGTCACCACGATTATTGGGTCAGAATTCCAGATCCGGACTCAGCTCCAGAGTCGCTGTTTAGTCTGACTCTGGTCCTGTCCCGGTCCTGGTCTGGATCTGGTTTGGTCCTGGTCTGGTTCTGGTTTAGTCCTAGTTCTTGTGGCGAGCTGTGGAGAGGTGCATTGTGGGAAATGAAACCACAGAGATGAAGAGCTCAAATAAACAAGACACAGATGCAACTTTCACCGTCTCCTCCAGTCCTAGAGGAGATCTAGACCTGGTTTAGTCCTGGTTTAGTCCTGGTTTAGTCCTGGTTTAGTCCTGGTTCAGTCCTGGTTCAGTCCTGGTTCAGTCCTGGTTCAGTTCTGGTTCAGTTCTGGTTCAGTTCTGGTTTAGTCCTGGTTTAGTCCTGGTTCAGTTCTGGTTCAGTTCTGGTTCAGTCCTGGTTCAGTCCTGGTTCAGTCCTGGTTTAGTCCTGGTTTAGTCCTGGTTCAGTTCTGGTTCAGTTCTGGTTCAGTTCTGGTTCAGTCCTGGTTTAGTCCTGGTTCAGTTCTCGTTCAGTTCTGGTTCAGTCCTGGTTCAGTCCTGGTTTAGTCCTGGTTCAGTTATCGTTCAGTTCTGGTTCAGTCCTGGTTCAGTCCTGGTTTAGTCCTGGTTCAGTTCTCGTTCAGTTCTGGTTCAGTTCTGGTTCAGTCCTGGTTTAGTCCTGGTTCAGTTCTCGTTCAGTTCTGGTTCAGTCCTGGTTCAGTCCTGGTTTAGTCCTGGTTCAGTTATCGTTCAGTTCTGGTTCAGTCCTGGTTTAGTCCTGGTTCAGTTCTGGTTCAGTTCTGGTTCAGTTCTGGTTCAGTCCTGGTTCAGTCCTGGTTCAGTCCTGGTTTAGTCCTGGTTTAGTCCTGGTTCAGTTCTGGTTCAGTTCTGGTTCAGTCCTGGTTCAGTTCTGGTTCAGTCCTGGTTTAGTCCTGGTTCAGTTCTCGTTCAGTTCTCGTTCAGTTCTCGTTCAGTTCTGGTTCAGTCCTGGTTCAGTCCTGGTTTAGTCCTGGTTCAGTTCTCGTTCAGTTCTGGTTCAGTTCTGGTTCAGTCCTGGTTTAGTCCTGGTTCAGTTCTCGTTCAGTTCTGGTTCAGTCCTGGTTCAGTCCTGGTTTAGTCCTGGTTCAGTTATCGTTCAGTTCTGGTTCAGTCCTGGTTTAGTCCTGGTTCAGTTCTGGTTCAGTTCTGGTTCAGTTCTGGTTCAGTCCTGGTTCAGTCCTGGTTCAGTCCCGCTGTAGTCCCGCTGTAGTCCTGGTCCGGTGCTGGTCCGGGTCTTGCCTGGGAGGACAGCAGGTTGCAGTCTATGTGGGCCCCGGTCCCGGTCTTGTGCCGCTGGAGGAGGGCGGCCATGACGGCGCCGTGAGCGTAAAGTCCCGTCGCCAAATCTGTCATCGCCACACCGGGCCGCACCGGGTCCCCGCCCTGCAGGGACAGACAGGTGAGGGGCCCCGTCACAGCGGCAGGCGAGGGGCCCCGTCACAGCAGCAGGTGTTACCTCAGGTCCGGTGATGTGCATCATTCCCGACACCGCCGACAAAATGGAGTCGTACCCGGGGCTGAGGGCCGAGGGGCCGGTCTGACCGTATCCTGCAACAACACAACACTGTAACACAACATTATAACACAACACAACACTGTAACACAACATTATAACACAACACAACACTGTAACACAACATTATAACACAACACACACTGTAACACAACATTATAACACAACACACACTGTAACACAACATTATAACACAACACAACACTGTAACACAACATTATAACACAACACACACTGTAACACAACATTATAACACAACACACACTGTAACACAACATTATAACACAACACACACTGTAACACAACATTATAACACAACAACACACACTGTAACACAACATTATAACACAACACACAACTGTAACACAACATTATAACACAACATTATAACACAACATTATAACACAACACACACTGTAACAACATTATAACACAACACAACACTGTAACACAACATTATAACACAACATTATAACACAACACAACACTGTAACACAACATTATAACACAACACACACTGTAACACAACATTATAACACAACACAACACTGTAACACAACATTATAACACAACACAACACTGTAACACAACATTATAACACAACACACACTGTAACACAACATTATAACACAACACACACTGTAACACAACATTATAACACAACACAACACTGTAACACAACATTATAACACAACACACACTGTAACACAACATTATAACACAACACAACACTGTAACACAACATTATAACACAACACACACTGTAACACAACATAACACAACACACACTGTAACACAACATTATAACACAACACACACTGTAACACAACATTATAACACAACACACACTGTAACACAACATTATAACACAACACACACTGTAACACAACATTATAACACAACACACACTGTAACACAACATTATAACACAACACACACTGTAACACAACATAACACAACAGACACTGTAACACAACATTATAACACAACACACACTGTAACACAACATTATAACACAACACACACTGTAACACAACATTATAACACAACACACACTGTAACACAACATTATAACACAACACACACTGTAACACAACATTATAACACAACACAACACTGTAACACAACATTATAACACAACACAACACTGTAACACAACATTATAACACAACACAACACTGTAACACAACATTATAACACAACAACACAACACTGTAACACAACATTATAACACAACACACACTGTAACACAACATTATAACACAACACACACTGTAACACAACATTATAACACAACACACACTGTAACACAACATTATAACACAACACACACTGTAACACAACATTATAACACAACACACACTGTAACACAACATTATAACACAACACACACTGTAACACAACATTATAACACAACACAACACTGTAACACAACATTATAACACAACACACACTGTAACACAACATTATAACACAACAACACAACACTGTAACACAACATTATAACACAACAACACAACACTGTAACACAACATTATAACACAACACACACTGTAACACAACATTATAACACAACACACACTGTAACACAACATTATAAGACAACACAACACTGTAACACAACATTATAACACAACACAACACTGTAACACAACATTATAACACAACACACACTGTAACACAACATTATAACACAACAACACACACTGTAACACAACATTATAACACAACAACACAACACTGTAACACAACATTATAACACAACACACACTGTAACACAACATTATAACACAACACACACTGTAACACAACATTATAACACAACACACACTGTAACACAACATTATAACACAACACACACTGTAACACAACATTATAACACAACACACACTGTAACACAACATTATAACACAACAACACACACTGTAACACAACATTATAACACAACACAACACTGTAACACAACATTATAACACAACACAACACTGTAACACAACATTATAACACAACACACACTGTAACACAACATTATAACACAACACACACTGTAACACAACATTATAACACAACAACACAACACTGTAACACAACATTATAACACAACACACACTGTAACACAACATTATAACACAACACACACTGTAACACAACATTATAACACAACACAACACTGTAACACAACATTATAACACAACACACACTGTAACACAACATTATAACACAACACACACTGTAACACAACATTATAACACAACACACACTGTAACACAACATTATAACACAACAACACACACTGTAACACAACATTATAACACAACACACACTGTAACACAACATTATAACACAACACACACTGTAACACAACATTATAACACAACACACACTGTAACACAACATTATAACACAACACACACTGTAACACAACATTATAACACAACACACACTGTAACACAACATTATAACACAACACAACACTGTAACACAACATTATAACACAACACACACTGTAACACAACATTATAACACAACACAACACTGTAACACAACATTATAACACAACACACACTGTAACACAACATTATAACACAACAACACAACACTGTAACACAACATTATAACACAACAACACAACACTGTAACACAACATTATAACACAACACAACACTGTAACACAACATTATAACACAACACACACTGTAACACAACATTATAACACAACAACACAACACTGTAACACAACATTATAACACAACACACACTGTAACACAACATTATAACACAACACACACTGTAACACAACATTATAACACAACACACACTGTAACACAACATTATAACACAACAACACAACACTGTAACACAACATTATAACACAACACACACTGTAACACAACATTATAACACAACACACACTGTAACACAACATTATAACACAACAACACAACACTGTAACACAACATTATAACACAACACACACTGTAACACAACATTATAACACAACACAACACTGTAACACAACATTATAACACAACAACACACACTGTAACACAACATTATAACACAACAACACAACACTGTAACACAACATTATAACACAACACAACACTGTAACACAACATAATAACACAACATGCACAACTGTAACACAACATTATAACACAACACACAATTGTACACAACATTATAACACAACAACACAACACTGTAACACAACATTATAACACAACAACACAACACTGTAACACAACATTATAACACAACAACACACACTGTAACACAACATTATAACACAACACTGTAACACAACATTATAACACAACAACACAACACTGTAACACAACATTATAACACAACACAACACTGTAACACAACATTATAACACAACAACACACACTGTAACACAACATTATAACACAACAACACAACACTGTAACACAACATTATAACACAACAACACAACACTGTAACACAACATTATAACACAACACACACTGTAACACAACATTATAACACAACAACACACACTGTAACACAACATTATAACACAACACACACTGTAACACAACATTATAACACAACACAACACTGTAACACAACATTATAACACAACACAACACTGTAACACAACATTATAACACAACAACACAACACTGTAACACAACATTATAACACAACACACACTGTAACACAACATTATAACACAACACAAACTGTAACACAACATTATAACACAACACACACACTGTAACAAAAAATTATAACACAACACACACTGTAACACAACATTATAACACAACACACACTGTAACACAACATTATAACACAACAACACAACACTGTAACACAACATTATAACACAACACACACTGTAACACAACATTATAACACAACACACACTGTAACACAACATTATAACACAACAACACAACACTGTAACACAACATTATAACACAACACAACACTGTAACACAACATTATAACACAACACACACTGTAACACAACATTATAACACAACACAACACTGTAACACAACATTATAACACAACACACACTGTAACACAACATTATAACACAACAACACAACACTGTAACACAACATTATAACACAACACACACTGTAACACAACATTATAACACAACACAACACTGTAACACAACATTATAACACAACACACACTGTAACACAACATTATAACACAACACAACACTGTAACACAACATTATAACACAACAACACACACTGTAACACAACATTATAACACAACACACACTGTAACACAACATTATAACACAACACACACTGTAACACAACATTATAACACAACACACACTGTAACACAACATTATAACACAACAACACAACACTGTAACACAACATTATAACACAACACACACTGTAACACAACATTATAACACAACACACACTGTAACACAACATTATAACACAACACACACTGTAACACAACATTATAACACAACAACACACACTGTAACACAACATTATAACACAACAACACACACTGTAACACAACATTATAACACAACAACACAACACTGTAACACAACATTATAACACAACACAAAACTGTAACACAACATTATAACACAACACAAAACTGTAACACAACATTATAACACAACACACACTGTAACACAACATTATAACACAACAAAAACACACTTAAACACAACATTATAACACAACAACACACACTGTAACACAACATTATAACACAACACACACTGTAACACAACATTATAACACAACAACACAACACTGTAACACAACATTATAACACAACAACACAACACTGTAACACAACATTATAACACAACAACACTGTAACACAACATTATAACACAACAACACACACTGTAACACAACATTATAACACAACAACACACACTGTAACACAACATAATAACACAACATACACACATTATAACACAACACACACTGTAACACAACATTATAACACAACACACACTGTAACACAACATTATAACACAACACAACACTGTAACACAACATTATAACACAACAACACAACACTGTAACACAACATTATAACACAACAACACACACTGTAACACAACATTATAACACAACACACACTGTAACACAACATTATAACACAACACAACACTGTAACACAACATTATAACACAACACACACTGTAACACAACATTATAACACAACACAACACTGTAACACAACATTATAACACAACACACACTGTAACACAACATTATAACACAACAACACAACACTGTAACACAACATTATAACACAACACACACTGTAACACAACATTATAACATAACACAACACTGTAACACAACATTATAACACAACACAACACTGTAACACAACATTATAACACAACACAACACTGTAACACAACATTATAACACAACACACACTGTAACACAACATTATAACACAACACAACACTGTAACACAACATTATAACACAACAACACAACACTGTAACACAACATTATAACACAACACACACTGTAACACAACATTATAACACAACAACACAACACTGTAACACAACATTATAACACAACAACACACACTGTAACACAACATTATAACACAACAACACACACTGTAACACAACATTATAACACAACAACACACACTGTAACACAACATTATAACACAACAACACAACACTGTAACACAACATTATAACACAACACAACACTGTAACACAACATTATAACACAACACACACTGTAACACAACATTATAACACAACAACACAACACTGTAACACAACATTATAACACAACACACACTGTAACACAACATTATAACACAACACACACTGTAACACAACATTATAACACAACACACACTGTAACACAACATTATAACACAACAACACAACACTGTAACACAACATTATAACACAACACACACTGTAACACAACATTATAACACAACACACACTGTAACACAACATTATAACACAACACACACTGTAACACAACATTATAACACAACACACACTGTAACACAACATTATAACACAACACACACTGTAACACAACATTATAACACAACAACACAACACTGTAACACAACATTATAACACAACAACACAACACTGTAACACAACATTATAACACAACACAACACTGTAACACAACATTATAACACAACACACACTGTAACACAACATTATAACACAACAACACAACACTGTAACACAACATTATAACACAACACACACTGTAACACAACATTATAACACAACACAACACTGTAACACAACATTATAACACAACACACACTGTAACACAACATTATAACACAACACAACACTGTAACACAACATTATAACACAACACACACTGTAACACAACATTATAACACAACACACACTGTAACACAACATTATAACACAACAACACACACTGTAACACAACATTATAACACAACAACACACACTGTAACACAACATTATAACACAACACAAAACTGTAACACAACATTATAACACAACACAAAACTGTAACACAACATTATAACACAACACACACTGTAACACAACATTATAACACAACACACACTGTAACACAACATTATAACACAACACACACTGTAACACAACATTATAACACAACACACACTGTAACACAACATTATAACACAACAACACAACACTGTAACACAACATTATAACACAACACACACTGTAACACAACATTATAACACAACACACACTGTAACACAACATTATAACACAACACACACTGTAACACAACATTATAACACAACACAACACTGTAACACAACATTATAACACAACACACACTGTAACACAACATAACACAACACAACACTGTAACACAACATTATAACACAACACACACTGTAACACAACATTATAACACAACAACACAACACTGTAACACAACATTATAACACAACACACACTGTAACACAACATTATAACACAACACAACACTGTAACACAACATTATAACACAACACACACTGTAACACAACATTATAACACAACACACACTGTAACACAACATTATAACACAACATTATAACACAACACACACTGTAACACAACATTATAACACAACATTATAACACAACATTATAACACAACACACACTGTAACAACATTATAACACAACACAACACTGTAACACAACATTATAACACAACACACACTGTAACACAACATTATAACACAACACACACTGTAACACAACATTATAACACAACACACACTGTAACACAACATTATAACACAACACAACACTGTAACACAACATTATAACACAACAACACACACTGTAACACAACATTATAACACAACACAAAACTGTAACACAACATTATAACACAACACAAAACTGTAACACAACATTATAACACAACACACACTGTAACACAACATTATAACACAACACACACTGTAACACAACATTATAACACAACAAACACTGTAACACAACATTATAACACAACACACACTGTAACACAACATTATAACACAACACACACTGTAACACAACATTATAACACAACACACACTGTAACACAACATTATAACACAACAACACAACACTGTAACACAACATTATAACACAACACACACTGTAACACAACATTATAACACAACACAACACTGTAACACAACATTATAACACAACACACACTGTAACACAACATTATAACACAACACACACTGTAACACAACATTATAACACAACACACACTGTAACACAACATTATAACACAACACACACTGTAACACAACATTATAACACAACACACACTGTAACACAACATTATAACACAACACACACTGTAACACAACATTATAACACAACACACACTGTAACACAACATTATAACACAACACACACTGTAACACAACATTATAACACAACACACACTGTAACACAACATTATAACACAACACACACTGTAACACAACATTATAACACAACACAACACTGTAACACAACATTATAACACAACACACACTGTAACACAACATTATAACACAACACACACTGTAACACAACATTATAACACAACACACACTGTAACACAACATTATAACACAACAACACACACTGTAACACAACATTATAGCACAACACACACTGTAACACAACATTATAACACAACACAAAACTGTAACACAACATTATAACACAACACACACTGTAACACAACATTATAACACAACACACACTGTAACACAACATTATAACACAACAACACAACACTGTAACACAACATTATAACACAACACACACTGTAACACAACATTATAACACAACACACACTGTAACACAACATTATAACACAACACACACTGTAACACAACATTATAACACAACACAACACTGTAACACAACATTATAACACAACAACACACACTGTAACACAACATTATAACACAACACAAAACTGTAACACAACATTATAACACAACACAAAACTGTAACACAACATTATAACACAACACACACTGTAACACAACATTATAACACAACACACACTGTAACACAACATTATAACACAACACACACTGTAACACAACATTATAACACAACACACACTGTAACACAACATTATAACACAACACACACTGTAACACAACATTATAACACAACAACACAACACTGTAACACAACATTATAACACAACACACACTGTAACACAACATTATAACACAACACAACACTGTAACACAACATTATAACACAACAACACAACACTGTAACACAACATTATAACACAACAACACAACACTGTAACACAACATTATAACACAACACACACTGTAACACAACATTATAACACAACAACACAACACTGTAACACAACATTATAACACAACAACACAACACTGTAACACAACATTATAACACAACAACACAACACTGTAACACAACATTATAACACAACAACACAACACTGTAACACAACATTATAACACAACACACACTGTAACACAACATTATAACACAACAACACAACACTGTAACACAACATTATAACACAACACACACTGTAACACAACATTATAACACAACACACACTGTAACACAACATTATAACACAACAACACAACACTGTAACACAACATTATAACACAACACACACTGTAACACAACATTATAACACAACAACACAACACTGTAACACAACATTATAACACAACAACACAACACTGTAACACAACATTATAACACAACAACACAACACTGTAACACAACATTATAACACAACACACACTGTAACACAACATTATAACACAACACACACTGTAACACAACATTATAACACAACAACACAAAACTGTAACACAACATTATAACACAACACACACTGTAACACAGTTTAAACATTCGATTTCCTTTAAGTGTTAAAACAGAGACTGAAATCTGACCCACGGGGAGGGCATCTGACACACTCTGACCCACGGGGAGGGCATCTGACACACTCTGACCCACGGGAGGGCATCTGACACACTCTGACCCACGGGGAGGGCATCTGACACACTCTGACCCACGGGAGGGCATCTGACACACTCTGACCCACGGGGAGGGCATCTGACACACTCTGACCCACGGGGAGGGCATCTGACACACTCTGACCCACGGGGAGGGCATCTGACACACTCTGACACACGGGGAGGGCATCTGACACACTCTGACACACGGGGAGGGCATCTGACACACTCTGACCCACGGGGAGGGCATCTGACACAGTCTGACACACGGGGAGGGCATCTGACACACTCTGACACACGGGGAGGGCATCTGACACACTCTGACCCACGGGGAGGGCATCTGACACACTCTGACACACGGGGAGGGCATCTGACACACTCTGACCCACGGGGAGGGCATCTGACACACTCTGACACACGGGGAGGGCATCTGACACAATCTGACCCATGGGGAGAGTCCTTGTCCTGCTCTATTCCGGGTCCGGGTCCGGGTCCTGGTCCGGGTCCGGGTCCGGGTCCGGGTCCTGGTCCGGGTCCGGGTCCGGGTCCTGGTCCGGGTCCTGGTCCGGGTCCTGGTCCTGGTCAGGTCTAAAGTGGGGCAGGTGGATCCTAAACCACATCAAAGTCCTGATCTAGACCAAAACCAGACCCAGGTCCTGGATTTGTGGAGGAAATGTCCATTAGACCCCTGTAAAACCTGTTCGGTCCCGGTTTAGACCTGGTTCAGTCCCGGTTCAGTCCTGGTTCAGTCCCGGTTCAGTCCTGGTTCAGTCCCGGTTCAGTCCCGGTTCAGTCCTGGTTCAGTCCGGACCACGGTGACCCAGGTCTAGTCCACATCCCGAAGACCTGGACTGGATTAAGACCGAGATACACAGAGATGTGAGGACACCTACAGGCAGAGGAAAGAACTGCAGGACTAAACCAGGACTAAACCAGGACTAAACCAGGACTGAACCAGGACTGAACCAGGACTAAACCAGGACTAAAGCAGGACTAAATCAGGACTAAACCAGGACTAAACCAGGACTAAAGCAGGACTAAAGCAGGACTAAAACAGGACTAAGCCAGGACTAAGCCAGGACTAAGCCAGGACCGAACCAGGACTGAACCAGGACTAAACCAGGACCGAACCAGGACCAAAACCAGGACCAAACCAGGACCAAACCAGGACCAAACCAGGACCAAAACCAGGACCAAAACCAGGACCAAAACCAGGACCAAAACCAGGACCAAAACCAGGACCAAACCAGGACCAAACCAGGACCAAACCAGAACCAAAACCAGGACCAAACCAGGACCAAATCAGGACCAAACCAGGACCAAACCAGGACCAAACCAGGACCAAAACCAGGACCAAACCAGCACCAAAACCAGGACCAAAACCAGGACCAAAACCAGAACCAAACCAGGACCAAAACCAGAACCAAAACCAGAACCAAAACCAGAACCAAAACCAGGACCAAACCAGGACCAAACCAGGACCAAAACCAGGACCAAACCAGGACCAAACCAGGACCAAACCAGGACCAAAACCAGGACCAAACCAGGACCAAACCAGGACCTAAACCAGGACTAAACCAGGACTAAACCAGGACTACATGAGGACCACAGCTGGACCAAACCAGGACCTAAACCAGGACTAAACCAGGACTAAACCAGGACTACATGAGGACCACAGCTGGACCAAACCAGGACCTAAACCAGGACTAAACCAGGACTAAACCAGGACTGAACCAGGACTGAACCAGGACTAAACCAGGACTAAACCAGGACTGAACCGGGACTGAACCAGGACTAAAGCAGGACTAAACCAGGACTGAACCAGGACTGAACCAGGACTAA
This sequence comes from Odontamblyopus lacepedii, assembly GCA_034769755.1. Classification (NCBI taxonomy): domain Eukaryota; kingdom Metazoa; phylum Chordata; class Actinopteri; order Gobiiformes; family Gobiidae; genus Odontamblyopus; species Odontamblyopus lacepedii. The sequence goes on along the minus strand of CM068361.1, from coordinate 2,559,340 downwards.
AGCAGGACTAAATCAGGACTAAACCAGGACTAAACCAGGACTAAAGCAGGACTAAATCAGGACTAAACCAGGACTAAACCAGGACTAAACCAGGACTAAAGCAGGACTAAAGCAGGACTAAAACAGGACTAAGCCAGGACTAAACCAGGACTAAAGCAGGACTAAAGCAGGACTAAAACAGGACTAAGCCAGGACTAAGCCAGGACTAAGCCAGGACCGAACCAGGACTGAACCAGGACTAAACCAGGACCGAACCAGGACCAAAACCAGGACCAAACCAGGACCAAACCAGGACCAAACCAGGACCAAAACCAGGACCAAACCAGGACCAAAACCAGGACCAAACCAGGACCAAACCAGGACCAAAACCAGGACCAAACCAGCACCAAAACCAGGACCAAAACCAGGACCAAAACCAGAACCAAACCAGGACCAAAACCAGAACCAAAACCAGAACCAAAACCAGAACCAAAACCAGGACCAAACCAGGACCAAACCAGGACCAAAACCAGGACCAAACCAGGACCAAACCAGGACCAAACCAGGACCAAAACCAGGACCAAACCAGGACCAAACCAGGACCTAAACCAGGACTAAACCAGGACTAAACCAGGACTACATGAGGACCACAGCTGGACCAAACCAGGACCTAAACCAGGACTAAACCAGGACTAAACCAGGACTACATGAGGACCACAGCTGGACCAAACCAGGACCTAAACCAGGACTAAACCAGGACTAAACCAGGACTACATGAGGACCACAGCTGGACCAAACCAGGACCTAAACCAGGACTAAACCAGGACTAAACCAGGACTAAACCAGGACTACATGAGGACCACAGCTGGACCTGACTAAGCGGCGTCAGGTCCAGGTGCGTGGACCACATCACAGGACCAGAACCACAGAAACAGAATCACTTCCTGTGGAGAGATCTGAGTCAGGACTAAACCAGGACTAAACCAGGACTAAACCAGGACTGAACCAGGACTAAAGCAGGACTAAAGCAGGACTAAACCAGGACTAAAGCAGGACTAAAGCAGGACTAAACCAGGACTAAACCAGGACTAAAGCAGGACTAAAGCAGGACTAAACCAGGACTAAAGCAGGACTAAAGCAGGACTAAAGCAGGACTAAACCAGGACTAAAGCAGGACTAAAGCAGGACTAAAGCAGGACTAAAGCAGGACTAAACCAGGACTAAACCAGGACTAAAGCAGGACTAAACCAGGACTAAACCAGGACTAAAGCAGGACTAAACCAGGACTAAACCAGGACTAAAGCAGGACTAAAGCAGGACTAAAGCAGGACTAAACCAGGACTAAACCAGGACTAAACCAGGACTAAACCAGAACTAAACCAGGACTAAACCAGGACTAAACCAGGACTAAACCAGGACTAAACCAGGACTAAAGCAGGACTAAACCAGGACTAAACCAGGACTAAACCAGGACTAAAGAAGGACTAAAGCAGGACTAAAGCAGGACTAAACCAGGACTAAAGCAGGACTAAACCAGGACTAAACCAGGACTAAACCAGGACTAAAGCAGGACTAAACCAGGACTAAAGCAGGACTAAAGCAGGACTAAACCAGGACTAAAGCAGGACTAAAGCAGGACTAAACCAGGACTAAAGCAGGACTAAAGCAGGACTAAACCAGGACTAAACCAGGACTAAAGCAGGACTAAACCAGGACTAAAGCAGGACTAATCCAGGACTAAACCCGAACTAATCCAGGACTAAACCAGGACTAAACCAGGACTAAACCAGGACTAAACCAGGACTGAACCAGGACTAAAGCAGGACTAAACCAGGACTAAACCAGGACTAAACCAGGACTAAAGCAGGACTAAAGCAGGACTAAAGCAGGACTAAAGCAGGACTAAAGCAGGACTAAAGCAGGACTAAACCAGGACTAAAGCAGGACTAAAGCAGGACTAAAGCAGGACTAAACCAGGACTAAAGCAGGACTAAACCAGGACTAAACCAGGACTAAACCAGGACTAAAGCAGGACTAAAGCAGGACTAAAGCAGGACTAAAGCAGGACTAAAGCAGGACTAAACCAGGACTAAAGCAGGACTAAACCAGGACTAAACCAGGACTAAAGCAGGACTAAACCAGGACTAAACCAGGACTAAAGCAGGACTAAACCAGGACTAAAGCAGGACTAAACCAGGACTAAAGCAGGACTAAACCAGGACTAAACCAGAACTAAACCAGGACTAAACCAGGACTAAACCAGGACTAAACCAGGACTAAACCAGGACTAAAGCAGGACTAAACCAGGACTAAACCAGGACTAAACCAGGACTAAAGAAGGACTAAAGCAGGACTAAAGCAGGACTAAACCAGGACTAAAGCAGGACTAAACCAGGACTAAACCAGGACTAAACCAGGACTAAAGCAGGACTAAACCAGGACTAAAGCAGGACTAAAGCAGGACTAAACCAGGACTAAAGCAGGACTAAAGCAGGACTAAACCAGGACTAAAGCAGGACTAAAGCAGGACTAAACCAGGACTAAACCAGGACTAAAGCAGGACTAAACCAGGACTAAAGCAGGACTAATCCAGGACTAAACCAGGACTGAACCAGGACTAAACCAGGACTAAACCAGGACTAAACCAGGACTGAAC
>CM068361.1:2531705-2551705 GCA_034769755.1 Odontamblyopus lacepedii | reverse complement strand
TTTACTCATAATGTTGGTATTTAGTCCCGGTCTAGACACTCGGTAAACTCCAGACGGGCTCAGATCCGCTGTGAGGAGTGATTCCTAATTTCCCCTCACACTAACAGTGGTCGGTGAGTGTTGGACCTGGTGTTTGTGTGAGGTGAGCGTGTGGGGTCGGCTCAGGGTGAGTAGCGCACAGAGCTGTACCTCTCTGATGACTCGGGCTCCTTGTGGGTGTTTCATGTCCACAGCGATGCTCTGAAATCACAGCAGGACAGCATGACGTCACCACCTGCACCACCTGCACCACCTCCACCACCTCCACCTCATGTGCTTTGGGTTTGGGGGGCTCTTTAGTTCTCACGCTCTGCACCTTCTTGTTCCTGTTGACGCTGAGGAAGTACACGCTCTCCGACCCCACAAACGGAGGCCCCCAGGCTCTCGTGTCATCTCCTGAACCTGCGGCACACACACCAGAGTTTAGACCCGGTTTAGACCTGGTTTAGTCCCGTTTTAGTCCTGGTTTAGTCCTAGTTTACACCCGATTTAGTCCTAGTTTAGTCCTGGTTTTAGTCCTAGTTTACACCTGGTTTAGTCCTAGTTTAGACCTAGTTTAGTCCTGGTTTAGTCCTAGTTTAGACCTGGTTTAGTCCTAGTTTACACCTGGTTTAGTCCTAGTTTAGACCTGGTTTAGTTCTGCTTTACAACTGGTTTAAACTTTTTAGATTTGAATTAGTCCTGGTTTAGACCTGGTGTAGACCTACTTTAGTCCTGGTTTAGACCTGGTTCAGTCCTGATTTAGACCTGGTTTAGACCTGGTTCAGTCCTAGTTTAGACCTGGTTCAGTCCTAGTTTAGACCTGGTTTAGACCTGGTTCAGTCCCAGTTTAGACCTGGTTCAGTCCTGGTTTAGACCTGGTTCAGTCCCAGTTTAGACCTGGTTCAGTCCCAGTTTAGACCTGGTTCAGTCCTGGTTTAGACCTGGTTCAGTCCCAGTTTAGACCTGGTTCAGTCCCAGTTTAGACCTGGTTCAGTCCTGGTTTAGACCTGGTTCAGTCCTGGTTTAGACCTGGTTCAGTCCCAGTTTAGACCTGGTTCAGTCCCAGTTTAGACCTGGTTCAGTCCTGGTTCAGACCTGGTTCAGTCCCAGTTTAGACCTGGTTCAGTCCCAGTTTAGACCTGGTTCAGTCCTGGTTTAGACCTGGTTCAGTCCCAGTTTAGACCTGGTTCAGTCCCAGTTTAGACCTGGTTCAGTCCCAGTTTAGACCTGGTTCAGCCCTGGTTCAGACCTGGTTTAGACCTGGTTCAGTCCCAGTTTAGACCTGGTTCAGTCCTGGTTTAGACCTGGTTCAGTCCCAGTTTAGACCTGGTTCAGTCCTGGTTTAGACCTGGTTCAGTCCCAGTTTAGACCTGGTTCAGTCCCAGTTTAGACCTGGTTCAGTCCTGGTTTAGACCTGGTTCAGTCCCAGTTTAGACCTGGTTCAGTCCTGGTTTAGACCTGGTTCAGTCCTGGTTTAACTGGTTTAAACGTGTTTTACGATAAGACCCTAGTTTTTTGGGCTGGTTTATCTCCTGCTTGGCTTTTAGTCCAGGTTTGGTCTGATTTGGTCCGGCTTTAATCCGGGTTTAGTCCGAGCTCCAGGTTTAAGGGTCAGACCTGGTTTCTCCACTTTGATGACCTCTGCTCCCAGATCTCCCAGGATCATGGTGGCAAAGGGACCAGCCAGAACTCTGCAGGAAAGATTTAAAAAAAACATACGACACAAGATCTTCAACTTTTCTACTGATGTTATGTTCAATAGTTCTGTTTTCATGACAAATGTCCATGTGAGTTAATTCAGAGGTTCACCTGGACAAATCCAAGACTCTGACACCATCTAGTGGACGAACACAGTCAGCTGCAACGACAAAACCAATAAATTAGACAAAATATACCTTCAGCTGACGGTAAAATGAGAAACCACATTGAGGTTAATTAGCTACGGTTTGTGTTTACTGAACAGGATGACCAGACGTCCCACTTTACCCGGGACAGTCCCAGTTCTGAGCCCTGTGTCCTCTGTCCCTGCGGATTTATACAAAACCACTGATTTGTCCCAGTTTTATACAAGAAATGTCCCAGTGTCCCTGTTTTGGACCAATTTGATGTAAACCAGGACTAAACTAGGACTATATCAGGTCTTTTTCAAGTATAAATCAAGACTAAACCAGGACTAAACTAGGACTATATCAGGTCTATTTCAGGTCTAAATCAAGACTAAACCAGGACTAAACTAGGGCTAAAATAGAACTATATCAGGTCCAAACTAGAGTTAAACCAGGACTATTTCAGGACTATATCAGATCTAAACCAGGACTACTTCAGTTCTAAACCAGGTCTAAATAAAATAGAACTATTTCAGGTCTATACCAGGTGTAAACCAGGACTATTTCAGTTTTAAACCAGGACTATTTCAGGTCAAAACTAGGACTAAAGTATGACTAAACCAGGACTAACCTTGGGCTAAAATAGAACTATATCAGGTCTAAACCAGGAGTGTTTCAGGTCTAAACTAGAACTAAACCAGGTCTAAACCAGAGGAGCATAAATTCCATTTGTTTAGACAAATCTAGAAGAAGCTTCTGGATTTAGTCTCAGTTTTTACACTGAGTGGAGAATGGACAAACTTTTTTCACGATTTTATTTATATAAACATCCCACCCTATGACCAGTAATAAAAGATAAAAAGATAACGAAAAATAAACTGTATAAATAAAATACAGTAACTTTCATTTGTAGAGGTGGTGAATTTATCATTTTAGAAAAAGCCGAGAAATATACATTATTTTAAAGATATATCGGATTTTTTACTTTTCCGATCGATAACTAGAGTTAAAGCTAGCTAACCACCGTTAGCTTGACAAACGGAAGTAGCAACAAGTGCAACTATTTTCAAAGTTTACGACGCTTAATTTATCCGAAAAATAAACTTAACCAGCGAGTAAAAATATTCCCCAAATCTGTAAATAATGCCTGAACCAATTTTCATTCATGTCACACCGTGTAGGTTTTTCACGGACAGTGTTTTTAATGGATTCGCAGTTAGCAGCGTTAGCCTAGCGGTTAGCTCTGGCGCTAGCTTAGCCCCGGTTGCCATAGTTACCCGTGTTCTGGTTTGATGTGCGCCGTCCAGGTTGGACACTTCTGCTCCGGAGCTGCAGAAAACCCCGAGAAAAGCGAGAAAAGTGAGAAAATCCGGGTTTAAAGTGGACCAGAGGCGAGGGCATGTTTGCGCCAGAGGTTCTAAAGCTGCAAACACACGACTTTAAGAACTTCTGGAGTCGCTTTCCACAATAAAATAATTAAAATGTGGTTAATCAGTGTGGGATAAACACAGCGGGACTATGGACCTTGGCACCGCACGATCAGACAAAACATTTGGGGATTTTCTTTCTGCATTTTCCTGATTAAAATACTTTGAAACTGACAGAGGCGCGTCCTGCAGCCGAAACTGAACTAAAGTTACTTCAAAATAACATTACTCAAATATAAAACAAAGTAATGGTCCAAGAAATTACAGAAATGAAAGTAAAAACAAGTATTTGAGAAAGGTACAAGTAAAAGTAACAGTCGGGACTAAACCAGGTCTAAACCAGGACTAGACCAGGTCTAAACCAGGACTAAAGCAGGTCTAAACCAGGTCTAAACCAGGACTAAAGCAGGTCTAAACCAGGACTAAACCAGGACTAAACCAGGTCTAAACCAGGACTAAAGCAGGTCTAAACCAGGTCTAAACCAGGACTAAACCAGGACTAAACCAGGTCTAAACCAGGACTAAAGCAGGTCTAAACCAGGTCTAAACCAGGACTAAACCAGGACTAAACCAGGTCTAAAGCAGGACTAAACCAGGTCTAAACCAGGACTAAAGCAGGTCTAAACCAGGTCTAAACCAGGGCTAAAGCAGGTCTAAACCAGGTCTAAACCAGGTCTAAACCAGGTCTAAACCAGGACTAAACCAGGTCTAAACCAGGACTAGACCAGGTCTAAACCAGGACTAAAGCAGGTCTAAACCAGGTCTAAACCAGGACTAAACCAGGTCTAAACCAGGACTAGACCAGGTCTAAACCAGGACTAAAGCAGGTCTAAACCAGGTCTAAACCAGGACTAGACCAGGTCTAAACCAGGACTAAAGCAGGTCTAAACCAGGACTAAAGCAGGTCTAAACCAGGTCTAAACCAGGACTAGACCAGGTCTAAACCAGGACTAAAGCAGGTCTAAACCAGGTCTAAACCAGGACTAGACCAGGTCTAAACCAGGACTAAAGCAGGTCTAAACCAGGTCTAAACCAGGGCTAAAGCAGGTCTAAACCAGGTCTAAACCAGGACTAAACCAGGTCTAAACCAGGACTAAACCAGGTCTAAACCAGGACTAAAGCAGGTCTAAACCAGGTCTAAACCAGGACTAGACCAGGTCTAAACCAGGACTAAAGCAGGTCTAAACCAGGTCTAAACCAGGACTAGACCAGGTCTAAACCAGGACTAAAGCAGGTCTAAACCAGGTCTAAACCAGGACTAAAGCAGGTCTAAACCAGGACTAAACCAGGACTAAACCAGGTCTAAACCAGGACTAAAGCAGGTCTAAACCAGGTCTAAACCAGGTCTAAACCAGGACTAAACCAGGACTAAACCAGGTCTAAACCAGGACTAAAGCAGGTCTAAACCAGGTCTAAACCAGGACTAAACCAGGACTAAACCAGGTCTAAAGCAGGACTAAACCAGGTCTAAACCAGGACTAAAGCAGGTCTAAACCAGGTCTAAACCAGGGCTAAAGCAGGTCTAAACCAGGTCTAAACCAGGTCTAAACCAGGTCTAAACCAGGACTAAACCAGGTCTAAACCAGGACTAGACCAGGTCTAAACCAGGACTAAAGCAGGTCTAAACCAGGTCTAAACCAGGACTAAACCAGGTCTAAACCAGGACTAGACCAGGTCTAAACCAGGACTAAAGCAGGTCTAAACCAGGTCTAAACCAGGACTAGACCAGGTCTAAACCAGGACTAAAGCAGGTCTAAACCAGGACTAAAGCAGGTCTAAACCAGGTCTAAACCAGGACTAGACCAGGTCTAAACCAGGACTAAAGCAGGTCTAAACCAGGTCTAAACCAGGACTAGACCAGGTCTAAACCAGGACTAAAGCAGGTCTAAACCAGGTCTAAACCAGGGCTAAAGCAGGTCTAAACCAGGTCTAAACCAGGTCTAAACCAGGACTAAACCAGGTCTAAACCAGGACTAAACCAGGTCTAAACCAGGTCTAAACCAGGACTAAACCAGGTCTAAACCAGGTCTAAACCAGGACTAAACCAGGTCTAAACCAGGACTAAAGCAGGTCTAAACCAGGTCTAAACCAGGTCTAAACCAGGACTAAACCAGGTCTAAACCAGGTCTAAACCAGGTCTAAACCAGGTCTAAACCAGGTCTAAACCAGGACTAAACCAGGTCTAAACCAGGTCTAAACCAGGTCTAAACCAGGACTAAAGCAGGTCTAAACCAGGACTAAAGCAGGTCTAAACCAGGACTAAAGCAGGTCTAAACCAGGTCTAAACCAGGACTAAACCAGGTCTAAACCAGGTCTAAACCAGGTCTAAACCAGGTCTAAACCAGGACTAAACCAGGACTAAACCAGGTCTAAACCAGGTCTAAACCAGGACTAAACCAGGTCTAAACCAGGTCTAAACCAGGTCTAAACCAGGACTAAAGCAGGTCTAAACCAGGACTAAAGCAGGTCTAAACCAGGACTAAACCAGGTCTAAACCAGGTCTAAACCAGGACTAAACCAGGTCTAAACCAGGACTAAAGCAGGTCTAAACCAGGACTAAAGCAGGTCTAAACCAGGACTAAACCAGGTCTAAACCAGGTCTAAACCAGGACTAAACCAGGTCTAAACCAGGTCTAAACCAGGACTAAACCAGGTCTAAACCAGGACTAAAGCAGGTCTAAACCAGGACTAAAGCAGGTCTAAACCAGGACTAAAGCAGGTCTAAACCAGGTCTAAACCAGGTCTAAACCAGGACTAAAGCAGGTCTAAACCAGGTCTAAACCAGGTCTAAACCAGGACTAAACCAGGTCTAAACCAGGTCTAAACCAGGTCTAAACCAAGACTGAATCAGTACTGAACCAGGACTAAACCAGATCCAATACTTTCCTGCACAACTTTCCAGACAGCAGATGGCGCTACAGAGCTTATTATGATTATGATTATATTATTATGATTATATTTTATTTTTTTTAATCAATGCTGGTAATGCAAAATACATTTTTCAACCGTGTCAAATGTGTCAAGGGTTTTATATTTGACATTTTATTTGTTTGTAATAAAAGAATTACAGAAAAGTTCCTTTTTGTCGTTTTGCAAAATGACTCCATGTTTTACGTCCTTGTCGCCGACATGAGGTAAATGCGCTTTATTTTTTACGGCAGATTTTAAGAAACAGTTTCCAAAGTTCTGCACAAATTCATAACATACAATAATAAGAATAAAACAATACAAAACAATAAAAACCAGTCAAATAAAATAAAAGCAAAACCACAGAGCAATAAATAAATACAAGTCATAAAATCCATAAAGCAAAGACACAGAGGACCTCATAACTCGTCTGTGTCATTTTCCACCATCCACAAAGTCCCAAATGAGTCCAGCAGGTTTTATTTCACTGTGATCAAAGGCGCATTTATCAGTATTAAAACACTTCTTTAAAAAAGTCATTCCAGGGATAAATATTTAAAATAACGATGAGCTTCTTTGGCTTTAGGAGAGACTGGAAATGAGGTCATTTGTTGTATTTTTTCTCATATTAATTGGAAAGTGTTTAAGTCCCTGATTGGTTTTAATGGGAGGCCACAGTTCGGTGATATTAACGTTTCTTAATATTTGATTTGAACATCTTTTGTCTTTAAATTCATCTGCGGGGAGTAAATGTGGCTGTAATTGTCTCCGCTCAGATTGAACATTTCCACTGGGGGAGTTTTAATGAGTGTTTTTATTGAGGCAGATTAGGGCTCAAGATGTTTCCCGTCAGAATCTGTTCAGTGTGAACTGGACCAAATCCCTTTTCTCAGCCAGTCCTCAGAATAAACACATTTATTTTATTTATTCGGCGCCGTTCCGGACGCTCAAGGTGGAATCACAGCAAACAAACAGTAAATACGATTAAAACAGTTAAAGTGGGACAGTATTTCATCGTTTTATTAGTATTTATTATTTTAGTCTTTAGTAATGCATTGGACAGTGTTCTCATTCACTGTATTTAATTGTATTTAATCGATTTTTCGGTACATTCATGGGTAAAAGTGTGTGTCAGGCTGATGTGTTAAGTCCACTTTCCCTGAGACACTTGAAACAAAAACAGGCCACGGAACTGGTTTTAAAACTGTATTTTTATTGTTTTCCTTTTACCACTTTTATTCTTGAGGCACAGCGACACTTTCACTGACGCCTGCTGGAGGGAAACAATTCATGAACCAATTACCTTTTGGAACCGAATAGTGCAATACAGATGGTGCAATACAGATGGTGCAATACAGATGGTGCAATACAGATGGTGCAATACAGATGGTGCAATATGTCAGTTTCAGAATGTTTTAAGTGTTCGTGTGTTTAATTGTTTTAGTGAGAACACCACAAAAAAGGATTTTCTAACAGTTAAACTGACTTGAATTAAACAGATTCATCTTAAAAGATCAATTTTAAGATTTTTTTTACTTAATAAGATGAGATTTTTTTACTTGTTTCCAGATATTCATCCTGATTTATCTTATCTCGATATTACAACTTATTCTAAGCACTTTTTATATTAACTCAGTCCAGGTTAAGCCTCTTTAACTTCCTCCTCAAACCAATAAGGGGAAAAATCTGTCCATAAACACTTGAAACTCGTGTTTTCTGCTCAGAACAAGATTCATATTTCGTCTTGTTTTAAGAAAACTTGGTAAGTGGAAATTTCTTACTGCACTGGCAGAAAATTTCACTTAAAAAAGGCATTTTTACCTCAAAATAGAGATGTTACGCTCGAGTCTGTGATCTCGGAGCAGTGTCGAGCTTATGAACCAGAAGTGTTTGGAAGCACCATTTGGACACGTGATTCACTTGGCTAAAAATCACGTGACCGTGACAAACGGAGCTTCATTACGTCACGTACGTTTCGAGCTCTGATCGTGAGCTGCTCTGCGGGAAGTTTGAAGGGGACTGGCTTGTAATTATGTCCCAGCTCTAAAAGAGTTCAGAATTCTTTTCATATTGTGGGTCTGGAGAGGAGGATTACTGACGCCACTGCTTATTGTTGTTCTTATTGTTGTTTGAGAAAGGGAAAGTTTGAGATAAAATTTCAGGTAATAACAGGTAAGATATAGACAAGAGGTAAGGTAATAAAAAGGTAAGCTATCAGATAAGGCAAAAAGGTAAGGAAAGTGTTTATATATATATATATAGGCTCTGTACATTGTCTATAGTCTAGGCTTTGGCCTAAAAGAGACAGACCAGGTCTAGCCTATATACATTCATTTACAAAGTCATTCTGTATTGGCAGTTCCAGGTAAGTGACAGTGGAAGGCATGTAGGAGCCAATCAAGTAGGTAAGTGACAGGAAGTGCTCAGGGTTTCAGTTATTGCAGGTCTGCTTAACTGTGAGTCCTGTGTGAAAGTTTAGGACAGGAAGGCCTATGGAGGGTCGAGGACAGCCAGCAAAAAGAGGTCGCTCTTATGTATGGGAGCACTTTGACTTGAAGAACCCCCCCACAAAAGTCAAGTGCTTAAAATGTGGTCAAGAGTTGGCATATTGCAACAGTACGTCCTCAATGGTTCACCATTTACCCACGAAGCATCCTGAAACAAACGGCTGCTGCATGTGGCCCTGGTGCAGCAAGTCAGCAAAGTATGTGGCCCACGTAGACGAGGCTATGGAAAGAATTGGTTAAAGTTTACATTCATTCGTTCATTCGTTCCTTCATTTACATTTGATCAGTTTATTCATTATTCTTAAGGCCGCCACTCTGAGCTGGATGAGGCTCTTCTGGACGTGATCGTCATGGACCTACAAGCATTTAAAATTGTGGAAAGTCCAGGGTTCAGAAAATTTGTGCAGAAGCTGAATCCAGATTCTGTTCTACCGACGCACCAGGCGGTCAAATCTACGCTGGAGGATAAATGTGCAGAAGTGCAGGAGCGAACAAAAAACGTCTTGAGAATGTTGAGAAGTCAGGCTCACAGCCGACATGTGGACCTCCATGAATATGGATGGATATCCCGGAGTAACCTGCCACTTTGTCAATAACATGAAGTTAGAAAGTTTACTCGGTGTATCGCACACAGCTGAAAACATTAACGATGCTGTGGTGGTGCAGGTGGAACAATGGGGTTTGGGCCAAAAAGTAAAATGTCTTATAACTGACATCGAACGTGCTCCTCTCTGCCAAACCCCGTGGTGCTGCAAATGTCCCAGGCTACGCACACATTTTAAACCTACTTGTACAAAAGGCACTGGGCCAAACACCACCACTGGCAGACATAAGAACAAAAGCCAGAAAAATGGTTACATTTTTCAAAACCAGTGTCAAAGCCAACGAGAGACGAACAGAAGTCCAAGAACAACTGAATAAGCCACAACACAAACTCCTCCGAGAGATTTACACCCGATGGAATTCCACCTTTTTAATGCTGGAAAGATTGTTTGAACAGCACGAACCTGTTGCAGCAGCACTGGCGTTGAGACCCCCCCCCCCCTTTCTCTCAACCATGGATCATGAGCTCATTCAAGAGAGCCTCTGTGTACTTGGCCCAATTAAACTGGCATCAAATGAACTGCAGAGAAAACTGTGTCTGCATCAAATCAAATCAAACCATTTATTTAGACCTGGTTTAGAACTGAAGTAGTCCTGGTTTAGATCTGATATAGTCCTGAAATAGTCCTGGTTTAACTCTAGTTTGGACCTGATATAGTTCTATTTTAGCCCTAGTTTAGTCCTGGTTTAGTCTTGATTTATACCTGAAATAGACCTGATATAGTCCTAGTTTAGTCCTGGTTTAGTCTTGATTTAGACCTGAAATAGACCTGATATAGTCCTAGTTTAGTCCTGGTTTAGTCTTGATTTAGACCTGAAATAGACCTGATATAGTCCTAGTTTAGTCCTGGTTTAGTCTTGATTTAGACCTGAAATAGACCTGATATAGTCCTAGTTTAGTCCTGGTTTAGTCTTGATTTAGACCTGAAATAGACCTGATATAGTCCTAGTTTAGTCCTGGTTTAGTCTTGATTTAGACCTGAAATAGACCTGATATAGTCCTAGTTTAGTCCTGGTTTAGTCTTGATTTAGACCTGAAACAGACCTGATATAGTCCTAGTTTAGTCCTGGTTTACATCCAATTGGTCCAAAATAAGGACACTGGGACATTTCTTGTATAAAACTGGGACAAATCAGTGGTTTTGGATAAATCCGCTGGGACAGAGGACACAGGGCTCAGAACGTGTTACTCTGTTGTACTGCAGTATTTTTGAAGTACTAATACTCTAAAGCCCCGGGGCCTTTTTCTCGAAATAACCAACGGTATTTTAAGGTATTAAAGTGCAAACACACGTCCCACATGACCAAACACGGCGTCATAGAAAAGGAAAGACCTGTAGGTTAAGGTGATTGTGACATTCTGCAAATAAAGAAGAGAAACTGAAGTTGAAACTTTTTTTTTTTTTGGATGAACATTAAAAAAATCTAATATTCACTGTGAGGTCACTGTGAAAACCTTCAGAACAAAGCCCCAGAACAAAACACGCAGGTTCACTCGAGACTAAAACACGCAACATCTCTCACAAGTAAAAAATACAAATAAAAAACACCACAACAAACTATTTTCAGCACCACGGTCAGTGCTTTTCATCGTGCCAGACGGTGAAGCAGTTCTTCTGGGAGGTGAGGCACAGAGGAACCTGGCACTTCCTGCAGTGCACCGAGGTCTTCACCCTCTTCTCCCCGGCCTCGAAGCACCTCTTGCAGTACTTCCGCACGTCGGCCTCGTAATGGGTGGGCATGCAGGTGACCAGGGGTTCCTGGGGCACCGCCGGGGCCAAGCCCTTCGCAAACTCGACGAGCTGCACACATAAAGCTTCTCTGAACTGCTTCTGCGACAAGACCTTTACGCCAGTCGCCTTCGACCGCTCGATCTCACGGTGCAGGATGTGGCCGTTCACGATGGCGATGTCCAGGAAATGGTAGAAAAACGTTTTGTACCATTTCATCGTCTTATGGCGGACGGTGTAGTAGCCGATGAGGGCGTCCGATAAATCTACTCCACCCATGTTCTTGTAGTAGTCCAGCACAGGGTCGGGCACGGGGACGTCTTCAGTCGTCCACACCCCGTGCGTCTTTACCTTGCGCCGCACCGTCTGTCCACTGAAGGCTTTGTGCACCGAGGAGCACATGGTCACCTCGCGCTTGTCCATCCACTTCACGAACAGCAGGCTGTCCTTGCGCCGCCAGCGGATATCGCCCCGTCTCGCCTTTTTCGGCAGGTCGTTCGCGGTTGTTGCGGGAAAAGACGACAGGTTTCTTCTCATGGTTCCGCACGCTCCCATGTGCTTTTCCTTCAGGTCCAGAAACAGAGCGGGGCTGGTGTAGAAGTTGTCCACGTACAGAGTGTAGCCGGGGCCGAGTTGGCGGAACGGCAGAAGGTCCATGACGGAGGAGTAGCCCAGGCCGTGCTGCGACACACCGTCACTTTTGCCGGAGTAGACGAAAAAGTTCCAAGTGTAGCCCGTGACGGAGTCGGCTAAAACGAACAGTTTATAACCCCACTTTGTAGGTTTGTCTTTATTGTATCGTCTCATTCCTATTCGGGCTTTTGAAGCAACCATCCGCTCGTCGATGGAGATGTTCCTGTTCGGCTGGAAACTGGCCAAACAAGCCGTCTGGATCTCGGTGTACAGCGGCTTTATCTTGAAGAGCCGGTCGTACCCCGGCGTGCCCTTCTTCTGGTCATTTTCCTCGTCTTTGGTGGGGTCACTGAGATGAAGAGACCACAGAATGGCCTCAAATCTGGCCCGGGGCATCATGTTTCTGGGGAAAGGGTGACCGTAGGGGAAGCCTTTCCTCCAGTAATCAGTCTGTTCGTGAAGGCCGCAGAGGCCACAGTAGATCAGAATTGCCAGGAAAATGTAGAAGTCCTTAATGTCAAGCGGATGCCATTTATACTTCACCCCAGCAAGTTTCCTCCTCTGCCCGTTGAGGTTTGTGTGCTCCATGAGTGTCCTCACAACCGAGGAGGAAAAGAAAAGCTGAAACAGCTGCAAAACGGTCCAAGGGCACGTGGTGTCCAGCACCGGCCCGGGGGCGTTGGTGGGACGGAAGACGAGTTTTTCTGGTGCGATGTCGTCCTCATCTCCGTTTCTCCAGCGCTCACCAGAAGCACCACTACAAAACAAAGGACACAGTCACTGAGCGGAACCTCAGTCCTGCAGTGACCTAAAGGCCCATTATACTTCAGCGTCGACTCAACGCGTCGACTCAACGCGTCAACTCTGCGTCGCCGTCGTTTTTGATGACAGCGTCGAAATAATTCAACAACACTAGAGGGCGAGGATTTAACCCGGCCTGTGCTACTGCATCAGCTCTGAAACACTTAACTCCTGAAGACCTGAGGGCAGTTTTAGCACATTTCTCCTCGCCTGGATTTTTTTCTTAATGTTGCTTTTCAAACTGCCCCTTTTACCCCTAATGAAGTGTTCTACCTCCTTTTGTTCAGTCCAACCTGTTATTTCACATCTGCTGCTGTAGTTGTGTCATGAGGCTGTGAGAAAAGCTACAGGACCAGAAATAAAGATGAATAAATTAAATAAGTAAATTAAAAATCTCCTTATTGCCCTAAAAACAAAAAAAGTGCAGTGGCTCCATGACTTTCCTGGTCCAGTCCTGGAAACAGCTCCTGTCAGGACCACGGCCAGAGCCACAGCACTTCTGCATTTCCATGGAGGAAATTACATTTGGCTTTGTTCATTTGGACTGAAATAAACCTTTAAATAAAAATAGAAACACACACCAAGATGTGTCATTTTCCATGTGTGTGAGAATTAACTCCACTTAGAGCGACTTTTCCCCTCGTTCTAAACACACACAGTCAGAGGAGTCGACCATCTTGACTCACTTCACTCTTTGGCAAAGTTTGGCTCGATCAAAATGGACGGAGCGCATGAGTTTGGGGAAAACAAAGTTCCTGTTGGACACTCGTTTTGCTCCCGTCATCACACAGCGTGAGTGTGACGTAGGATAAAGCCGCAGAAATGTACGGAAACCTCTATGTCTGCACTTTCAGAGGGGAAAAGGACGTTTCTGTCTTTTACCGTTAAAGTTCCTCTGTGTCGTGTACGATGTCGTAGAGTCTTCGAGGATTAACACGAACTAACGCGACACACGCACAGAACAGACTCAGCATCAGCAGAACATCCTGTCACAGAGAGAACACTCATATTCACCGAGTCGAGTCCCACAGAAGCTGAAGCAGCGGAGCACGAGCTGTTTTTATCAGCGCTTATACTGTATGCAAATGAGCTGTATGCAAATGAGTCGTGTGCTTTGAAGTTTGGTTTGTGCAAAACGGGGGGAGGTGTGCGGACGGTCTCAAACACGTTTAGACGGAGGCAGAAATGGGGCTTAATGGTCTCAGGTTTAGGCCTCTCACCTCGTCGGTTTCTGGGGGGTTGTGGGTTTTCGCAGGAACTCGGGGGAGGGGCTCCGCCGGGGGGAGGGGCTCCGCCGGGGGGAGGGGCTCCGCCGGGGGGAGGGGCTCCGCCGGGGGGAGGGGCTTCTCTGGTCACGTCTGAAAAACAGCAATAATTCTTCATTCAGAAAAGCTAAAATAAAATAAATATTTGAACACTACAACATCACCAGGTTTCTTCATGTATTTAACACGAGGGCCGTGCACAGAGACACTGAACTGAGAGAGAAAAGAGGCTCTTTATCTACAAGCTCCTCTCAGAACCCTCCGATCCCTCCTCTGAATCACCTCCTCGGGACTGGGCTCCGTCCTATCGAGGCTCTTTTCTGGGAGGGCGGCTCCACATCAGAATCATCACCGCTGCAAAACAAACACAAAGAGCCGTTCAGAACAGCACGAAACACAAACAATGTGAAAGAAACTACGACAGTGTCTTTATCATTCGCTCTGTTGTTCCGTCAGGTTTATTTCCTCTCTAAAGGTGGGGGAAGTACAGGGCAGTTTAAATGCAATAATGTAAGACAGTAATTTATTGTATATATTGTGTATATATCGTCTTTAGATCCTTATAGTGTTTGTCTATTTTTAACTTAACTGTACTTCTGTTGCTGCTACTGTTTCTTGCTGTTCTCTTTACTGTGCGTTGCAACACTGAAATTTCCCCATTGTGGGACAAATAAAGGATATCTTATCTTATCTTATCTTAAATGGGGCCCTGCATCGTTTGTCATTAGTTGGTCTTATATACGCAGCGACGCGTCTAATCCCGTATTTCCATTTATTTCGGTGAAATACAGAAAAGCTGCTTCAAAATGACCAAAACACAGAGGACAATAAAAGTGGGACAAATCCGTGTCTGTGCGACTCTCGGGAAAAGAGACAAATAAAAAAAAAGGCAGTGAACGTTGTTTTGGTCCGTGAGTTTCTGTCACAGCTCCAAACTCCTGCAGCTGAAACACAAACTCAACACCGGAACAGCAGCAACAGAAAGAAAACCTGGTCCTCGGAGGTAACTCGTAATCCGAGTCGGACGCGTCCTCGTCGTGAGCCGGAGCCAGCAGGTCCGACTCGTCGGAGGAAGAATCCTCCGGGAGTTCTTCGGTGAACGGGTCGCTCATGGTCATGTTCAAAAGCTCCGGGACCGACATAGCGACAGGTTCACGCGAACGCACCGGCAAAAACGTTAAAGCGACTCAAAAGCCCACGTGAAGAGAACTGTCCGTGCGCCGTGCGTAAAGCAGAGCCTGACGCACAGTACGCCCGGAGCAAACCACGCCCCCTCCAAACAGGAAGTTCAAATGAGGCTTTTCCGGCACCTCCTGGCCCCGCCCCCCATCGGGACCGTATCTCCTCTGGACTCAGGCAAACTGTGGCCCGGGGGCCAAATGTGGCCCTCAGACCAACTGTTTTGGGCCATTCGACCAAAAGTGTTTCGGCTTTTGGCCCCTGAGGAAAACAGGACTCTGGAGCTGCTGCTGTGGCCCCAGAGCAGGTGCATCATGGGAGTGGAGCTGTTTGGACCGGTCACTTTACCGGACGCTCTCCGGTTTATTTCACTTCTGACACATTTTAAAAAGTGAAACCGATTCACAGCGAGATTCAAGCCACATTTATTAGATTTACGACAGATTCTGAGGAGCAGAAAACACAAAAGAGCTGCACAAAAGTTCAGAACATTCAACGATCAACAGAGACTGCGGCGAGAACCGAACCAGGACTGAACCAGGACTAAACCAGGACTAAACCAGGACTAAACCAGGACTAAACCAGGACTGAACCAGGACTGAACCAGGACTGAACCAGGACTGAACCAGGACTAAACCAGGACTAAACCAGGACTAAACCAGGACTAAACCAGGACTGAACCAGGACTGAACCAGGACTGAACCAGGACTAAACCAGGACTAAACCAGGACTGAACCAGGACTAAACCAGGACTGAACCAGGACTGAACCAGGACTAAACCAGGACTAAACCAGGACTGAACCAGGACTGAACCAGGACTGAACCAGGACTAAACCAGGACCAGGACTAAACCAGGACTAAACCAGGACTGAACCAGGTCTGAACCAGGACTGAACCAGGACTGAACCAGGACTGAACCAGGACCAGACCAGGACCAGGACCGAACCAGGACTGAACCAGGACTGAACCAGGACTAAACCAGGACCAGGACTAAACCAGGACTAAACCAGGACTGAACCAGGACTGAACCAGGACTGAACCAGGACTGAACCAGGACTGAACCAGGACTAAACCAGGACTAAACCAGGACTGAACCAGGACTGAACCAGGACTAAACCAGGACTAAACCAGGACTAAACCAGGACTAAACCAGGACTGAACCAGGACTGAACCAGGACTGAACCAGGACTGAACCAGGACTAAACCAGGACTAAACCAGGACTAAACCAGGACTAAACCAGGACTGAACCAGGACTGAACCAGGACTGAACCAGGACTGAACCAGGACTAAACCAGGACTAAACCAGGACTGAACCAGGACTAAACCAGGACTGAACCAGGACTGAACCAGGACTAAACCAGGACTAAACCAGGACTGAACCAGGACTGAACCAGGACTGAACCAGGACTAAACCAGGACCAGGACTAAACCAGGACTAAACCAGGACTGAACCAGGTCTGAACCAGGACTGAACCAGGACTGAACCAGGACTGAACCAGGACCAGACCAGGACCAGGACCGAACCAGGACTGAACCAGGACTGAACCAGGACTAAACCAGGACCAGGACTAAACCAGGACTAAACCAGGACTGAACCAGGACTGAACCAGGACTGAACCAGGACTGAACCAGGACTAAACCAGGACCAGGACTAAACCAGGACTAAACCAGGACTGAACCAGGTCTGAACCAGGACTGAACCAGGACTGAACCAGGACTAAACCAGGACTAAACCAGGACTAAACCAGGACTGAACCAGGACTGAACCAGGACTGAACCAGGACTGAACCAGGACTAAACCAGGACTAAACCAGGACTAAACCAGGACTAAACCAGGACTGAACCAGGACTGAACCAGGACTGAACCAGGACTAAACCAGGACTAAACCAGGACTAAACCAGGACTAAACCAGGACTGAACCAGGACTGAACCAGGACTGAACCAGGACTGAACCAGGACTAAACCAGGACTAAACCAGGACTAAACCAGGACTAAACCAGGACTGAACCAGGACTGAACCAGGACTGAACCAGGACTAAACCAGGACTAAACCAGGACTGAACCAGGACTAAACCAGGACTGAACCAGGACTGAACCAGGACTAAACCAGGACTAAACCAGGACTGAACCAGGACTGAACCAGGACTGAACCAGGACTAAACCAGGACCAGGACTAAACCAGGACTAAACCAGGACTGAACCAGGTCTGAACCAGGACTGAACCAGGACTGAACCAGGACTGAACCAGGACCAGACCAGGACCAGGACCGAACCAGGACTGAACCAGGACTGAACCAGGACTAAACCAGGACCAGGACTAAACCAGGACTAAACCAGGACTGAACCAGGACTGAACCAGGACTGAACCAGGACTGAACCAGGACTGAACCAGGACTAAACCAGGACTAAACCAGGACTGAACCAGGACTGAACCAGGACTAAACCAGGACTAAACCAGGACTAAACCAGGACTAAACCAGGACTGAACCAGGACTGAACCAGGACTGAACCAGGACTGAACCAGGACTAAACCAGGACTAAACCAGGACTAAACCAGGACTAAACCAGGACTGAACCAGGACTGAACCAGGACTGAACCAGGACTGAACCAGGACTAAACCAGGACTAAACCAGGACTGAACCAGGACTAAACCAGGACTGAACCAGGACTGAACCAGGACTAAACCAGGACTAAACCAGGACTGAACCAGGACTGAACCAGGACTGAACCAGGACTAAACCAGGACCAGGACTAAACCAGGACTAAACCAGGACTGAACCAGGTCTGAACCAGGACTGAACCAGGACTGAACCAGGACTGAACCAGGACCAGACCAGGACCAGGACCGAACCAGGACTGAACCAGGACTGAACCAGGACTAAACCAGGACCAGGACTAAACCAGGACTAAACCAGGACTGAACCAGGACTGAACCAGGACTGAACCAGGACTGAACCAGGACTAAACCAGGACCAGGACTAAACCAGGACTAAACCAGGACTGAACCAGGTCTGAACCAGGACTGAACCAGGACTGAACCAGGACTGAACCAGGACCAGACCAGGACCAGGACTGAACCAGGACTGAACCAGGACTGAACCAGGACTAAACCAGGACTGAACCAGGTCTGAACCAGGACCGAACCAGGACTAAACCAGGACTAAACCAGGACTAAACCAGGACTAAACCAGGACTAAACCAGGACTAAACCAGGTCTGAACCAGGACTAAACCAGGACCAGGACCAGACCAGGACCAGACCAGGACCAGGACCAGGACCAGGACCAGACCAGGACCAGACCAGGACCAGACCAGGACCAGGACCAGACCAGGACCAGACCAGGACCAGGACCAGACCAGGACCAGGACCAGGACCAGACCAGGACCAGGACCAGACCAGGACCAGACCAGGACCAGACCAGGACCAGGACCAGACCAGGACCAGACCAGGACCAGCCTCGCCGCAGCCTTCAGATTAAACAGTGGGACTAAATCAGGCTCAGATCCACAGAAGCTCCTGAGGAAAGTTCAAGTTACTCACAAAATACTTTTACTGCACAAAACCACGAAGTATCAGAACAAATATTTACACGACGGACAGAAAAATGTGTTTAATACTGAAATAGTTTTACTTTCATAATGTAAACCAGGACTAAACCAGGACTAAACCAGGACTAAACCAGGACTAAAGCAGGACTAAAGTAGGACTGAACCAGGACTGAACCAGGACTAAACCAGGACTAAAGCAGGACTAAACCAGGACTAAAGCAGGACTAAACCAGGACTAAAGTAGGACTGAACCAGGACTGAACCAGGACTAAACCAGGACTAAAGTAGGACTAAAACAGGACTAAACCAGGACTAAACCAGGACTAAACCAGGACTAAACCAGGACTAAACCAGGACTGAACCAGGACTAAACCAGGACTGAACCAGGACTAAACCAGGACTAAACCAGGACTAAACCAGGACTAAAGTAGGACTAAAACAGGACTAAACCAGGACTAAACCAGGACTAAACCAGGACTAAACCAGGACTAAACCAGGACTAAAGTAGGACTAAAACAGGACTAAACCAGGACTAAACCAGGACTAAAGTAGGACTAAACCAGGACTAAACCAGGACTAAACCAGGACTAAACCAGGACTAAAGTAGGACTAAAACAGGACTAAACCAGGACTAAACCAGGACTAAAGCAGGACTAAAGGAGGACTAAAACAGGACTAAAGGAGGACTAAACCAGGACTAAAACAGGACTAAAGGAGGACTAAAACAGGACTAAAGGAGGACTAAAACAGGACTAAACCAGGACTAAAGGAGGACTAAAGCAGGACTAAACCAGGACTAAAGGAGGACTAAAGGAGGACTAAAACAGGACTAAAGCAGGACTAAACCAGGACTAAAACAGGACTAAAGGAGGACTAAAACAGGACTAAAGGAGGACTAAACCAGGACTAAAACAGGACTAAAGGAGGACTAAAACAGGACTAAAGGAGGACTAAAACAGGACTAAACCAGGACTAAAGGAGGACTAAAGCAGGACTAAACCAGGACTAAAACAGGACTAAAGGAGGACTAAAACAGGACTAAAGCAGGACTAAACCAGGAGTAAAACAGGACTAAAGGAGGACTAAAACAGGACTAAAGGAGGACTAAAACAGGACTAAACCAGGACTAAAGGAGGACTAAAGCAGGACTAAACCAGGACTAAAGGAGGACTAAAGGAGGACTAAAACAGGACTAAACCAGGACTAAAACAGGACTAAACCAGGACTAAAGCAGGACTAAAAGGGGACTAAAGGAGGACTAAACCAGGACTAAAGGAGGACTAAAAAAGGACTAAAGCAGGACTAAAACAGGACTAAACCAGGACTAAAGGAGGACTAAAGCAGGACTAAACCAGGACTAAAGGAGGACTAAAGGAGGACTAAAACAGGACTAAAGGAGGACTAAAGCAGGACTAAACCAGGACTAAAGCAGGACTAAAAGGGGACTAAAGGAGGACTAAAACAGGACTAAAGCAGGACTAAAACAGGACTAAACCAGGACTAAAGGAGGACTAAAGCAGGACTAAACCAGGACTAAAGGAGGACTAAAG
>CM068361.1:2524205-2526705 GCA_034769755.1 Odontamblyopus lacepedii | reverse complement strand
TAGGGGGCGCTATCGTGCCCATTTGAGATTTTCTTGTATCATTCTGTTCAGGGTCGGGGTGTCCACCAATGCTTAAAGTTTGAATGAAATCGTCCAACATTTGTACGAATTATCGCTCTTCGAAATTTGATGGCGAGCGGCAAAAACAAACCCAAAATTTGAGCCGTTGTCACGGCAACACCGTTTGATCTTCTTAAAAGCTTTTAACAACTTTTAATGTCCCACTTGTCGAGATGACACAGAATGATTCTGGTGAGACTACGTCAAAAACCCTAGGACGAGTTCGTTAAAATATGACGACAGCAAAATGTGCCGTTGTCACCAGGTTACACGTCTATCCAATATGGCCGACTTCCTGTTGGTTGCCTAGCAACTGTGTAATATACTTTTTTGTTCCTATTCCCATGATGCATCTGTGTACCAAATTTGGTTTGGCTACAGCAAAGTTTTTGTCGGGCGTCCTACTGACGAGGACAGATGTTTGGGCTGTTGCCATGGCAACACAATAAGAAATGGCGTGGTGGTGACATTGACTTTTTTGATCGAGACCACGTCACGAACATATGTACCAAATTTTACATGTCTATGACAAAGTAAATTTTTGCTATTCCATGCAATCTCCCTAGGGGGCGCTATAGTGCCCATTTGGGATTTTCTTATAAAAATCTGTGCAGGGTCGGGGTGTCCACCAACGATTAAAGTTTGAGTGAAATCGGCCAACATTTGTACGAATTATCGCTCTTCGAAATTTGATGGCGAGCCACAAAAACGTACCCGAAATTTGAGCGGTTGTCACGGCAACACCGTTTAATTTTTTTTAAAGCTTTTAACAACTTTTAATGTCCCACTCGTCGAGATGACACAGAATGATTCTGGTGAGGCTACGTCAAAAACCCTAGGACGAGTTCGTTAAAGTACGGCAAAAAGAAAATTTGCCTTTGCCACCAGGTTACACGGTCTATCCAATATGGCCGACTTCCTGTTGGTTGCCTAGCAACCGCATAATATACTTTTTTGTTCCTATTCCCATGATGCATCTGTGTGCCAAATTTGGTTTGGCTACGCCAAAGTTTTTGTCGGGCATCCTATTGACGAGGACAGATGTTTGGGCTGTTGCCATGGCAACACAATGGCGAATGGCGTGGGGGCGTCATTGACTTTTTTGATCGAGACCAGGTCACGAACGTGTGTACCAAATTTTATATGTCTACGACAAAGTAAATTTTAGCTGTTCCATGCAATCTCCCTAGGGGGCGCTATAGTGCCCATTTGAGATTTTCTTATATCATTCTGTTCAGGGTCGGGATGTCCACCAACGATTAAAGTTTGAATGAAATCGGCCAACATTTGTACGAATTATCGCTCTTCGAAATTTGATGGCGAGCCGCAAAAACGTACCCAAAATTTGAGCGGTTGTCACGGCAACACTGTTTAATTTTTTAAAAAGCTTTTAACAACTTTTAATGTCCCTCTCGTCGAGATGACACAGAATGATTCTGGTGAGTCTACGTCAAAAACCCTAGGACGAGTTCGTTAAAGTACGATGACATGAAAATGCGCCTTCGACGCCAGGTCGCACGATCGGTCCAATATGGCCGACTTCCTGTTGGTTGCCTAGCAACCGCGTAATATATTTTTTGGTTTGGAACGACAAGACCCATCCACCACCCGAATTTCGTTTGTCTACGACAAAGTTCATTTTTCGGGTATAGCCATAGGCGCAATGTATTTTGATTTTGCAGGGCGCTGTCGCGCCACTTTTGAATTTTTGGATGTGGAGTATTTGTAAATTCCTACTTTGGCGTTCTTGAATTTTGTGCAAAATTTCGTGAGTTTTAAATCGGCGGAAGTTGCCGAACTGTGTTCGGGGCGGAGAAAATAATAATAATAATAATAATAATAAGAAAAATCCCAAAATAACAATAACAATATAGCGCCAGGAATGGGGGCACATATCATTTTAAAGCACTCGCCCAGTAACGCACCCGTGGGGTCAAATGGGGTCAAATGTCAATGACGAGCGCGTTGCGCTCGTCATTGACCTCTTCGGTTTCTCACATACCCAGTGCACGTTTTTGCCGTTTGCCCGCGTTAACGATTACAATTATGCCGCTGTCGCGGCAATGGGCAGTGCCAGTCTGTACTACTGGATGCCATGAGTGTCACTGATGAGTGGCATTGAGTGTTTGATAAGAAGCGGCGCTTGGCGCCGGTTTTATGGCGCACATGACATCATGCGCCGTGCATGATGTCATGTGCGCCACGCTTTGGCTGAACGATTACAATTATGCCGCTGGCGCGGCCATGGCGATGCCACCGTGCCAGGTCAGCGGGCACCAGTCAGTGACATGGTGATGCCAGTGTGCTTGGAAAGGGGAGAGCGCTTCGCGCTCTGTTTCGTCGCTCGCTCGCCGCTCCGCGCACTCAGCGCAGCAGTGCTTCGCACTGCTGAACAATCACAATAGGCCCTACGCCGCCTAGGCGCTCGGGCCTAATAATG
>CM068361.1:2519205-2521705 GCA_034769755.1 Odontamblyopus lacepedii | reverse complement strand
AGCTCTTCTCTAGATGATGTACGGTGATTTTCAGCTCTTCTCTAGATGATGTAGGTGATTTTCAGCTCTTCTCTAGATGATGTAGGTGATTTTTCAGCACTTCTCTAGATGATGTAGGTGATTTTCAGCTCTTCTCTAGATGATGTAGGTGATTTTCAGCTCTTCTCTAGATGATGCAGGTGATTTTCAGCACTTCTCTAGATAATGTAGGTGATTTTCAGCTCTTCTCTAGATGATGTAGGTGATTTTCAGCTCTTCTCTAGATGATGTAGGTGATTTTCAGCTCTTCTCTAGATGATGTAGGTGATTTTCAGCTCTTCTCTAGATGATGTAGGTGATTTTCAGCTCTTCTCTAGATGATGTAGGTGATTTTCAGCTCTTCTCTAGATGATGTAGTGATTTTCAGCTCTTCTCTAGATGATGTACGGTGATTTTCAGCTCTTCTCTAGATGATGTACGGTGATTTTCAGCTCTTCTCTAGATGATGTAGGTGATTTTCAGCTCTTCTCTAGATGATGTAGGTGATTTTCAGCTCTTCTCTAGATGATGTAGGTGATTTTCAGCTCTTCTCTAGATGATGTAGTGATTTTCAGCTCTTCTCTAGATGATGTAGGTGATTTTCAGCTCTTCTCTAGATGATGTAGGTGATTTTCAGCTCTTCTCTAGATGATGTAGGTGATTTTCAGCTCTTCTCTAGATGATGTAGGTGATTTTCAGCTCTTCTCTAGATGATGTAGGTGATTTTCAGCTCTTCTCTAGATGATGTAGGTGATTTTCAGCTCTTCTCTAGATGATGTAGGTGATTTTCAGCACTTCTCTAGATGATGTAGGTGATTTTCAGCTCTTCTCTAGATGATGTAGGTGATTTTCAGCTCTTTAGATGTAGGTGATTTTCAGCACTTCTCTAGATGTAGTGATTTTCAGCTCTTCTCTAGATGATGTACGGTGATTTTCAGCTCTTCTCTAGATGATGTAGGTGATTTTCAGCTCTTCTCTAGATGATGTAGGTGATTTTTCAGCACTTCTCTAGATGATGTAGGTGATTTTCAGCTCTTCTCTAGATGATGTAGGTGATTTTCAGCTCTTCTCTAGATGATGCAGGTGATTTTCAGCACTTCTCTAGATGATGTAGGTGATTTTCAGCTCTTCTCTAGATGATGTAGGTGATTTTCAGCTCTTCTCTAGATGATGTAGGTGATTTTCAGCTCTTCTCTAGATGATGTAGGTGATTTTCAGCTCTTCTCTAGATGATGTAGGTGATTTTCAGCTCTTCTCTAGATGATGTAGGTGATTTTCAGGCCTGTGGGTGAAGGTGCTTCACCCACAGAGGAGTTCGTTCAAACACAACATGAGTGAAAAGGCCGACTCTGCATTTTGAAGATTTCAATCCAAGATGGCCGCCTTCTGCTTTGTCAGGGGGCGTGGCCATAATAATATTTTTTGTTTGTCTTCACGTGAAGAATGCGTGTACTGAATTTCGTGGCTCTACGACAAAGTTGAGTTGGGACGCTCCCATAGGAGTGGGCGGAGCCTAATATTCGAGGTGGTGAATTATCTCCATTTTTTGATCCCCACACATAAAACCTATATTTTCTCGAATGTCTCATCATTGGCTTTAGGGCAGAGAGTTTAAGAACTGTCAAATTTCATTGAAATCAGAGTTTGTTTGAGCAAATAGGAGCAGTTTGTAAATATCCAAACTTGTTCATTATTTGCTGCGTCACTGCTCAGAGACGTCAGATTTGGGATGTGGATATTTTTAGACGTTTGGCTCCTGGAGATAATGTGACCAAATCTGAGGCCGTTCGGTTTCAGCTTCACTTTAATCCAAGATGGCCGCCTCCTGGTGTGTCAGGGGGCGTGGCCATAATAATATTTTTACTCATCTTGTCATGATCGACTTCTGTGTTAAATGTCATGATTTGAAGAAGAAGAAGAAGAAGAAGAAGAAGAAGAAGAAGAAGGAGGAGGAGGAGGAGGAGGAGGAGGAGGAGGAGGAGGAGGAGGAGGAGGAGGAGGAAGAGGAGGAGGAGGAGGAGGAGGAGGTTAAAGCAGGTTCCTCCCTCGAGGCAGGAGGAACCTTCAGCCTCACACACTCACACTGGGACAAGTGTGTTGCCCAAGGACACAAACAGGAGCAGGATTTTCTCCCCTGACACCAGCAGAGGGCGCACGGACGCACTCAGGGCTGAAGCTGAAGTAGAGTTACCAGTGTGGGGGAGGCGCAGGTGCGGCCCTGTCGCAGACCCGCTCCGCCCTCGCGGTAGGGCATCAGGTATTCCTCCACATCCACCTCATCGTCTGTGCTCAGGAGACGACTGAAGAAGCGACTGTCGTCAGGGCTCGGGAGCTCCCCCTGCAGGAACACAGGAACATCACAGCACAGGACCAGGACTGGGCCAGGACCGGACCAGGACCAGACCAGGACCAGACCAGGACCAGACCAGGACTGAGGCCTCACCTGTATGACGAGGTATCTGTGAGGATCTCGGGCCATCTC
>CM068361.1:2491705-2516705 GCA_034769755.1 Odontamblyopus lacepedii | reverse complement strand
TATTTGTAGTATCTGTAGTATCTGTAGTATCTGTAGTATCTGTAGTATCTGTAGTATCTGTAGTATTTGTAGTATTTGTAGTATTTGTAGTATTTGTACCGTAGCTCCACACGTCGCTCTGGTGGGTGTAGGTCCATTGTAAAATGGACTCCAGCGCCATCCACTTTATGGGCACCTACGGAGACACAGAGGGACAAACTTAACCCCATTGCCCGTTTCCCCAGTGACCGTTGCCCCGTTGCCCTGTGCCTGTTCCCCCATTGCCTGTTGCTCCATTGCCCATTGCCCGTTTCCCCATTGCCCTGTGCCCGTTACCCCGTTGCCCGTTTCCCCGTTGTCCGTTTCCCCGTTGTCCGTTTCCCCGTTGCCCGTTTCCCCGTTGCCCGTTTCCCCGTTGTCCGTTTCCCCGTTTCCCCGTTACCCCGTTGCCCGTTACCCCGTTGCCCGTTACCCCGTTGCCCGTTTCCCCGTTGTCCGTTTCCCCGTTTCCCCGTTACCCCGTTGCCCGTTACCCCGTTGCCCGTTACCCCGTTGCCCGTTACCCCGTTGCCCGTTACCCCGTACCTTGCCCCCGTCGGCGTGGTACTCGCTCTCGTTGGCGCTCAGGAGTTTGGCGAGGCCGAAGTCGGTGATCTTGACGTGATTCGGAGATTTGACCAGAACGTTCCGAGCGGCGAGATCTCGGTGAACCAGGTGCCGGTCCTCCAGGTACGACATGCCCTGAGACCAGAGTTTAGACCTGGTTCAGTTCTGGTTTAGTCCTGGTTTGTTCCTGGTTCAGTCCTGGTTTAGTTCTGGTTTAGTTCTGGTTTAGTTCTGGTTCAGTCCTAGTTCAGTCCTGGTTTAGTTCTGGTTTAGTTCTAGTTCAGTCCTAGTTTACTCCTGGTTTAGTTCTGGTTCAGTCCTAATTTAGTCCTGGTTTAGTCCTGGTTTAGTCCTGGTTTAGTCCTGGTTCAGTCCTGGTTTAGTTCTGGTTCAGTCCTAATTTAGTCCTGGTTTAGTCCTGGTTTAGTCCTGGTTTAGTCCTGGTTCAGTCCTGGTTTAGTCCTGGTTTAGTCCTGGTTCAGTCCTAGTTTAGTCCTGGTTTAGTCCTGGTTTAGTCCTGGTTTAGTCCTGGTTTAGTTCTGGTTCAGTCATAGTTTAGTCCTGGTTTAGTCCTGGTTTAGTCCTGGTTTAGTCCTGGTTCAGTCCTGGTTCAATCCTGGTTTAGTTCTGGTTTAGTCTTGGTTCAGTCCTGGTTTAGTCCTGGTTTAGTCCTGGTTCAGTCCTGGTTTAGTCCTGGTTCAATCCTGGTTTAGTTCTGGTTCAGTCCTAGTTTAGTCCTGGTTTAGTACTGGTTTAGTCCTGGTTTAGTCCTGGTTTAGTACTGGTTTAGTCCTGGTTTAATCCTGGTTTTGTCCTGGTTTAGTACTGGTTTAGTCCTGGTTTAGTCCTGGTTTAGTTCTGGTTCAGTCCTAGTTTAGTCCTGGTTTAGTACTGGTTTAGTCCTGGTTTAGTCCTGGTTTAGTTCTGGTTCAGTCCTGGTTTAGTCCTGGTTTAGTCCTGGTTCAGTCCTGGTTCAGTCCTGGTTCAGTCCTGGTTCAGTCCTAGTTTAGTCCTGGTTTAGTCCTGGTTTAGTCCTGGTTCAGTCCTGGTTCAGTCCTGGTTTAGTCCTGGTTCAATCCTGGTTTAGTTCTGGTTTAGTCCTGGTTCAGTCCTGGTTCAGTCCTGGTTCAGTCCTGGTTTAGTCCTGGTTTAGTCCTTGTTCAGTCCTGGTTTAGTCCTGGTTCAGTCCTGGTTCAGTCCTGGTTCAGTCCTGGTTCAGTCCTGGTTTAGTCCTGGTTCAGTCCTGGTTCAGTCCTGGTTCAGTCCTGGTTTAGTCCTGGTTCAGTCCTGGTTCAGTCCTGGTTCAGTCCTGGTTCAGTCCTGGTTTAGTCCTGGTTTAGTCCTGGTTCAGTCCTGGTTTAGTCCTGGTTCAGTCCTGGTTCAGTCCTGGTTCAGTCCTGGTTTAGTCCTGGTTCAGTCCTGGTTTAGTCCTGGTTTAGTCCTGGTTCAGTCCTGGTTTAATCCTGGTTCAGTCCTGGTTTAGTCCTGGTTCAGTCCTGGTTCAGTCCTGGTTCAGTCCTGGTTTAGTCCTGGTTCAGTCCTGGTTTAGTCCTGGTTTAGTCCTGGTTTAGTCCTGGTTCAGTCCTGGTTCAGTCCTGGTTTAGTCCTGGTTCAGTCCTGGTTTAGTCCTGGTTCAGTCCTGGTTTAGTCCTGGTTTAGTCCTGGTTTAGTCCTGGTTCAGTCCTGGTTCAGTCCTGGTTCAGTCCTGGTTTAGTCCTGGTTCAGTCCTGGTTTAGTCCTGGTTTAGTACTGGTTTAGTCCTGGTTTAGTCCTGGTTTAGTCCTGGTTTAGTCCTGGTTCAGTCCTGGTTTAGTCCTGGTTTAGTACTGGTTTAGTCCTGGTTTAGTCCTGGTTTAGTCCTGGTTCAGTCCTGGTTCAGTCCTGGTTTAGTTCTGGTTTAGTCTTGGTTTAGTCCTGGTTTAGTCCTGGTTTAGTCCTGGTTCAGTCCTGGTTCAGTCTTGGTTCAGTCCTGGTTTAGTCCTGGTTCAGTCCTGGTTCAGTCTTGGTTCAGTCCTGGTTTAGTCCTGGTTCAGTCCTGGTTCAGTCTTGGTTCAGTCCTGGTTTAGTCCTGGTTCAGTCCTGGTTCAGTCTTGGTTCAGTCCTGGTTCAGTCTTGGTTCAGTCCTGGTTTAGTCCTGGTTCAGTCCTGGTTCAGTCCTGGTTCAGTCCTGGTTTAGTCCTGGTTCAGTCCTGGTTCAGTCCTGGTTCAGTCCTGGTTTAGTCCTGGTTTAGTCCTGGTTCAGTCCTGGTTTAGTCCTGGTTTAGTCCTGGTTTAGTCCTGGTTCAGTCCTGGTTCAGTCCTGGTTCAGTCCTGGTTTAGTCCTGGTTCAGTCCTGGTTCAGTCCTGGTTTAGTACTGGTTTAGTCCTGGTTTAGTCCTGGTTTAGTCCTGGTTTAGTCCTGGTTCAGTCCTGGTTCAGTCCTGGTTTAGTACTGGTTTAGTCCTGGTTTAGTCCTGGTTCAGTCCTGGTTCAGTCCTGGTTCAGTCCTGGTTTAGTTCTGGTTTAGTCTTGGTTTAGTCCTGGTTTAGTCCTGGTTTAGTCCTGGTTCAGTCCTGGTTCAGTCTTGGTTCAGTCCTGGTTTAGTCCTGGTTCAGTCCTGGTTCAGTCTTGGTTCAGTCCTGGTTTAGTCCTGGTTTAGTCCTGGTTTAGTCCTGGTTCAGTCCTGGTTTAGTCCTGGTTTAGTACTGGTTTAGTCCTGGTTTAGTCCTGGTTTAGTCCTGGTTCAGTCCTGGTTCAGTCCTGGTTTAGTTCTGGTTTAGTCTTGGTTTAGTCCTGGTTTAGTCCTGGTTTAGTCCTGGTTCAGTCCTGGTTCAGTCTTGGTTCAGTCCTGGTTTAGTCCTGGTTCAGTCCTGGTTCAGTCTTGGTTCAGTCCTGGTTTAGTCCTGGTTCAGTCCTGGTTCAGTCTTGGTTCAGTCCTGGTTTAGTCCTGGTTCAGTCCTGGTTCAGTCTTGGTTCAGTCCTGGTTTAGTCCTGGTTCAGTCCTGGTTCAGTCCTGGTTCAGTCCTGGTTCAGTCCTGGTTCAGTCCTGGTTCAGTCCTGGTTTAGTCCTGGTTTAGTCCTGGTTCAGTCCTGGTTCAGTCTTGGTTCAGTCCTGGTTCAGTCTTGGTTCAGTCCTGGTTTAGTCCTGGTTCAGTCCTGGTTCAGTCCTGGTTCAGTCCTGGTTTAGTCCTGGTTCAGTCCTGGTTCAGTCCTGGTTCAGTCCTGGTTTAGTCCTGGTTCAGTCCTGGTTCAGTCCTGGTTTAGTCCTGGTTCAGTCCTGGTTCAGTCCTGGTTTAGTCCTGGTTTAGTCCTGGTTTAGTCCTGGTTCAGTCCTGGTTCAGTCCTGGTTTAGTCCTGGTTTAGTCCTGGTTCAGTCCTGGTTTAGTCCTGGTTTAGTCCTGGTTCAGTCCTGGTTCAGTCCTGGTTCAGTCCTGGTTCAGTCCTGGTTTAGTCCTGGTTCAGTCCTGGTTCAGTCCTGGTTCAGTCCTGGTTTAGTCCTGGTTCAGTCCTGGTTCAGTCCTGGTTCAGTCCTGGTTTAGTCCTGGTTCAGTCCTGGTTTAGTCCTGGTTTAGTCCTGGTTCAGTCCTGGTTCAGTCCTGGTTCAGTCCTGGTTCAGTCCTGGTTCAGTCCTGGTTCAGTCCTGGTTCAGTCCTGGTTTAGTCCTGGTTTAGTCCTGGTTCAGTCCTGGTTCAGTCCTGGTTCAGTCTTGGTTCAGTCCTGGTTTAGTCCTGGTTCAGTCCTGGTTCAGTCCTGGTTCAGTCCTGGTTTAGTCCTGGTTCAGTCCTGGTTCAGTCTTGGTTCAGTCCTGGTTCAGTCTTGGTTCAGTCCTGGTTCAGTCCTGGTTTAGTCCTGGTTTAGTCCTGGTTCAGTCCTGGTTTAGTCCTGGTTCAGTCCTGGTTCAGTCCTGGTTCAGTCCTGGTTCAGTCCTGGTTCAGTCCTGGTTCAGTCCTGGTTTAGTCCTGGTTCAGTCCTGGTTCAGTCCTGGTTTAGTCCTGGTTTAGTCCTGGTTCAGTCCTGGTTCAGTCCTGGTTTAGTCCTGGTTTAGTCCTGGTTTAGTCCTGGTTCAGTCCTGGTTCAGTCTTGGTTCAGTCCTGGTTCAGTCTTGGTTCAGTCCTGGTTCAGTCTTGGTTCAGTCCTGGTTTAGTCCTGGTTCAGTCTTGGTTCAGTCCTGGTTTAGTCCTGGTTCAGTCCTGGTTCAGTCCTGGTTCAGTCCTGGTTCAGTCCTGGTTCAGTCCTGGTTCAGTCCTGGTTCAGTCCTGGTTCAGTCCTGGTTCAGTCCTGGTTCAGTCCTGGTTTTGTTCTGTTTTAATCCTTCAGCGTCTTTGAGACTCAAAGAAAAAAACAGTTTTAATAATTATAAAAATTTAAATAAATATAAAATCGTCCTCGTTTATTTTAACGATGGGAAAGATTCCGGCCCCGAGGCCCCGGGATCAAGAACTAAACCAGGACTAAACCAGGACTAAACCAGGACTAAACCAGGACTAAACCAGGACTGAACCAGGATTAAACTGAGTCCCCAGAGTCCGGCTCATAGCAAAAAGACCAAGGTTTAAGAACAGTCCTGGTTTGGTCTTGGTCTAGTCCTGGTCCAGTCTTGGTCTAGTCCCAGTCTAGTCTTGGTCTAGTCTCGGTCTAATCCCAGTCTAGTCTTGGTCTAGTCTCGGTCTAATCCCGGTCCAGTCCTGGTCCCGGTCTCGGTCTCAGTCTGGTCTCAGTCTGGTCCTAGTCCCGGTCTCAATCCGATCTGGTCCTGGTCTCGGTCTGGTCTCAGTCTGGTCCTGGTCTCGGTCTGGTCTCAGTCTGGTCTCAGTCTGGTCCTGGTCTCGGTCTGGTCTCAGTCTGGTCCTGGTCTCGGTCTGGTCCTGGTCTCAGTCTGGTCTCAGTCTGGTCTCGGTCTGGTCCTGGTCTCAGTCTGGTCTCGGTCTGGTCTCGGTCTGGTCTCAGTCTGGTCTCGGTCTGGTCCTGGTCTCAGTCTGGTCCCGGTCTGGTCTCAGTCTGGTCCCGGTCTGGTCTCGGTCTGGTCTCAGTCTGGTCCTGGTCTCGGTCTGGTCTCGGTCTGGTCCTGGTCCTGGTCTCGGTCTGGTCTCAGTCTGGTCTCAGTCTGGTCTCAGTCTGGTCCTGGTCTCGGTCTGGTCCTGGTGTCAGTCTGGTCTCAGTCTGGGTCCGGTCTCGGTCCGGGTCCGGTCTCGGTCCCGGTCTGGTCTCAGTCCTGGTCCCAGTCCTGGTCCTGGTCCAGGTCCCAGTCCCAGTCCTGGTCCTGGTCCAGGTCCCAGTCCCAGTCCCGGTCTCGGTCCTGGTCCTGGTCCAGTCCCAGTCCCGGTCCTGGTCCAGTCCCAGTCCTGGTCCTGGTCCAGTCCCAGTCCTGGTCCAGTCCCAGTCCTGGTCCTGGTCCAGTCCCAGTCCCGGTCCTGGTCCTGGTCCTGGTCCTGGTCCTGGTCCTGGTCCAGTCCCAGTCCCAGTCCCAGTCCCGGTCTCGGTCCTGGTCCAGTCCCAGTCCCAGTCCCAGTCCCGGTCCCGGTCCTGGTCCAGTCCCAGTCCTGGTCCTGGTCCAGTCCCAGTCCCGGTCCCGGTCCTGGTCCAGTCCCAGTCCTGGTCCTGGTCCAGTCCCAGTCCCAGTCCTGGTCCCGGTCCTGGTCCAGTCCCAGTCCTGGTCCTGGTCCCGGTCCTGGTCCAGTCCCAGTCCCGGTCCTGGTCCTGGTCCAGGTCCCAGTCCCAGTCCCGGTCCTGGTCCTGGTCCCGGTCCTGGTCCAGTCCCAGTCCCGGTCCCGGTCCTGGTCCAGTCCCAGTCCCAGTCCCAGTCCCGGTCTCGGTCCTGGTCCAGTCCCAGTCCCAGTCCCAGTCCTGGTCCTGGTCCAGTCCCAGTCCCAGTCCTGGTCCGGTCCCGGTCCCAGTCCCGGTCCGGTCTCACCTTGGCGATCTGCAGGCACCAGCTGAGCAGGCGCTGTGGGGGCAGCAGCTGCTGGTGTTGGCGCAGGTGGTCGAGGAGGCAGCCGAACGGCATCAGCTGAGTCACCAACTGCACCGACGACGCCAACACCACCCCCAGGAGCCGCGCCACGTGAGGGTGGTCCACACTGGCCATGAGCAGCGCCTCCTGGGGGGGGGCAAGAGAGGGGGCAAGAGGGGCACAGTGAGAGGCTTCTGTACCAACCATATTCCATATATCTGAGTGGACTAAGCTAACCCGTTAGCCGCTATATGGACCTGGCTCCAGATTCGCTCCTGTAACCGTGGCAACAGGAGCCTCATGTGAGCGACGCTGACGTCACTTAGGCCATGTCCACACGTAGCCGGGTATTTTTAAAACCGAACATTTCCCCCCCTCCGTTTATTAAAATAGTTTTATCCACACCACCTCGTCTTCGAAAAAAAACACCTTCCACACATAACCGAACATCTGCGTTTTCAACCACATTCATACACATTCCAAACCTGTAGATGGCGTTATTTCCATTGAGCCCTCACTCCGCCGTCACTTCCGCCTAAACTTAAACAACAGAAAACATGGCGCCGAGCTGCTTTGTCTGGACAGACTCGGAGTCAGAATTGCTCCTAAACACAGTTTAGGAGCAATTCTGCTCTCAACACACACACAGCTCTCAAGAAACGACTCCGATCCATATTCTGCTCTGGCTTTGGCTTTTGCTTTTGCAGTCGCCTAAACAAATGTCGCACGTTTGACGTCAGGGCAGATTCATATTTTTTGGCGCAAACAGTGACGTTTTAAAACACAAAACCCCAGTTATCTCTGTCCACACAAACAGGCATAAACGGAGTTTTCAAAAATCTTCACTTTGGCCGGAGTTTTCCCTGAATACTCGTTTCTGATGCGTGTTCGTGTGGATGACAGGTCAAAACGCAGCAAAACATCTTCGGTTTATCAGATACCCGGATACGTGTGGACAAGGCCTCAGACTCAGAGATACGGGATTCTGTACCAACAGGAGTTACTATAGCAACACACGAGAGCTTTAAAGCTGAACTCGTCTGAAGCTAAAGTCGTTTCTAGAGGTGCAGTGATGGGGGCAAGTTCTGAACTAGTGTAGTGATGGGGGCAAGTTCTGAACTAGTGTAGTGATGGGGCAAGTTCTGAACTAGTGTAGTGATGGGGGCAAGTTCTGAACTAGTGTAGTGATGGGGGCAAGTTCTGAACTAGTGTAGTGATGGGGGCAAGTTCTGAACTAGTGTAGTGATGGGGCAAGTTCTGAACTAGTGTAGTGATGGGGGCAAGTTCTGAACTAGTGCAGTGATGGGGGCAAGTTCTGAACTAGTGCAGTGATGGGGGCAAGTTCTGAACTAGTGTAGTGATGGGGCAAGTTCTGAACTAGTGCAGTGATGGGGGCAAGTTCTGAACTAGTGTAGTGATGGGGGCAAGTTCTGAACTAGTGCAGTGATGGGGGCAAGTTCTGAACTAGTGCAGTGATGGGGCAAGTTCTGAACTAGTGTAGTGATGGGGCAAGTTCTGAACTAGTGTAGTGATGGGGGCAAGTTCTGAACTAGTGCAGTGATGGGGGCAAGTTCTGAACTAGTGCAGTGATGGGGGCAAGTTCTGAACTAGTGCAGTGATGGGGGCAAGTTCTGAACTAGTGCAGTGATGGGGGCAAGTTCTGAACTAGTGTAGTGATGGGGGCAAGTTCTGAACTAGTGCAGTGATGGGGGCAAGTTCTGAACTAGTGTAGTGATGGGGGCAAGTTCTGAACTAGTGTAGTGATGGGGGCAAGTTCTGAACTAGTGTAGTGATGGGGCAAGTTCTGAACTAGTGTAGTGATGGGGCAAGTTCTGAACTAGTGTAGTGATGGGGGCAAGTTCTGAACTAGTGCAGTGATGGGGCAAGTTCTGAACTAGTGCAGTGATGGGGGCAAGTTCTGAACTAGTGCAGTGATGGGGGCAAGTTCTGAACTAGTGCAGTGATGGGGGCAAGTTCTGAACTAGTGTAGTGATGGGGGCAAGTTCTGAACTAGTGCAGTGATGGGGCAAGTTCTGAACTAGTGTAGTGATGGGGCAAGTTCTGAACTTCCACATAAAACACCAGTTTGCTTCAGACTGAAGAAGTTTAACTCCACTTTAACCCGTCTGACACGAGTCTCTCAAACCCTCCGCCTGGTTCTTACGTCGAGGATTTCCTGATTCGCTTTCGGAGACGTTGCTTCTCTCAGGACTTTTATGGCCACACGGATCTTCAACTGCTCCCCCTCCGGGAACCACAGGCCCTGGAACACAAGACCACAGTCCAGACCGGGACCAGGACCGGGACCAGGACCAGGACCAGGACCGGGACCAGGACCAGGACCGGGACCAGGACCGGGACCGGGACCAGGACCGGGACCGGGACCAGGACCAGGACCAGGACCAGGACCGGGACCGGGACCAGGACCGGGACCGGGACCAGGACCAGGACCAGGACCGGGACCGGGACCAGGACCAGGACCGGGACCAGGACCGGGACCGGGACCAGGACCGGGACCGGGACCAGGACCAGGACCAGGACCGGGACCAGGACCAGGACCAGGACCAGGACCGGGACCGGGACCAGGACCAGGACCGGGGCCAGGACCGGGGCCAGGACCAGGACCAGGACTGGGACCAGGACCAGACCAGAGTCCAGACCAGGGCCGGACACAGGACCAGAGACCCGTCAGGATCCTGGTTAGATCCGGTTTACCTTGTAGACGGTCCCGAAGGCCCCGGACCCCAGGACTCGGATTCTCTTGAGCTCCGTCTCCTTCAGGATCCGGAGCAGAGCCTGATTCGGCGCCTGTCCACTGGGAGTGAGCGGCTCCACCAACTGCAGACAGGTGAGACAGGTGAGACAGGTGAGACAGGAGAGACAGGTGAGACAGGAGAGACAGGAGAGACAGGAGAGACAGGAGAGACAGGTGAGACAGGTGAGACAGGAGAGACAGGTGAGACAGGAGAGACAGGAGAGACAGGAGAGACAGGTGAGACAGGAGAGACAGGAGAGACAGGAGAGACAGGAGAGACAGGTGAGACAGGAGAGACAGGAGAGACAGGAGAGACAGGAGAGACAGGTGAGACAGGTGAGAGTGTCAGGTGAGACAGGTGAGACAGGTGAGAGCGTCAGGTGAGACAGGTGAGAGTGTCAGGTGAGACAGGTGAGACAGGTGAGAGTGTCAGGTGAGACAGGTGAGACAGGTGAGACAGGTGAGAGCGTCAGGTGAGACAGGTGAGAGCGTCAGGTGAGACAGGTGAGAGTGTCAGGTGAGACAGGTGAGACAGGTGAGAGTGTCAGGTGAGACAGGTGAGACAGGTGAGACAGGTGAGAGCGTCAGGTGAGACAGGTGAGACAGGTGAGACAGGTGAGACAGGTGAGAGCGTCAGGTGAGACAGGTGAGAGTGTCAGGTGAGACAGGTGAGACAGGTGAGAGCGTCAGGTGAGACAGGTGAGACAGGTGAGAGTGTCAGGTGAGACAGGTGAGACAGGTGAGAGCGTCAGGTGAGACAGGTGAGAGTGTCAGGTGAGACAGGTGAGACAGGTGAGAGTGTCAGGTGAGACAGGTGAGACAGGTGAGACAGGTGAGAGCGTCAGGTGAGACAGGTGAGAGCGTCAGGTGAGACAGGTGAGAGTGTCAGGTGAGACAGGTGAGACAGGTGAGAGTGTCAGGTGAGACAGGAGAGACAGGAGAGACAGGAGAGACAGGTGAGACAGGAGAGACAGGTGAGACAGGAGAGACAGGTGAGACAGGAGAGACAGGAGAGACAGGAGAGACAGGAGAGACAGGAGAGACAGGTGAGACAGGAGAGACAGGTGAGACAGGAGAGACAGGTGAGACAGGAGAGACAGGTGAGACAGGTGAGACAGGTGAGACAGGAGAGACAGGAGAGACAGGAGAGACAGGAGAGACAGGAGAGACAGGTGAGACAGGAGAGACAGGTGAGACAGGAGAGACAGGAGAGACAGGAGAGACAGGAGAGACAGGAGAGACAGGTGAGACAGGTGAGACAGGAGAGACAGGAGAGACAGGAGAGACAGGAGAGACAGGAGAGACAGGTGAGACAGGTGAGACAGGAGAGACAGGAGAGACAGGAGAGACAGGAGAGACAGGAGAGACAGGTGAGACAGGAGAGACAGGAGAGACAGGTGAGACAGGAGAGACAGGAGAGACAGGAGAGACAGGAGAGACAGGAGAGACAGGAGAGACAGGAGAGACAGGAGAGACAGGTGAGACAGGTGAGACAGGAGAGACAGGAGAGACAGGAGAGACAGGAGAGACAGGAGAGACAGGAGAGACAGGTGAGACAGGTGAGACAGGTGAGACAGGAGAGACAGGAGAGACAGGTGAGACAGGAGAGACAGGAGAGACAGGTGAGACAGGTGAGACAGGTGAGACAGGAGAGACAGGAGAGACAGGAGAGACAGGAGAGACAGGTGAGACAGGAGAGACAGGTGAGGCAGGTGAGACAGGTGAGACAGGAGAGACAGGTGAGACAGG
Source organism: Odontamblyopus lacepedii (assembly GCA_034769755.1). NCBI lineage: Eukaryota > Metazoa > Chordata > Actinopteri > Gobiiformes > Gobiidae > Odontamblyopus > Odontamblyopus lacepedii. The sequence goes on along the minus strand of CM068361.1, from coordinate 2,505,687 downwards.
TGAGACAGGAGAGACAGGTGAGACAGGTGAGACAGGTGAGACAGGAGAGACAGGAGAGACAGGTGAGACAGGAGAGACAGGTGAGACAGGAGAGACAGGTGAGACAGGAGAGACAGGAGAGACAGGAGAGACAGGAGAGACAGGAGAGACAGGAGAGACAGGAGAGACAGGTGAGACAGGTGAGACAGGAGAGACAGGAGAGACAGGAGAGACAGGTGAGACAGGTGAGACAGGAGAGACAGGAGAGACAGGAGAGACAGGTGAGACAGGAGAGACAGGAGAGACAGGAGAGACAGGTGAGACAGGAGAGACAGGAGAGACAGGAGAGACAGGTGAGACAGGTGAGACAGGTGAGACAGGAGAGACAGGTGAGACAGGTGAGACAGGAGAGACAGGTGAGACAGGTGAGACAGGAGAGACAGGAGAGACAGGTGAGACAGGTGAGACAGGAGAGACAGGAGAGACAGGAGAGACAGGAGAGACAGGAGAGACAGGTGAGACAGGTGAGACAGGAGAGACAGGTGAGACAGGAGAGACAGGTGAGACAGGAGAGACAGGAGAGACAGGAGAGACAGGAGAGACAGGAGAGACAGGTGAGACAGGAGAGACAGGAGAGACAGGTGAGACAGGTGAGACAGGAGAGACAGGAGAGACAGGAGAGACAGGAGAGACAGGAGAGACAGGAGAGACAGGTGAGACAGGTGAGACAGGTGAGACAGGAGAGACAGGAGAGACAGGTGAGACAGGTGAGACAGGTGAGACAGGTGAGACAGGTGAGACAGGAGAGACAGGTGAGACAGGAGAGACAGGAGAGACAGGTGAGACAGGAGAGACAGGTGAGACAGGTGAGACAGGAGAGACAGGTGAGACAGGAGAGACAGGAGAGACAGGTGAGACAGGTGAGACAGGAGAGACAGGAGAGACAGGTGAGACAGGAGAGACAGGAGAGACAGGTGAGACAGGTGAGACAGGAGAGACAGGAGAGACAGGTGAGACAGGTGAGACAGGAGAGACAGGAGAGACAGGTGAGACAGGAGAGACAGGAGAGACAGGTGAGACAGGAGAGACAGGTGAGACAGGAGAGACAGGTGAGACAGGAGAGACAGGAGAGACAGGAGAGACAGGTGAGACAGGTGAGACAGGAGAGACAGGTGAGACAGGAGAGACAGGTGAGACAGGAGAGACAGGTGAGACAGGAGAGACAGGTGAGACAGGTGAGACAGGAGAGACAGGAGAGACAGGAGAGACAGGAGAGACAGGAGAGACAGGTGAGACAGGAGAGACAGGAGAGACAGGAGAGACAGGTGAGACAGGAGAGACAGGTGAGACAGGAGAGACAGGTGAGACAGGAGAGACAGGAGAGACAGGTGAGACAGGAGAGACAGGTGAGACAGGAGAGACAGGTGAGACAGGAGAGACAGGAGAGACAGGAGAGACAGGTGAGACAGGAGAGACAGGAGAGACAGGAGAGACAGGTGAGACAGGAGAGACAGGTGAGACAGGTGAGACAGGAGAGACAGGTGAGACAGGAGAGACAGGTGAGACAGGAGAGACAGGTGAGACAGGAGAGACAGGAGAGACAGGAGAGACAGGTGAGACAGGAGAGACAGGTGAGACAGGAGAGACAGGAGAGACAGGTGAGACAGGAGAGACAGGTGAGACAGGAGAGACAGGTGAGACAGGAGAGACAGGTGAGACAGGAGAGACAGGTGAGACAGGTGAGACAGGAGAGACAGGTGAGACAGGAGAGACAGGTGAGACAGGTGAGACAGGAGAGACAGGTGAGACAGGAGAGACAGGTGAGACAGGAGAGACAGGTGAGACAGGAGAGACAGGTGAGACAGGAGAGACAGGAGAGACAGGTGAGACAGGTGAGACAGGAGAGACAGGTGAGACAGGAGAGACAGGAGAGACAGGAGAGACAGGAGAGACAGGTGAGACAGGTGAGACAGGAGAGACAGGAGAGACAGGTGAGACAGGTGAGACAGGAGAGACAGGAGAGACAGGAGAGACAGGAGAGACAGGTGAGACAGGAGAGACAGGAGAGACAGGAGAGACAGGTGAGACAGGTGAGACAGGTGAGACAGGAGAGACAGGAGAGACAGGAGAGACAGGTGAGACAGGAGAGACAGGTGAGACAGGAGAGACAGGAGAGACAGGAGAGACAGGAGAGACAGGTGAGACAGGAGAGACAGGTGAGACAGGAGAGACAGGTGAGGCAGGTGAGACAGGAGAGACAGGAGAGACAGGAGAGACAGGTGAGACAGGTGAGACAGGAGAGACAGGAGAGACAGGTGAGACAGGTGAGAGTGTCAGGTGAGGCAGGTGAGACAGGTGAGAGTGTCAGGTGAGACAGGTGAGACAGGTGAGACAGGTGAGACAGGTGAGGCAGGTGAGAGTGTCAGGTGAGGCAGGTGAGACAGGTGAGAGTGTCAGGTGAGACAGGTGAGACAGGTGAGACAGGAGAGACAGGAGAGACAGGAGAGACAGGTGAGGCAGGTGAGGCAGGTGAGACAGGAGAGACAGGAGAGACAGGTGAGGCAGGTGAGAGTGTCAGGTGAGGCAGGTGAGACAGGTGAGAGTGTCAGGTGAGACAGGTGAGACAGGTGAGACAGGAGAGACAGGAGAGACAGGAGAGACAGGAGAGACAGGTGAGGCAGGTGAGACAGGTGAGACAGGTGAGACAGGTGAGACAGGTGAGGCAGGTGAGAGCGTCAGGTGAGACAGGTGAGAGTGTCAGGTGAGACAGGTGAGACAGGTGAGGCAGGTGAGAGCGTCAGGTGAGACAGGTGAGACAGGTGAGAGCGTCAGGTGAGACAGGTGAGAGTGTCAGGTGAGACAGGTGAGACAGGTGAGGCAGGTGAGAGCGTCAGGTGTTTGCTGTCGCTGTCAGAAACTGTTCGTGTGCTCAGCCTCGTTTCTGTGGGAGAAATAACCTCGAGTGTTTTTCTGCTGACGCCTTCACACCTTTGGAACTTCAGTGAGCGGCGACAGTGACCTGACACTCTGCAGCTACATGTATGTCTATGGTGAAATGTTCAGCGGTTACCACGGTGACACGATGGACACAGTAGAAAACCGTGTCAAACATTTGCATTTTCGTTCTTGTTCACTCACAGGAGAGAGCGACGCTCGTATCACCGTCTGAAAATGAGAGCGCGCGAGCCATAGGCCGTATATATAAGATGTATATATAGGCCGTATATATAAGCTGTATATATAAGCTGTATATATAAGCTGTATATATAAGCTGTATATATAGGCCGTATATATAAGCCGTATATATAGGCCGTATATATAAGCTGTATATATAAGCTGTATATATAGGCCGTATATATAAGCTGTATATATAGGCCGTATATATAAGCCGTATATATAGGCTGTATATATAGGCCGTATATATAAGCTGTATATATAGGCTGTATATATAAGCTGTATATATAGGCCGTATATATAAGATGTATATATAAGCCGTATATATAAGCCGTATATATAGGCTGTATATATAGGCCGTATATATAGGCCGTATATATAAGCTGTATATATAAGCTGTATATATAAGCTGTATATATAGGCCGTATATATAGGCCGTATATATAAGCTGTATATATAAGCTGTATATATAAGCTGTATATATAAGCTGTATATATAGGCTGTATATATAGGCCGTATATATAGGCCGTATATATAGGCCGTATATATAAGCTGTATATATAAGCCGTATATATAAGCTGTATATATAAGCTGTATATATAAGCTGTATATATAAGCTGTATATATAAGCTGTATATATAGGCCGTATATATAAGCTGTATATATAAGCTGTATATATAAGCTGTATATATAAGCAGTATATATAATCTGTATATATAAGTTGTATATATAAGCTGTATATATAAGCTGTATATATAAGTTGTATATATAAGATGTATATATATTGTATATATAATATATATATAACGTATATATCTGTATATAGGCCGTATATATAGGCCGTATATATAGGCCGTATATATAAGCTGTATATATAAGCTGTATATATAAGCTGTATATATAAGCTGTATATATAAGCTGTATATATAAGCTGTATATATAAGCTGTATATATAAGCTGTATATATAAGCTGTATATATAAGCTGTATATATAAGCTGTATATATAAGCTGTATATATAAGCTGTATATATAAGCTGTATATATAAGCTGTATATATAAACTGTATATATAAGCTGTATATATAAGCTGTATATATAAGCTGTATATATAAACTGTATATATAAGCTGTATATATAAGCTGTATATATAAGCTGTATATATAGGCTGTATATATAAGCCGTATATATAAGCTGTATATATAGGCCGTATATATAGGCCGTATATATAGGCCGTATATACCTTTTATACGCTCTACAGCTCTAACGGCCGTTTCACTTCACAGGACAGAGGAACTTTGCTCTTGTTCCACATCTGGACTCACTGACGTCTGTTCAGCTCCACTTCTGCAGTTTGTTTTCCACCTCAGCTCAGGAACTCCTGCGCTCTCATTATTTATCTTATATATTCCTTGTTATATATTCCTTGTTATATATTCCTTGTTATACATTCCTTGTTATATATTCCTTGTTATATATTCCTTGTTATATATTCATTTGTGGCGCGCGTCACAGTCAATAAAATAATCAGCCCAGACTGATGTGTCCACGCGACGTCCTGCAGCTGCAGCTCCGGAAACAATCGACTCTCCCACAGAAGCTCCGAGCGTTTCTGTGAGATGAACCTGAACTCTTCAGGGCATCAGCAGCTTCTGTGTTTTTACAGTTTGAAAGTTCAAAAATGTTTTCATCGCCAAAGCGCCGAAAAATCAGCTTTGTCAGAGTTGTCTCGCCCCGAGGCCGCGCTCCAGCAGCTCCGCTCGGTTTGGTCAGAACTGCGTTTCTGCGGAAGTAAAACTTTTTGGGTCCTGCTCCAAAGAGCTCAGATCATCTTGGATTCACCTTCAGATTTTATGATAGTTCTGAGCAGAACATCTTCTGAAGTCTGAAACATCAGAGTCCAAACAAACTCTGTTCTTGTTCTTATCACCACAAGAACAAAGTTCTTATGTTCTTACGAAGTCTGAACAGGCTTAAATTTACTAAGCGCTTTCTCCAAAAGTGAAAGAGACTCAGTAAACGATAAATATCTGCCCCATGAGGCTGTTCAAAGAAGATTTAAACCTGAGGTTCAATTTTGTATTTTTTGTAACTGAAGAATCTTTGGATCGTTTGTTTTCTGTTCTAACATCAGAAACTGGAGCTAAACCTAAAAATTAAACTCTGCACATTCATTTATTTTCTGTGGACAATTTAGATTCTTCAACAGAAATATTGTAAACATGTTTTAATTTTGGGGGAAAAAAAATTCATTGCAGCAAATGGAGAAAACAAACTCTCATTTTGAAATCATATCTTTATCATTTATTTATTTTTGTATTTATTTTGAAAGGAAATGATATATTTTTATTATGCGACGTCCGCGAGTGTCTTCTTATGTTTACACGTCCTCTACAAGAGTTTGAGTTTATCTTCAAATAAATATTAAAAAAAAAACAAACAAAAAAAACAGTTGTATAACGCTAACGCTAACGCTAACGCTAACGCTAACGCTAACGCTAACGCTAACGCTAACGCTAACGCTAACGCTAACGCTAACGCTAACGCTAACGCTAACGCTAACGCTAACGCTAACGCTAACGCTAACGCTAACGCTAACGCTAACGCTAACGCTAGCTTATAACGGTAATGTGCTGCAGAGGGACGTGTTAAACCTGTGGGAGTTCAGAACCTCGTGTCAGTGTTTGCAGACGTGTCCATCCTGTCACCGTGGTAACCGCTGAACATTCCACCATAGACATACATGTAGAACAGCCCCCGTGACCTCTGACCTCTCGCTCCTGCAGGATCCGCCTCATCGTCCTCTTCCTCGTGATCCGACGCCGACGCAGAAACACGAAAACCACCAACGCCACGAGAACCAAGACCAGAAGAGACCCGACGACGAGCGCCGCCAAGACCGAGGACCGAGAGTCACTGCAACAGAACCAGAACCAGGACTGGACCAGGACCAGGGCTGGACCAGGACCAGGACCAGGACCAGGACCAGGACTGGACCAGGGCTGGACCAGGACCAGGGCTGGACCAGAACCAGGACCAGGGCTGGACCAGGACCGGACCAGGACCAGGACCAGGACCAGGACCGGACCAGGACTGGACCAGGACCAGGACCAGGACCAGGACCGGAACAGGACCAGGGCTGGACCAGGACCAGGGCTGGACCAGGACCGGACCAGGACCAGGACCAGGACCAGGACTGGACCAGGACTGGACCAGGACCAGGACCAGGACCGGAACAGGACCAGGACCGAACCAGGACCACGGCTGGACCAGGACTGGACCAGGACCAGGACCAGGACCAGGGCTGGACCAGGACCAGAACCAGGACCAGGATCAGGACCAGGACTGGACCAGGACCAGGGCTGGACCAGGACCTGGACCAGGACCAGGACTGGACCAGGACTGGACCAGGACCAGGACTGGACCAGGACTGGACCAGGACTGGACCAGGACCAGGGCAGGACCAGGACCAGGACTGGACCAGGACCAGGACCAGGGCTGGACCAGGACCAGGACCAGGACTGGACCAGGACCAGGACCAGGACCAGGGCTGGACCAGGACCAGGACTGGACCAGGACCAGGACCAGAACCAGGACCAGGACTGAACCAGAACCAGGACTGGACCAGGACTGGACCAGGACCCGGACTGGACCAGGACCAGGACCAGAACTAGGACCAGGACCAGGACTGGACCAGAACCAGGACTGGACCAGGTCTAAACCAGGTCTAAACCAGGTCTAAACCAGGTCTAAACCAGGACTAAACCAGGACTGGACCAGGAGCATGTGCGTCAGACTTACTCGATGCAGTTGGACAGGCCGGGGCCGGTGCACCTGGGAACCAGAGGAAACTTTAAGGAAACATTTTGTGCAGAATTTAAATATTTTAAACAAAATTCATTTTAGAAAAATTCAAATACAGGAAATGACATCAGAGCAGAGCAGAGGATTATGGGACATGGAGTCTCAGGATAAACTACATTAGAGCAGAGGATTATGGGACATGGAGTCTCAGTGTAAACTACATTAGAGCAGAGGATTATGGGACATGGAGTCTCAGTGTAAACTACATTACAGCAGAGGATTATGGGACATGGAGTCTCAGGATAAACTACATTAGAGCAGAGGATTATGGGACATGGAGTCTCAGGATAAACTACATTAGAGCAGAGGATTATGGGACATGGAGTCTCAGGATAAGATACATTAGAGCAGAGGATTATGGGACATGGAGTCTCCGGATAAACTACATTAGAGCACAGGATTATGGGACATGGAGTCTTAGGATAAACTACATTAGAGCAGAGGATTATGGGACATGGAGTCTCAGGATAAACTACATTAGAGCAGAGGATTATGGGACATGGAGTCTCAGGATAAACTACATTAGAGCAGAGGATTATGGGACATGGAGTCTCAGGATAAACTACATTAGAGCAGAGGATTATGGGACATGGAGTCTCAGGATAAGATACATTAGAGCAGAGGATTATGGGACATGGAGTCTCCGGATAAACTACATTAGAGCAGAGGATTATGGGACATGGAGTCTCAGGATAAACTACATTAGAGCAGAGGATTATGGGACATGGAGTCTCAGGATAAACTACATTAGAGCAGAGGATTCTGGGACATGGAGTCTCAGGATAAACTACATTAGAGCAGAGGATTCTGGGACATGGAGTCTCAGTGTAAACTACATTAGAGCAGAGGATTATGGGACATGGAGTCTCAGGATAAACTACATTAGAGCAGAGGATTCTGGGACATGGAGTCTCAGTGTAAACTACATTAGAGCAGAGGATTATGGGACATGGAGTCTCAGGATAAACTACATTAGAGCAGAGGATTATGGGACATGGAGTCTCAGGATAAACTACATTAGAGCAGAGGATTATGGGACATGGAGTCTCAGTGTAAACTACATTAGAGCAGAGGATTATGGGACATGGAGTCTCAGGATAAACTACATTAGAGCAGAGGATTATGGGACATGGAGTCTCAGGATAAACTACATTAGAGCAGAAGATTATGGGACATGGAGTCTTAGGATAAACTACATTAGAGCAGAGGATTATGGGACATGGAGTCTCAGTGTAAACTACATTAGAGCAGAGGATTATGGGACATGGAGTCTCAGTGTAAACTACATTAGAGCAGAGGATTATGGGACATGGAGTCTCAGTGTAAACTACATTAGAGCAGAGGATTATGGGACATGGAGTCTCAGGATAAACTACATTAGAGCAGAGGATTATGGGACATGGAGTCTCAGGATAAACTACATTAGAGCAGAGGATTATGGGACATGGAGTCTCAGTGTAAACTACATTAGAGCAGAGGATTATGGGACATGGAGTCTCAGGATAAACTACATTAGAGCAGAGGATTATGGGACATGGAGTCTCAGGATAAACTACATTAGAGCAGAGGATTATGGGACATGGAGTCTCAGTGTAAACTACATTAGAGCAGAGGATTATGGGACATGGAGTCTCAGTGTAAACTACATTAGAGCAGAGGATTATGGGACATGGAGTCTCAGGATAAACTACATCAGAGCAGAGGATTATGGGACATGGAGTCTCAGTGTAAACTACATTAGAGCAGAGGATTATGGGACATGGAGTCTCAGTGTAAACTACATTAGAGCAGAGGATTATTGGACATGGATTCTCAGGATAAACTCCATTAGAGCAGAGGATTATGGGACATGGAGTCTCAGTGTAAACTACATTAGAGCAGAGGATTATGGGACATGGAGTCTCAGGATAAACTACATTAGAGCAGAGGATTATGGGACATGGAGTCTCAGTGTAAACTACATTAGAGCAGAGGATTATGGGACATGGAGTCTCAGTGTAAACTACACTAGAGCAAAGGATTATGGGACATGGAGTTCGGGATAAACTACATTAGAGCAGAGGATTATTGGACATGGAGTCTCAGGATAAACTACATTAGAGCAGAGGATTATGGGACATGGAGTCTCAGTGTAAACTACACTAGAGCAGAGGATTATGGGACATGGAGTCTCAGTGTAAACTACACTAGAGCAGAGGATTATGGGACATGGAGTCTCGGGATAAACTACATTAGAGCAGAGGATTATGGGACATGGAGTCGCAGTGTAAACTACACTAGAGCAGAGGATTATGGGACATGGAGTCTCAGTGTAAACTACACTAGAGCAGAGGATTATGGGACATGGAGTCTCAGTGTAAACTACACTAGAGCAGAGGATTATGGGACATGGAGTTCGGGATAAACTACATTAGAGCAGAGGATTATTGGACATGGAGTCTCAGGATAAACTACATTAGAGCAGAGGATTATGGGACATGGAGTCTCAGTGTAAACTACACTAGAGCAGAGGATTATGGGACATGGAGTCTCGGGATAAACTACATTAGAGCAGAGGATTATGGGACATGGAGTCGCAGTGTAAACTACACTAGAGCAGAGGATTATGGGACATGGAGTCTCAGTGTAAACTACACTAGAGCAGAGGATTATGGGACATGGAGTCTCAGTGTAAACTACTCTAGAGCAGAGGATTATGGGACATGGAGTCTCAGTGTAAACTACATTAGAGCAGAGGATTATGGGACATGGAGTCTCAGTGTAAACTACATTAGAGCAGAGGATTATGGGACATGGAGTCTCAGGATAAACTACATTAGAGCAGAGGATTATGGGACATGGAGTCTCAGTGTAAACTACATTAGAGCAGAGGATTATGGGACATGGAGTCTCAGTGTAAACTACATTAGAGCAGAGGATTATGGGACATGGAGTCTCAGGATAAACTACATTAGAGCAGAGGATTATAGGACATGGAGTCTCAGTGTAAACTACATTAGAGCAGAGGATTATTGGACATGGATTCTCAGGATAAACTACATTAGAGCAGAGGATTATGGGACATGGAGTCTCAGTGTAAACTACATTAGAGCAGAGGATTATGGGACATGGAGTCTCAGGATAAACTACATTAGAGCAGAGGATTATGGGACATGGAGTCTCAGTGTAAACTACACTAGAGCAGAGGATTATGGGACATGGAGTTCGGGATAAACTACATTAGAGCAGAGGATTATTGGACATGGAGTCTCAGGATAAACTACATTAGAGCAGAGGATTATGGGACATGGAGTCTCAGTGTAAACTACACTAGAGCAGAGGATTATGGGACATGGAGTCTCAGGATAAACTACACTAGAGCAGAGGATTATGGGACATGGAGTCTCAGTGTAAACTACACTAGAGCAGAGGATTATGGGACATGGAGTCTCGGGATAAACTACATTAGAGCAGAGGATTATGGGACATGGAGTCTCAGTGTAAACTACACTAGAGCAGAGGATTATGGGACATGGAGTCTCAGTGTAAACTACACTAGAGCAGAGGATTATGGGACATGGAGTCTCAGGATAAACTACATTAGAGCAGAGGATTATGGGACATGGAGTCTCAGGATAAACTACATTAGAGCAGAGGATTATGGGACATGGAGTCTCAGGATAAACTACACTAGAGCAGAGGATTATGGGACATGGAGTCTCAGTGTAAACTACATTAGAGCAGAGGATTATGGGACATGGAGTCTCAGGATAAACTACATTAGAGCAGAGGATTATGGGACATGGAGTCTCAGGATAAACTACATTAGAGCAGAGGATTATGGGACATGGAGTCTCAGTGTAAACTACACTAGAGCAGAGGATTATGGGACATGGAGTCTCAGTGTAAACTACATTAGAGCAGAGGATTATGGGACATGGAGTCTCAGTGTAAACTACATTAAAGCAGAGGATTATGGGACATGGAGTCTCGGGATAAACTACATTAGAGCAGAGGATTATGGGACATGGAGTCGCAGTGTAAACTACACTAGAGCAGTATGGGGGTAGTTTTGTTCCTTTTTTATTCAAACAAAGAAAAAAATCCAAACAAAATATACAGCTTTGAAAACAAAAAAAACATGTTTACATTTTTAAGATGGAAAAATATTTGATTGAGTTTTGATTTTCTTTCATTTTAAATGTGAAATCTTTGATTGCGGGCCAAAGTTTTGTTTGCAAGTTGAAAAGTTTTGAACCTCAAAATCTTTTGCAAACCAAGAACGTTTGCTTGCAAGTTCAAATGAACGCGATGGGCGGGATCTTAAAGAGGAGAAAGGGTGGATTTCTATTGGTAGCTTGCCTCTGATTGACAGTTGGGCTGGTGCCTGCCCGGCCCTCCCACCAACTCTTCTACTGCCTATCTGCCAAGTTATCCCGCCCCCTGAAGACGGTGTGTGAATGGGAAGAAGTCCGTTGGTGGGAAATTGGAAGGTAAGTCGCTATAATGAAATAGTTTAAAATTCTAAACAGCAAGACCGTTGTATTGTAAAGATATTTGAATATAAATGTTTCCCTTGTCAGTGATACAAGCAAGACGGTGCACCAATTTACCTCATTTACTGGGCTAATACTAGAGACGTTACCTAGCTAGCTACCTAGAGAACCCCAGCACGGTTAAACTTAGACCTTGTTGTGTAAGAGCTTCAGCTATTTTGATTTGGTACAGAAATTACTAAAACCCGCTCAGTTAAGAGCGAGCTAGGCCTCTTACATGCTACCCAGCTAACACGGTTACATGCTACCCAGCTAACACGGTTACATGCTACCCAGCTAACACGGTTACGTTGTCACAACATTGCAGATTAGTGAATTCATGACCACACATACGTTGTAGCTACGGTACCTCCTGACGTGGTAGTAACGTTGAAAGCACAACAAGCCTTGTCACTCAGTTGTCGCTTTCCTTTCTGTCTGTGAGGTTAAGATGCAGCAACCAGAGCAGATTCTACCTGTTGAAAGCAATACCCAAAAGCCATGTTTTATAAATCCTAGCATGTAAGAGGCCTAGCTCGCTCTTAACTGAGCAAGTTACGTCAAGGGTACGTATTTACCTCCTTCATTTGCAATGGTACTACCACGTCAGGAGGTACCGTAGCTACAACGTATGTGTGGTCATGAATTCACTAATCTGCAATGTTGTGACAACGTAACCGTGTTAGCTGGGTAGCATGTAACCGTGTTAGCTGGGTAGCATGTAACCGTGTTAGCTGGGTAGCATGTAACCGTGTTAGCTGGGTAGCATGTAAGAGGCCTAGCTCGCTCTTAACTGAGCGGGTTTTAGTCATTTCTGTACCAAATCAAAATAGCTGAAGCTCTTACACAACAAGGTCTAAGTTTAACCGTGCTGGGGTTCTCTAGGTAGCTAGCTAGGTAATGTCTCTAGTATTAGCCCAGTAAATGAGGTAAATTGGTGCACCGTCTTGCTTGCGCAAAACAGTGCACCACTGCATTCTAGGTATCACTGACAAGGGAAACATTTATATTCAAATATCTTTACAATACAACGGTCTTGCTGTTTAGAATTTTAAACTATTTCATTATAGCGACTTACCTTCCAATTTCCCACCAACGGACTTCTTCCCATTCACACACCGTCTTCAGGGGGCGGGATAACTTGGCAGATAGGCAGTAGAAGAGTTGGTGGGAGGGCCGGGCAGGCACCAGCCCAACTGTCAATCAGAGGCAAGCTACCAATAGAAATCCACCCTTTCTCCTCTTTAAGATCCCGCCCACCGTGTTCATTTGAACTTGCAAGCAAACGTTCTTGGTTTGCAAAAGATTTTGAGGTTCAAAACTTTTCAACTTGCAAACAAAACTTTGGCCCGCAATCAAAGATTTCACATTTAAAATGAAAGAAAATCAAAACTCAATCAAATATTTTTCCATCTTAAAAATGTAAACATGTTTTTTTTTGTTTTCAAAGCTGTATATTTTGTTTGGATTTTTTTTCTTTGTTTGAATAAAAAAGGAACAAAACTACCCCCATAGAGCAGAGGATTATGGGACATGGAGTCTCAGTGTAAACTACATTAGAGCAGAGGATTATGGGACATGGAGTCTCAGTGTAAACTACATTAGAGCAGAGGATTATGGGACATGGAGTCTCAGGATAAACTACATTAGAGCAGAGGATTATGGGACATGGAGTCTCAGGATAAACTACATTAGAGCAGAGGATTATGGGACATGGAGTCTCAGTGTAAACTACATTAGAGCAGAGGATTATGGGACATGGAGTCTCAGTGTAAACTACATTAGAGCAGAGGATTATGGGACATGGAGTCTCAGGATAAACTACATTAGAGCAGAGGATTATGGGACATGGAGTCTCAGGATAAACTACATTAGAGCAGAGGATTATGGGACATGGAGTCTCAGTGTAAACTACATTAGAGCAGAGGATTATGGGACATGGAGTCTCAGGATAAACTACATTAGAGCAGAGGATTATGGGACATGGAGTCTCAGTGTAAACTACATTAGAGCAGAGGATTATGGGACATGGAGTCTCAGTGTAAACTACACTAGAGCAGAGGATTATGGGACATGGAGTTTCGGGATAAACTACATTAGAGCAGAGGATTATTGGACATGGAGTCTCAGGATAAACTACATTAGAGCAGAGGATTATGGGACATGGAGTCGCAGTGTAAACTACACTAGAGCAGAGGATTATGGGACATGGAGTCTCAGTGTAAACTACACTAGAGCAGAGGATTATGGGACATGGAGTCTCAGTGTAAACTACATTAGAGCAGAGGATTATGGGACATGGAGTCTCAGTGTAAACTACATTAGAGCAGAGGATTATGGGACATGGAGTCTCAGGATAAACTACATTAGAGCAGAGGATTATGGGACATGGAGTCTCAGGATAAACTACATTAGAGCAGAGGATTATGGGACATGGAGTCTCAGGATAAACTA
>CM068361.1:2426705-2486705 GCA_034769755.1 Odontamblyopus lacepedii | reverse complement strand
ACAGAGCCAGACTTCATCACCACCACACTGTGCTCCCTGTGAGAGGCAGAGGGCATCACCCTGCTCCTGCTGCTCCTGCTGCTCCTGCTGCTCCTGCTGCTCCTGTCTGCTCCTGCTGCTCCTGTCTGCTCCTGTCTGCTCCTGTCTGCTCCTGCTGCTCCTGTCTGCTCCTGTCTGCTCCTGCTGCTCCTGCTGCTCCTGTCTGCTCCTGCTGCTCCTGTCTGCTCCTGTCTGCTCCTGCTGCTCCTGCTGCTCCTGTCTGCTCCTGCTGCTCCTGCTGCTCCTGCTGCTCCTGTCTGCTCCTGCTGCTCCTGCTGCTCCTGCTGCTCCTGTCTGCTCCTGCTGCTCCTGTCTGCTCCTGTCTGCTCCTGCTGCTCCTGTCTGCTCCTGCTGCTCCTGTCTGCTCCTGCTGCTCCTGCTGCTCCTGTCTGCTCCTGCTGCTCCTGCTGCTCCAGTCTGCTCCTGTCTGCTCCTGTCTGCTCCTGCTGCTCCTGCTGCTCCTGCTGCTCCTGTCTGCTCCTGTCTGCTCCTGTCTGCTCCTGCTGCTCCTGCTGCTCCTGCTGCTCCTGTCTGCTCCTGTCTGCTCCTGCTGCTCCTGTCTGCTCCTGCTGCTCCTGCCTGCTCCTGTCTGCTCCTGCTGCTCCTGTCTGCTCCTGTCTGCTCCTGCTGCTCCTGTCTGCTCCTGCTGCTCCTGTCTGCTCCTGTCTGCTCCTGCTGCTCCTGTCTGCTCCTGTCTGCTCCTGTCTGCTCCTGCTGCTCCTGTCTGCTCCTGTCTGGTCCTGTCTGGTCCTGTCTGCTCCTGTCTGCTCCTGTCGTACTCACCTGTACAGGGTTCGTCCTCTGATAATTTCCAGATTCTCAAACACCGACAGAGACGTCGAGTTCTCAGGCCACATCTGAATCAGCAGGTACCCTGCGGAGAACGAATGTGAACCCGGGGCCCCCAGGGGCCCCTCCAGGGACCTACAGGGACCTACAGGGACCTCCAGGGTGACAGGAGCACTGACCTGTGATTTCTCTGAGCGTCCTGAAATATTCCAGTTTAGCTGGATCCATTGGAGGAATTTCATAATGAGGATCACTGAAAAGAGAAGAGGGTCAGAGGTCAGAGGGTCAGAGGTCAGAGGGTCAGAGGTCAGAGGGTCAGAGGTCAGAGGTCAGAGGGTCAGAGGGTCAGAGGTCAGAGGGTCAGAGGTCAGAGGGTCAGAACCATAGTTCATATATCTGAGTGTCTGAGTGAGTGACGTCTGCACAGCGTCGCTCACATGAGGCTCCTGTTGCCACGGTTACAGGTCCATATTTGGAAATCCTCCCGCGAGTATCACAGCAACACAAGAGCCAATCATGAGTGAGGAGGTTAAATGTGGCGCCTCCTCCTGGCAGAGCTGATGCATCATATATACGGACTATGGATGTGATACTCTGCACCTGCAGGACACTGGATTTACCTGATTCTGCACAAGAAGAAGAAACTTTGAGCTTTAAAGAGTTTAAGTCACTGATTTATGTTGTTTGTTCTGTTCCGTACGAACAACAACAGAGTCACAATTTAACCAAATTCACTTTACTTTCTGCTCGTTAAATTCTGCTCGTTCAGATTCTAGTCACATTAGATATTGTGACTGTTTGAGATATTTTGTCATTTTATTTCAGAAATCGTCACTCGGGGGAAAGCGGGAAGGGAACTTACTTAGCAACGAAACGAGCTGTCAATCAAACCTGTTGCTAACGCTAGGGGGAGGGGCCTCGGGGAATGAAGGCGTCTGATTGGTCCGTTATTTCTGTTCAGATCTTGATTTAGGAACAAAACAGAGAAATGCAAAGTTCAGGATCCTGTGTGGCGGCTTCAGACGAACAGTTTAAGTCCAGAATGACGAGGCTCAGAGCAGCAGGTACAGACAGAGGGACGAGAAGATCCTAATGTGAAGGAGCCCCAAGAGCCTCCTGGACCACTTCCTGTTTGGCACGCACCGGCTAACGGGTTAGCGGCTAATGGGTTAGTGGTTAACGGGTTAGCGGCTAACGGGTTAGCGCCGAACGGGTTAGCGCCGAACAGGTTAGCGGCTAACGGGTTAGCTTAGTCCACTCAGATATACGGACTGTGGTCAGGGTCAGGGGTCAGAGGTCAGGCTCAGAGGTCAGGGTCAGGGGTCAGGGTCAGAGGTCAGGGGTCAGGGTCAGGGTCAGGGGTCAGAGGTCAGGGGTCAGGGGTCAGGGTCATGGGTCAGGGTCAGGGGTCAGTACCCGGTGAAGGTGGTCGGGAGGATGGAGATTCCTCCGTTGATCTTGGTGCAGTTTCTGAACGACTCGATGTTTGTGGAGTTCACGGCTAAAGCCTTGACGAGCGAACCGACCCCGATCCCGTCACAGACTGAAAGAGACCAGGACTGAACCAGGACTGAACCAGGACTGGACCAGGACTGGACCAGGACTGAACCAGGACTAAACCAGGACTGAACCAGGACTGGACCAGGACTGAACCAGGACTGGACCAGGACTGAACCAGGACTGGACCAGGACTGGACCAGGACTGAGCCAGGACTGGACCAGGACTGAGCCAGGACTGGACCAGGACTGAACCAGGACTGGACCAGGACTGAACCAGGACTGAACCAGGACTGAACCAGGACTGAACCAGGACTGAGCCAGGACTGGACCAGGACTGAGCCAGGACTGGACCAGGACTGAACCAGGACTGGACCAGGACTGAGCCAGGACTGGACCAGGACTGAACCAGGACTGAACCAGGACTGGACCAGGACTGAACCAGGACTGGGCCAGGACTGAACCAGGACTGGGCCAGGACTGGACCAGGACTGAGCCAGGACTGGACCAGGACTGAGCCAGGACTGGACCAGGACTGAACCAGGACTGAACCAGGACTGAACCAGGACTGGACCAGGACTGAACCAGGACTGAACCAGGACTGGACCAGGACTGAACCAGGACTGGACCAGGACTGAACCAGGACTGGACCAGGACTGGACCAGGACTGGACCAGGACTGAACCAGGACTGAACCAGGACTGGACCAGGACTGAACCAGGACTGGACCAGGACTGGACCAGGACTGAGCCAGGACTGGACCAGGACTGAGCCAGGACTGGACCAGGACTGGACCAGGACTGGACCAGGACTGGACCAGGACTGGACCAGGACTGAACCAGGACTGGACCAGGACTGAACCAGGACTAGACCAGGGACTGAACCAGGACTGAACCAGGACTGAACCAGGACTGGACCAGGACTGAGCCAGGACTGGACCAGGACTGGACCAGGACTGAACCAGGACTGAACCAGGACTGAGCCAGGACTGGACCAGGACTGAGCCAGGACTGGACCAGGACTGGACCAGGACTGAGCCAGGACTGGACCAGGACTGAGCCAGGACTGGACCAGGACTGGACCAGGACCGACCCAGGACTGGACCAGGACCGGACCAGGACTGGACCAGGACCGGACCAGGACCGGACCAGGACCGGACCAGGACCGGACCAGGACCGACCCAGGACTGGACCAGGTCTAGGTGTGGTACCTTTGGGGCAGGGTCCGACACAGTCCCTGCAGCGGTGAACTCCTCCCTCCAGGACCTCGTGTTTCCCCGGGGGGCAACTCCGCACACAGGCCCCGTCTGTCACCACGTAGTTATCTGCACCGAGACCAGGACCAGGACTGAGACCAGGACCAGGACCGAGACCAGGACCGAGACCAGGACCAAACTAGACTAAAACAGGACTAAAGCAGGACTAAACCAGGATTAAACCAGGACTAAACCAGGACTAAACCAGGACTAAAGCAGGTCTAAAACAGGACTAAAGCAGGACTAAACCAGGACTAAAGCAGGACTAAAGCAGGACTAAACCAGGACTAAACCAGGACTAAAGCAGGACTAAACCAGGACTAAAGCAGGTCTAAATCAGGACTAAAGCAGGACTAAAGCAGGACTAAAGCAGGACTAAACCAGGACTAAACCAGGACTAAACCAGGACTAAACCAGGACTAAAGCAGGTCTAAAACAGGACTAAAGCAGGACTAAACCAGGACTAAAGCAGGACTAAACCAGGACTAAAGCAGGACTAAACCAGGACTAAAGCAGGACTAAACCAGGACTAAACCAGGACTAAACCAGGACTAAAGCAGGTCTAAAGCAGGACTAAACCAGGACTAAACCAGGACTAAAGCAGGACTAAACCAGGACTAAACCAGGACTAAAGCAGGACTAAACCAGGACTAAACCAGGACTAAAGCAGGACTAAACCAGGACTAAAGCAGGACTAAAGCAGGACTAAGTGGGGTCTCACGGGGACAGGCCTCGACGCAGTTGGGCCCGTAGGTGAACTTGGCCTTGGGGTTGGGGACGACTTCTCCGGTGATGAAGCTGTAGATCATGGGTGGGGGGCAGGAGTCCTGACAGGTGCCGTTATCATTAAACAGACGACAGGCCTGAAACACGAGGAGGGAAAGATTAGGGCTTAGTTTAGTACATGTGTGTAAATGTGTGTGTAAATGTGTAAATGTGTGTGTTAATGTGTAAATGTGTGTGTAAATGTGTAAATGTGTGTGTAAATGTGTAAATGTGTGTGTAAATGTGTGTGTTAATGTGTAAATGTGTGTGTAAATGTGTGTGTTGATGTGTAAATGTGTGTGTAAATGTGTGTGTTAATGTGTAAATGTGTGTGTTAATGTGTAAATGTGTGTGTAAATGTGTGTGTTAATGTGTAAATGTGTGTAAATGTGTGTGTAAATGTGTAAATGTGTGTGTAAATGTGTGTGTAAATGTGTAAATATGTGTGTAAATGTGTAAATGTGTGTGTAAATGTGTAAATGTGTGTGTAAATGTGTGTGTTAATGTGTAAATGTGTGTAAATGTGTGTGTAAATGTGTAAATGTGTGTAAATGTCTGTGTAAATGTGTGTGTTAATGTGTAAATGTGTGTAAATGTGTGTGTAAATGTGTAAATGTGTGTAAATGTGTGTGTAAATGTGTAAATGTGTGTGTAAATGTGTGTGTAAATGTGTAAATGTGTGTGTAAATGTGTGTGTAAATGTGTAAATGTGTGTGTAAATGTGTAAATGTGTAAATGTGTGTAAATGTGTGTGTAAATGTGTAAATGTGTAAATGTGTGTAAATGTATGTGTAAATGTGTAAATGTGTGTGTAAATGTGTGTGTTAATGTGTAAATGTGTGTGTAAATGTGTGTGTAAATGTGTAAATGTGTGTGTAAATGTGTAAATGTGTAAATGTGTGTAAATGTGTGTGTAAATGTGTAAATGTGTGTGTAAATGTGTGTAAATGTGTAAATGTGTGTGTAAATGTGTGTGTAAATGTGTAAATGTGTGTGTTAATGTGTGTGTACTTGCCCCATCACTGCACTAGTTCAGAACTTGCCCCCATCACTGCACTAGTTCAGAACTTGCCCCATCACTGCACTAGTTCAGAACTTGCCCCCATCACTACACTAGTTCAGAACTTGCCCCCATCACTACACTAGTTCATAACTTGCCCCCATCACTGCACTAGTTCAGAACTTGCCCCATCACTACACTAGTTCAGAACTTGCCCCCATCACTGCACTAGTTCAGAACTTGCCCCCATCACTACACTAGTTCAGAACTTGCCCCCATCACTACACTAGTTCAGAACTTGCCCCCATCACTACACTAGTTCATAACTTGCCCCCATCACTGCACTAGTTCAGAACTTGCCCCCATCACTGCACTAGTTCAGAACTTGCCCCCATCACTGCACTAGTTCAGAACTTGCCCCCATCACTACACTAGTTCAGAACTTGCCCCCATCACTACACTAGTTCATAACTTGCCCCCATCACTGCACTAGTTCAGAACTTGCCCCCATCACTGCACTAGTTCAGAACTTGCCCCCATCACTACACTAGTTCAGAACTTGCCCCCATCACTACACTAGTTCAGAACTTGCCCCATCACTACACTAGTTCAGAACTTGCCCCATCACTACACTAGTTCAGAACTTGCCCCCATCACTACACTAGTTCAGAACTTGCCCCCATCACTACACTAGTTCAGAACTTGCCCCATCACTACACTAGTTCAGAACTTGCCCCATCACTGCACTAGTTCAGAACTTGCCCCATCACTACACTAGTTCAGAACTTGCCCCATCACTGCACTAGTTCAGAACTTGCCCCATCACTACACTAGTTCAGAACTTGCCCCCATCACTGCACTAGTTCAGAACTTGCCCCATCACTGCACTAGTTCAGAACTTGCCCCATCACTGCACTAGTTCAGAACTTGCCCCCATCACTGCACTAGTTCAGAACTTGCCCCCATCACTGCACTAGTTCAGAACTTGCCCCCATCACTACACTAGTTCAGAACTTGCCCCATCACTACACTAGTTCAGAACTTGCCCCATCACTACACTAGTTCAGAACTTGCCCCATCACTACACTAGTTCAGAACTTGCCCCCATCACTGCACTAGTTCAGAACTTGCCCCCATCACTACACTAGTTCAGAACTTGCCCCCATCACTACACTAGTTCAGAACTTGCCCCATCACTACACTAGTTCAGAACTTGCCCCCATCACTGCACTAGTTCAGAACTTGCCCCCATCACTACACTAGTTCAGAACTTGCCCCCATCACTACACTAGTTCAGAACTTGCCCCCATCACTGCACTAGTTCAGAACTTGCCCCCATCACTGCACTAGTTCAGAACTTGCCCCCATCACTACACTAGTTCAGAACTTGCCCCCATCACTACACTAGTTCAGAACTTGCCCCCATCACTGCACTAGTTCAGAACTTGCCCCCATCACTGCACTAGTTCAGAACTTGCCCCCATCACTACACTAGTTCAGAACTTGCCCCCATCACTACACTAGTTCAGAACTTGCCCCATCACTACACTAGTTCAGAACTTGCCCCCATCACTGCACTAGTTCAGAACTTGCCCCCATCACTACACTCGTTCAGAACTTGCCCCCATCACTGCACTAGTTCAGAACTTGCCCCCATCACTACACTAGTTCAGAACTTGCCCCATCACTACACTAGTTCAGAACTTGCCCCATCACTACACTAGTTCAGAACTTGCCCCCATCACTGACAGAATTCCACCACCTCTAGTGATGGACTTCAGCTTCAAACGGGCCCAAGTTACACTTTAATCTTTCGTCTTTCTTCCCTCGATCGTTGTGGATAAATTCTTCATGAAGAATGTTTCTCCTTTGTGGAACTTGTCGGTTGAAGATTTGGTGATGGGGCAGATTTATGAAGCTGATGGAGACATTTACACACACATTTACACATTTACACATTTACACACACATTTACACACATTTACACATTTACACACATTTACACACATTTACACATTTACACACACATTTACACACATTTACACATTTACACACATTTACACACATTTACACACATTTACACACACATTTACACATTTACACACACATTTACACACACATTTACACATTTACACACACATTTACACACATTTACACATTTACACACATTTACACACATTTACACATTTACACACACATTTACACACATTTACACATTTACACACATTTACACACATTTACACACATTTACACACACATTTACACATTTACACACACATTTACACACACATTTACACATTTACACACACATTTACACATTTACACACACATTTACACATTTACACACACATTTACACATTTACACACATTTACACACACATTTACACATTTACACACACATTTACACACACATTTACACATTTACACACATTTACACATTTACACACACATTTACACATTTACACACATTTACACATTTACACACACATTTACACACACATTTACACACATTTACACATTTACACACACATTTACACACACATTTACACATTTACACACACATTTACACACATTTACACATTTACACACACATTTACACACACATTTACACACATTTACACACACATTTACACATTTACACACACATTTACACACACATTTACACATTTACACACACATTTACACACACATTTACACATTTACACACATTTACACACACATTTACACATTTACACACACATTTACACATTTACACACACATTTACACACACATTTACACACATTTACACATTTACACACATTTACACATTTACACACATTTACACACACATTTACACATTTACACACATTTACACACACATTTACACACACATTTACACATTTACACACACATTTACACATTTACACACATTTACACACACATTTACACACATTTACACATTTACACACATTTACACACACATTTACACACATTTACACATTTACACACATTTACACACATTTACACACACATTTACACATTTACACACACATTTACACATTTACACACACATTTACACATTTACACACATTTACACACACATTTACACATTTACACACACATTTACACACATTTACACACATTTACACACACATTTACACATTTACACACACATTTACACACACATTTACACATTTACACACACATTTACACATTTACACACACATTTACACACACATTTACACATTTACACACACATTTACACACACATTTACACATTTACACACACATTTACACATTTACACACACATTTACACACATTTACACACACATTTACACATTTACACACACATTTACACACACATTTACACATTTACACACACATTTACACATTTACACACACATTTACACACACATTTACCACAGAAATACATTCACCAGAAGCTCCACAGACCTACAGGGACACTTCAGACCGATGTGAGAAAGGTCTATATTTTAGATTCTTATGTAGAGGGGTCAGTGGGTCAGAGGTCAGGGGGTCAGAGGTCAGGGGGTCAGAGGGTCAGTGGGTCAGAGGGTCAGAGGGTCAGGGGTCAGTGGGTCAGAGGTCAGGGGGTCAGAGGGTCAGGGGTCAGGACTCACAAGGCAGTCTGAGGACAGGGGCCCGGTGCAGCCGGCAGCACAGTGCTCGTGGCAGCAGTCTCCTGGAGTGGGGCCCCGACAGCGGTGACTGCACTGACCCGCACACAGTAGCCGCGTGACTGAGGAGAGACGGGTCAGCGTGAGGCTAATGCTAATGCTAAAGCTAACAGCAGCCACGTGACTAAGCAGAGACGGGTCAGCGTGAGGCTAATGCTAATGCTAATGCTAATGCTAACAGCAGCCACGTGACTGAGGAGAGACGTTTTAGCGTGAGGCTAATGCTAATGCTAACGCTAATGCTAAAGCTAACAGCAGCCATGTGACTGAGTAGAGACGGGTCAGCGTGAGGCTAATGCTAATGCTAAAGCTAACAGCAGCCGCGTGACTGAGGAGGGACAGGTCAGCGTGAGGCTAATGCTAACACTAATGCTAAAGCTAACAGCAGCCACGTGACTGAGGAGAAACGGGTCAGCGTGAGGCTAATGCTAATGCTAATGCTAAAGCTAACAGCAGCCACGTGACTGAGGAAAGATGGGTCAGCGTGAGGCTAATGCTAATGCTAATGCTAATGCTAAAGCTAACAGCAGCCGCATGACTGAGGGGAGAGACGGGTCAGCGTGAGGGTAATGCTAATGCTAACCCTAAAGCTAATGCTAAAGCAAGTGTTAGAAATAGAAATAGATATAGAAAAAACTTTATTGGTCCCTTGAAGGGCAATTCATAGCAGCCACCTGAGTAAACACACACAGCAGGTACACAATAACACACAAATATATGTCCTAACAGTTCACATGGACTCAGAATAAATAACAGAATAAATAACAAGAATAACTAGCGTATCTAGTATTAAGCAGTCTTTAGGTAAAATCCTCACATAGAGTTCATGAATCTAATCGCAGAAGGAATAAAAGACAAAGAGTAGCGATGAGTTCTAATCAGAGGCATCTGATAAGGCCGACCTGAGGGCATTAGGCCGACCTGAGGGCATTAGGCCGACCTGAGGGCATTAGGCCGACCTGAGGGCATTAAGGGAAACCCTGAAGATAAAATGTGCAAAATGTGAGCAGTTGTGTGTTTACATTTCTGGCAGTGTTCTGGCCCCGGGCCCCAACAGGCTCCGTTCACACACCCCACATCACATTTAGGACCTGAAACAGACCAGAGGAAAAACGGGACTCAGCCAGGACTAAAACAGGTCTAAACCAGGACTAAAGCAGGACTCAACCAGGCCTAAACCAGGACTCACAGGTCTGGGGCGAGTCCGTCTCCAGGACCATGGGGGGGCTGCTGCGCTCGTCCAGAATGTCCCACCACTTGATGGAGCTGACGTGGCACAGCAGGTGGTTGTGGGTGAACTTCACTCCTCCGTTCAAGATTTCTGAGCCAAAACACAAAACGAGGTCAGAATCGAGGTTTTCAGGACCACAGTCTGCGACGCTCTGGGTTTGGGCAGGAATAAAACTGTGAATCGAGTGAAACGAGTGAAACGAGTGCATAACGAAGGAACACTGTTCTGCACTCGGCCCATTCACGACCAACATGAGTCAGTTTAGTCACTTTTTCTTTGTGTTTTGGTCGTTTATAAGCAACTTTTCTGTATTTTACCCAAACAAATGACAATTTATGTCTATTTACTGTTGCAGGATCAAATTGGTCAAAAATAGGGACACATGGGACATTTTTTGTATAAAACTGGGACAAATCAGAGGTTTTGGTTAAATCTGCTGGGACAGAGGACACAGGGTCTGGACTCCCTGTGTTAGTTGGTTCAGTCCTGGTTCAGTCCTGGTTCAGTCCTGGTTCAGTCCTGGTTTAGTCCTGGTTTAGTCCTGGTTCAGTCCTGGTTCAGTCCTGGTTTAGTCCTGGTTCAGTCCTGGTTCAGTCCTGGTTCAGTCCTGGTTTAGTCCTGGTTCAGTCTTGGTTCAGTCCTGGTTCAGTCCTGGTTCAGTCCTGGTTTAGTCCTGGTTTAGTCCTGGTTCAGTCTTGGTTCAGTCCTGGTTCAGTCCTGGTTTAGTCCTGGTTTAGTCCTGGTTTAGTCCTGGTTCAGTCCTGGTTCAGTCCTGGTTTAGTCCTGGTTCAGTCTTGGTTCAGTCCTGGTTCAGTCCTGGTTTAGTCCTGGTTTAGTCCTGGTTCAGTCTTGGTTCAGTCCTGGTTCAGTCCTGGTTTAGTCCTGGTTCAGTCCTGGTTCAGTCCTGGTTTAGTCCTGGTTCAGTCCTGGTTTAGTCCTGGTTCAGTCCTGGTTCAGTCCTGGTTCAGTCCTGGTTTAGTCCTGGTTCAGTCCTGGTTCAGTCCTGGTTTAGTCCTGGTTCAGTCTTGGTTCAGTCCTGGTTCAGTCCTGGTTTAGTCCTGGTTTAGTCCTGGTTTAGTCCTGGTTTAGTCCTGGTTCAGTCCTGGTTCAGTCCTGGTTTAGTCCTGGTTTAGTCCTGGTTCAGTCTTGGTTCAGTCCTGGTTCAGTCCTGGTTCAGTCCTGGTTCAGTCCTGGTTTAGTCCTGGTTGTGACGTGAGCAGTGACTTTGACACGTTTCCAACATAAACAAAGGTGAAGCAGGTTAAATCCAGGCTTTAGACCGTTCCCTGGAGGGTGCGGCCTAATTCCTGAGGTAATGACACAAGGACCTGGACCGGATCCAGAACCAGGACTGAACAAGGACTGAACCAGGACTGAACCAGGACTAAACCAGGACTGAACCAGGACTGAACCAGGACTAAACCAGGACTAAACCCTGGTCAGAAGAGCACAGGTCAGGGGTCAGATGGGTTCAGCAGTTTAAATGAGTCATGTGGTTTAAAGTTTTGTTTTAATTGTAAACAAACGTGTCAAAGCTGCATAAACATTCTGACGTGAGCCGGGCTGACGTGGCTGTCATGTTTCTGCTTTAATGTCGTAAACGTGGCTGTCATGTTTCTGCTTTAATGTCGTCAACGTGGCTGTCGTGTTTCTGCTTTAATGTCGTCAACGTGGCTGTCGTGTTTCTGCTTTAATGTCGTCAACGTGGCTGTCGTGTTTCTGCTTTAATGTCGTCAACGTGGCTCTGTCGTGTTTCTGCTTTAATGTCGTCAACGTGGCTCTGTCGTGTTTCTGCTTTAATGTCGTAAACGTGGCTGTCGTGTTTCTGCTTTAATGTCGTCAACGTGGCTGTCGTGTTTCTGCTTTAATGTCGTCAACGTGGCTCTGTCGTGTTTCTGCTTTAATGTCGTCAACGTGGCTCTGTCGTGTTTCTGCTTTAATGTCGTCAACGTGGCTCTGTCATGTTTCTGCTTTAATGTCGTCAACGTGGCTGTCGTGTTTCTGCTTTAATGTCGTCAACGTGGCTCTGTCGTGTTTCTGCTTTAATGTCGTCAACGTGGCTCTGTCGTGTTTCTGCTTTAATGTCGTCAACGTGGCTCTGTCGTGTTTCTGCTTTAATGTCGTCAACGTGGCTCTGTCGTGTTTCTGCTTTAATGTCGTCAACGTGGCTCTGTCGTGTTTCTGCTTTAATGTCGTCAACGTGGCTCTGTCGTGTTTCTGCTTTAATGTCGTAAACGTTGGTCCTGGTCTGGTTCCGGTCTGGTCCCGGTCTGGTCCAGTCCCGATCCTGGTCCTGGTCCTGGTCCCGGTCTGGTCCTGGTCTGGTCTCAGTCTGGTCCCGGTCTGGTTTATGGTTTAGTCTTGGTTTAGTCCTTGTCCTGGGTTAGTCCTGGTCCCGGTCTGTTCCAGTCCCGGTCCTGGTCCTGGTCCTGGTCCCGGTCTGTTCCAGTCCCGGTCCTGGTCCTGGTCCTGGTCCTGGTCCTGGTCCCGGTCTGGTCCAGTCCCGGTCCCGGTCCCGGTCCTGGTCCCGGTCCGGACTCACCGGTCAGGTTGCTGAGGTCCAGGCGGCTCACTCCGCTCACGTAGGCCTGCGTCTCGGTGCTGTAGCGGTAGTTGGACAGCACCAGGAGCGAGAAGTGCCCCTCGTACAGAGACTGACCCCGGACGAGCCGGAGCCGGGACAGCGGCACCACCGACACTTCGTTCATCGCGATGAGGACGTAACCGCCGACCTCCTCGATCGACTGAGGGCGAAAGGATTAGAGCAGGAAAAACTTTAACAGTGAACAAATAAATAAAATAAAGTACTGAAGCCGAATACGTCTGTAAGTGTCCAGTGTGGCTGAAAGTGAAAGTGAAAGTGCATTTCTTTTGTTTGTTCTCATCGGACCTGAAGTCGCCCATCAGACTCAAACCTACAAAAACTGAGTCGTTTGTGCTGCAGAAAGTTCAGTTTGTGATTCTGGTTCTTCAGATATTCACAGTTTTATTTTGGTCGATGACGTCGTCCAGAACCTCAGAATGTGAAACAGCCTCAAAACAGGAAGAAAATGATGTCAAACGTTTGTATTTGGTTTGTGCTGTGACACAAAACTAGAGAAGAGAAACGACCTGAGGCTGTGGAAAAGTGTTTCAGTCTTTAGTCTTTTGCTTTTGCTTCATATTTTATAAAAACACAGACTTTTCCTCTTACACTTGTGTGTTTTTCTTTTTTGGTTTGAATCACCGGACGGTCCAGACCATCGCTGAGCCCAGGGGGAAGAACTGTTCAGTTTATTTTGTTAAGTTAGTTTAGTTATTGTGACTTCACTAGCGTTTATTTTCTGAAGTATAATGATTTGTTTTAGACCTGCTTTAGACCGGCTTTAGTCCTGGTTCAGTCCTGTTTTAGTCCTGGTTTAGTCCTGGTTCAGTCCTGGTTTAGTCCTGGTTTAGTCCTGGTTTAGTCCTGGTTTAGTCCTGTTTTAGTCCTGCTTTAGTCCTGGTTTAGTCCTGCTTTAGTCCTGGTTTAGTCCTGGTTTAGTCCTGGTTTAGTCCTGGTTCAGTCCTGGTTTAGTCCTGGTTCAGTCCTGGTTTAGTCCTGGTTTAGTCCTGGTTCAGTCCTGGTTTAGTCCTGGTTCAGTCCTGGTTTAGTCCTGGTTTAGTCCTGGTTTAGTCCTGGTTTAGTCCTGGTTTAGTCCTGGTTTAGACCTGGTTTAGACCTGCTTTAGACCTGCTTTAGTCCTGGTTTAGTCCTGGTTTAGTCCTGCTTTAGTCCTGCTTTAGTCCTGGTTTAGTCCTGGTTCAGTCCTGGTTTAGTCCTGTTTTAGTCCTGTTTTAGTCCTGGTTTAGTCCTGTTTTAGTCCTGGTTTAGTCCTGATTTAGTCCTGGTTCAGTCCTGGTTTAGTCCTGGTTCAGTCCTGGTTTAGTCCTGGTTCAGTCCTGGTTCAGTCCTGTTTTAGTCCTGGTTTAGTCCTGGTTCAGTCCTGTTTTAGTCCTGGTTTAGACCTGGTTTAGACCTGCTTTAGACCTGCTTTAGTCCTGGTTTAGTCCTGGTTTAGTCCTGGTTTAGTCCTGGTTCAGTCCTGTTTTAGTCCTGGTTTAGACCTGGTTTAGACCTGCTTTAGACCTGCTTTAGTCCTGGTTCAGTCCTGGTTCAGTCCTGGTTTAGTCCTGGTTTAGTCCTGGTTCAGTCCTGGTTTAGTCCTGGTTTAGTCCTGGTTCAGTCCTGGTTCAGTCCTGGTTTAGTCCTGGTTTAGTCCTGGTTCAGTCCTGGTTTAGTCCTGCTTTAGTCCTGGTTCAGTCCTGGTTTAGTCCTGGTTCAGTCCTGGTTTAGTCCTGGTTCAGTCCTGGTTTAGTCCTGGTTTAGTCCTGGTTTAGTCCTGGTTTAGTCCTGGTTCAGTCCTGGTTTAGTCCTGTTTTAGTCCTGTTTTAGTCCTGGTTTAGTCCTGTTTTAGTCCTGGTTTAGTCCTGATTTAGTCCTGGTTCAGTCCTGGTTTAGTCCTGGTTCAGTCCTGGTTTAGTCCTGGTTCAGTCCTGGTTCAGTCCTGTTTTAGTCCTGGTTTAGTCCTGGTTCAGTCCTGGTTCAGTCCTGGTTCAGTCCTGTTTTAGTCCTGGTTTAGTCCTGGTTCAGTCCTGTTTTAGTCCTGGTTTAGACCTGGTTTAGACCTGGTTTAGTCCTGCTTTAGACCTGCTTTAGTCCTGGTTTAGTCCTGGTTTAGACCTGCTTTAGACCTGCTTTAGTCCTGGTTTAGACCTGGTTTAGACCTGCTTTAGACCTGCTTTAGTCCTGGTTTAGTCCTGGTTTAGACCTGCTTTAGACCTGCTTTAGTCCTGGTTTAGTCCTGGTTTAGTCCTGGTTTAGTCCTGGTTCAGTCCTGTTTTAGTCCTGGTTTAGACCTGCTTTAGTCCTGGTTTAGACCTGGTTTAGACCTGCTTTAGTCCTGGTTTAGTCCTGGTTTAGTCCTGGTTCAGTCCTGGTTTAGTCCTGGTTCAGTCCTGGTTTAGTCCTGGTTTAGTCCTGGTTTAGTCCTGGTTTAGTTGATGTTTTGCTTGTGTTAAATTATTTTGGACTTTATTCAAATTAAACTTCTTTTTGTCCCTTGTCTCTTATTTTCTCAGTTTTCTTTGGTGTTTCGTTTCCTCTCGGCGAGTTCTTGTCGCTCAGGGAAATGACGTGTGTGATGAAGACAAACACAGAACAACCTCGGGGAGAACTACAGTGAAGGAGGGATCCACTCCCATGGACGGACAGGCTATAGATGTCCAGGCCCGTGGGCCAGTTCAGTATGACCACAGCTACCCAGGAGGGGGAGGAGCCGGGCGAGGGGGAGGAGCCGGGCGAGGGGGAGGAGCCGGGCGAGGGGGAGGAGCCGGGCGAGGGGGAGGAGCCGGAACAGAGACGTCGGGTTCATTTAAACACAGAGCGACGGAAATGTGTGAGCAGAACTCGGTGAAACGGGAGAAACGGGAGAAACGGGAGAAACGGGAGAAACGAGAGAAACGGGACAAACGGGACAAACGGGACAAATGGGAGAAACGGGAGAAATGAGAGAAACGGGAGAAACGAGAGAAACGGGAGAAATGAGAGAAACGGGAGAAACGAGAGAAACGGGAGAAACGAGAGAAACGGGACAAACGAGAGAAACGGGAGAAACAGGAGAAACGAGAGAAACGGGACAAACGAGAGAAACGGGACAAAGGAGAGAAACGGGAGGAATGAGAGAAACGAGAGAAACGGGAGAAACGAAGGAAACGGGACAAACGAGAGAAACGGGAGAAACGAGAGAAACGAGAGAAATGGGAGAAATGGGAGAAACGGGAGAAACAGGAGAAATGAGAGAAACGGGAGAAACAAGAGAAACGGGAAAAACAAGAGAAACGGGAAAAACAAGAGAAACGAGACAAACGAAAGAAACGGGAGAAACGAGAGAAACGGGACAAACGAAAGAAACGGGAGAAACGAGAGAAACAGGAGAAACGGGAGAAACGAGAGAAACGGGACAAACGAAAGAAACGGGAGAAACGAGAGAAACGAGGGAAATGAAGGAAACGGGAGAAATGAGAGAAACGGGAGAAACGAGAGAACCAAGAGAAACGGGAAAAACAAGAGAAACGGGACAAACGAAAGAAACGGGAGAAACGAGAGAAACAGGAGAAACGAGAGAAACAGGAGAAACGGGAGAAATGAGAGAAACGGGAGAAACGGGAGAAACGGGAGAAACGGGAGAAACGGGAGAAACGAGAGAAACAAGAGAAACGGGAAAAACAAGAGAAACGGGACAAACGAAAGAAACGGGAGAAACGAGAGAAACGGGACAAACGAAAGAAACGGGAGAAACGAGAGAAACAGGAGAAACGGGAGAAACGGGAGAAACGGGAGAAACGAGAGAAACGAGAGAAACGGGAGAAACGAAGGAAACGGGAGAAACGAAGGAAACGGGAGAAGCAGGAAAGCGAGAAGCGGGAGAAACGAGAAACGGGAGAAACAGGAGAAACGAGAGAAACAGGAGAAACGGGAGAAACGAAGGAAACGGGAGAAACGAGAGAAACGGGAGAAACGGGAGAAACAGGAGAAACGGGAGAAACGAGAGAAACAGGAGAAACGGGAGAAACGGGAGAAACGAGAGAAACGGGAGAAACGGGAGAAACGGGAGAACCGGGAGAAACGGGAGAAACGAGAAGCGGGAGAAGCGAAGGAAGCGGGAGAAGCGGGAGAAGCGGGAGAAGCGGGAGAAGCGAGAAGCGAGAGAAGCGGGAGAAGCGAAGGAAGCGGGAGAAGCGAGAAGCGGAGAAGCGGGAGAAGCGAAGGAAGCGGGAGAAGCGAGAAAGCGGGAGAAGCGAAGGAAGCGGGAGAAGCGAGAAAGCGGGACAAAGCGGGAGAAGCGGGAGAAGCGAAGGAAACGGGAGAAACGAGAGAAACGGGAGAAACGAGAGAAACGGGAGAAACGAGAGAAACGGGAGAAACAGGAGAAACGAGAGAAACAGGAGAAACGGGAGAAACGAAGGAAACGGGAGAAACGAGAGAAACGGGACAAACGAGAGAAACGGGAGAAACGAGAGAAACAGGAGAAACGGGAGAAACGAAGGAAACGGGAGAAACGAAGGAAACGGGAGAAACGAGAGAAACGGGACAAACGAGAGAAACGGGAGAAACAGGAGAAACGAGAGAAACGGGACAAACGAGAGAAACGAGAGAAACGGGAGAAACAGGAGAAACGAGAGAAACGGGACAAACGAGAGAAACGGGACAAACGAGAGAAACGGGACAAACGAGAGAAACGGGACAAAAGAGAGAAACGGGAGAAATGGGAGAAACGAGAGAAACGGGAGAAACGAAGGAAACGGGACAAACGAGAGAAACGGGAGAAACGGGAGAAATGGGAGAAATGGGAGAAACGGCAGAAACAGGAGAAATGAGAGAAACGGGAGAAGCAAGAGAAACGGGAGAAACGAGGGAAATGAAGGAAACGGGAGAAACGAGAGAAACGGGAGAAACGAGAGAAACAAGAGAAACGGGAAAAACAAGAGAAACGGGACAAACGAAAGAAACGGGAGAAATGAGAGAAACGGGACAAACGGGAGAAACGGGGGAAACGAAGGAAACGGGAGAAACGAGAGAAACGGGAGAAACGAGGGAAACGGGAGAAACGGGAGAAACGAAGGAAACGGGAAAAACGAGAGAAACGGGAGAAATGAGAGAAACGGGAGAAACGGGAGAAATGAGAGAAACGGGGGAAATGAGAGAAACGGGAGAAACGGGAGAAATGAGAGAAACGAGAGAAACGGTACAAATGAGAGAAACGGGAGAAACAAGACAAACGAGAGAAACGGGAGAAACGGGAGAAACAGGAGAAACGAGAGAAACGGGACAAACGAGAGAAACAAGAGAAACGGGAAAAACAAGAGAAATGGGACAAACGAAAGAAACGGGAGAAACAAGAGAAATGAAGGAAACGGGAGAAACGAGAGAAACGGGAGAAACAAGAGAAACGGGAGAAACGAGAGAAACAAGAGAAACGGGAAAAACAAGAGAAACGGGACAAACGACAGAAACGGGAGAAACGAGAGAAACGGGAGAAACGAGAGAAACGGGAGAAACAGGAGAAATGGAAGAAATGAGAGAAACGGGACAAACGGGACAAACGGGGGAAACGAAGGAAACGGGAGAAGCAGAGAGAAGCGGGAGAAATGAGAAAGCGGAAATGAAGGAAGCGAGAAACGGGACAAATGAGAGAAACGGGAGAAACAAGACAAACGAGAGAAACGAGAGAAACGGGAGAAACGAGAGAAACAAGAGAAACGGGAAAAACAAGAGAAACGGGACAAACGAAAGAAACGGGAGAAACGAGAGAAATGGGAGAAATGAGAGAAACGAGAGAAACGGGAGAAACGGGGGAAACGGGAGAAACGAGAGAAACGAGAGAAACGAGGGAAACGGGAGAAACGGGGGAAACGAAGGAAACGGGAGAAACAAGAGAAACGGGAGAAACGAGGGAAACGGGAGAAACGGGAGAAACGAAGGAAACGGGAGAAACGAGAGAAACGGGAGAAATGAGAGAAACGGGAGAAATGAGAGAAACGGGGGAAATGAAGGAAATGAGAGAAACGGGACAAATGAGAGAAACGGGAGAAACAAGACAAACGAGAGAAACGAGAGAAACGGGAGAAACGAGAGAAACGGGAAAAACAAGAGAAACGGGACCAACGAAAGAAACGGGAGAAACGAGAGAAATGGGAGAAACAGGAGAAATGGGAGAAACGAGAGAAACGAGAAGCGGGAGAAACGGAGGAAACAGGAGAAGCGAGAGAAAGCGGGAGAAATGAGAGAAAGCGGGAAATGAAGGAAGCGAGAGAAAGCGGGACAAATGAGAGAAACGAGAGAAACAAGACAAGCGAGAAGCGAGAAAAAGCGGAGAAACGAGAGAAACAAGAGAAAGCGGAAAAACAAGAGAAGCGGGACAAGCGAAGAAGCGGGAGAAACGAGAGAAATGGGAGAAACAGGAGAAATGGGAGAAACGAGAAACGAGGGAAACGGGAGAAACGGAGGAAACAGGAGAAACGAGAGAAACGGGAGAAATGAGAGAAACGGGGGAAATGAAGGAAACGAGAGAAACGGGACAAATGAGAGAAACGAGAGAAACAAGACAAACGAGAGAAACGAGAGAAACGGGAGAAACGAGAGAAACAAGAGAAACGGGAAAAACAAGAGAAACGGGACAAACGAAAGAAACGGGAGAAACGAGAGAAATGGGAGAAACAGGAGAAATGGGAGAAACGAGAGAAACGAGAGAAACGGGAGAAACGGGAGAAACGAGAGAAACAAGAGAAACGGGAAAAACAAGAGAAACGGGACAAACGAAAGAAACGGGAGAAACGAGAGAAACGGGACAAACGAAAGAAACGGGAGAAACGAGAGAAACGGGAGAAACGGGAGAAACGGGAGAAACGGGAGAAACGAGAGAAACGAGAGAAACGGGAGAAACGAAGGAAACGGGAGAAACGAGAGAAACGGGAGAAACGGGAGAAACGAGAGAAACGGGAGAAACGAGAGAAACGGGAGAAACAGGAGAAACGAGAGAAACAGGAGAAACGGGAGAAACGAAGGAAACGGGAGAAACGAGAGAAACGGGAGAAACGGGAGAAACGGGAGAAACGGGAGAAACGAGAGAAACGGGAGAAACGGGAGAAACGGGAGAAACGAGAGAAACGGGAGAAACGGGAGAAACGGGAGAAACGGGAGAAACGAGAAACGAGAAAGCGGAGAAGCGAAGGAAGCGGAGAAGCGGGAGAGCGGAGAAGCGGGAGAAGCGAGAAGCGAGAAGCGGGAGAAGCGAAGGAAGCGGGAAGCGAGAGAAGCGGGAGAAGCGGGAGAAGCGAAGGAAGCGGGAGAAGCGAGAAGCGGAGAAGCGAAGGAAGCGGGAGAAGCAGAAAGCGGGACAAAGCGGGAGAGCGGAGAAACGAAGGAAGCGGGAGAAGCGAGAAGCGGAGAAGCGAGAAACGGGAGAAACGAGAGAAACGGGAGAAACGGGAGAAACGAGAGAAACGGGAGAAACGGGAGAAACGAAGGAAACGGGAGAAACGAGAGAAACGGGACAAACGAGAGAAACGGGAGAAACGGGAGAAACGGGAGAAACGAAGGAAACGGGAGAAACGAAGGAAACGGGAGAAACGAGAGAAACGGGAGAAACGAGAGAAACGGGAGAAACAGGAGAAACGAGAGAAACAGGAGAAACGGGAGAAACGAGAAACGGGAGAAACGAGAGAAACGAGAGAAACGGGACAAGCGAGAGAAGCGGGACAAGCGAGAAGCGGGACAAGCGAGAAACGGGACAAAAGAGAGAAACGCGAGAAACGGGAGAAACAAGAGAAACGGGAGAAACGAGAGAAACAAGAGAAACGAGAGAAACAAGAGAAATGGGAGAAATGGGAGAAACGGGAGAAACAGGAGAAATGAGAGAAACGGGAGAAGCAAGAGAAACGGGAGAAACGGGAGAAACAGGAGAAATGAGAGAAACGGGAGAAGCAAGAGAAACGGGAGAAACGAGAGAAACAAGAGAAACGGGAAAAACAAGAGAAACGGGACAAACGAGAGAAACGGGAGAAACGAGAGAAACGGTACAAGCGGGAGAAGCGGGAAGCGAAGGAAGCGGGAGAAACGAGAAGCGGGAGAAACGAGGGAAACGGGAGAAACGGGAGAAACGAAGGAAACGGGAAAAACGAGAGAAACGGGAGAAATGAGAGAAACGGGAGAAACGGGAGAAATGAGAGAAACGGGGGAAATGAGAGAAACGGGAGAAACGGGAGAAATGAGAGAAACGAGAGAAACGGTACAAATGAGAGAAACGGGAGAAACAAGACAAACGAGAGAAACGGGAGAAACGGGAGAAACAGGAGAAACGAGAGAAACGGGACAAACGAGAGAAACAAGAGAAACGGGAAAAACAAGAGAAATGGGACAAACGAAAGAAACGGGAGAAACAAGAGAAATGAAGGAAACGGGAGAAACGAGAGAAACGGGAGAAACAAGAGAAACGGGAGAAACGAGAGAAACAAGAGAAACGGGAAAAACAAGAGAAACGGGACAAACGAAAGAAACGGGAGAAACGAGAGAAACGGGAGAAACGAGAGAAACGGGAGAAACAGGAGAAATGGAAGAAATGAGAGAAACGGGACAAACGGGACAAACGGGGGAAACGAAGGAAACGGGAGAAACGAGAGAAACGGGAGAAATGAGAGAAACGGGGGAAATGAAGGAAACGAGAGAAACGGGACAAATGAGAGAAACGGGAGAAACAAGACAAACGAGAGAAACGAGAGAAACGGGAGAAACGAGAGAAACAAGAGAAACGGGAAAAACAAGAGAAACGGGACAAACGAAAGAAACGGGAGAAACGAGAGAAATGGGAGAAATGAGAGAAACGAGAGAAACGGGAGAAACGGGGGAAACGGGAGAAACGAGAGAAACGAGAGAAACGAGGGAAACGGGAGAAACGGGGGAAACGAAGGAAACGGGAGAAACAAGAGAAACGGGAGAAACGAGGGAAACGGGAGAAACGGGAGAAACGAAGGAAACGGGAGAAACGAGAGAAACGGGAGAAATGAGAGAAACGGGAGAAATGAGAGAAACGGGGGAAATGAAGGAAATGAGAGAAACGGGACAAATGAGAGAAACGGGAGAAACAAGACAAACGAGAGAAACGAGAGAAACGGGAGAAACGAGAGAAACGGGAAAAACAAGAGAAACGGGACCAACGAAAGAAACGGGAGAAACGAGAGAAATGGGAGAAACAGGAGAAATGGGAGAAACGAGAGAAACGAGGGAAACGGGAGAAACGGAGGAAACAGGAGAAACGAGAGAAACGGGAGAAATGAGAGAAACGGGGGAAATGAAGGAAACGAGAGAAACGGGACAAATGAGAGAAACGAGAGAAACAAGACAAACGAGAGAAACGAGAAAAACGGGAGAAACGAGAGAAACAAGAGAAACGGGAAAAACAAGAGAAACGGGACAAACGAAAGAAACGGGAGAAACGAGAGAAATGGGAGAAACAGGAGAAATGGGAGAAACGAGAGAAACGAGGGAAACGGGAGAAACGGAGGAAACAGGAGAAACGAGAGAAACGGGAGAAATGAGAGAAACGGGGGAAATGAAGGAAACGAGAGAAACGGGACAAATGAGAGAAACGAGAGAAACAAGACAAACGAGAGAAACGAGAGAAACGGGAGAAACGAGAGAAACAAGAGAAACGGGAAAAACAAGAGAAACGGGACAAACGAAAGAAACGGGAGAAACGAGAGAAATGGGAGAAACAGGAGAAATGGGAGAAACGAGAGAAACGAGAGAAACGGGAGAAACGAGAGAAACGGGAGAAACGGGGGAAACGAAGGAAACGGGAGAAACGGGAGAAACGAGGGAAACGGGAGAAACGGGAGAAACGAAGGAAACGGGAGAAACGAGAGAAACGGGAGAAATGAGAGAAACGGGAGAAACGGGAGAAATGAGAGAAACGGGGGAAATGAAGGAAACGAGAGAAACGGGACAAATGAGAGAAACGGGAGAAACAAGACAAACGAGAGAAACGAGAGAAACGTGGAGAAACAGGAGAAACGAGAGAAACGGGACAAACGAGAGAAACGGGACAAACGGGACAAACGAGAGAAACGGGAGAAACGAAGGAAACGGGACAAACAAGAGAAACGGGAGAAACGGGAGAAACGAGAGAAACAAGGGAAACGAGAGAAACGGGAGAAATGAGGGAAACGAGACGCTTCATTAAACTTCAAACAACCTGAAACTCTTTATTCTCAGCTCCAAGATGAATAATACTGACGTTTATTACATTACTTACATCTTTAACAGGAATTTACTAATGTTATTTAAAAAGAAACACACACAGACAGTCCTGGTCTAGTCCGGGTCTAGTCCGGGTCTAGTCCGGGTCTAGTCCTGGTCTATTCCGGGTCCCGGTGACCCTGGCTCGGTGTGTGGGCTGTTTTCAGACGTGTCCTTCAATCCCCACTGACCCTGAACCAGGTCTAAACCAGGACTAAACCAGGTCTAAACAAGGATTAACCCAGGTCTAAACCAGGACTAAACTAGGATTAACCCAGGTCTAAACCAGGTCTAAACAAGGACTAACCCAGGTCTAAACCAGGACTAAACAAGGACTAAACGAGGTCTAAACAAGGACTAAACCAGGACTAAACCAGGACTAAACAAAGACTAAACCAGGACTAAACCAGAACTAAACCAGGTCTAAATCAGGACTAAACCAGGTTTAAACCAGGCCTAAACCCGGCCTAAACCTGGTCTAAACCCGGTCTAAGGTCTCACCTGGAGGAAGCTCAGGTCGTGCTCGGGCAGGGTGTGGGTGATCTCCAGGTTCTCCAGGACTGTGGTGCAGTTGGAGAAAGTCCGGACCAGGTTATTGTAGTGGTCCTGTGGGGTCCCGAGCAGGCTCAGCCGGTTACTGCTGCCCTGGCACACTGCGAACACCAGAACATGAGACTACAACTCCCACAATCCCCTCTGCCCTCACACTGCCAACACCAGAACATGAGACTACAACTCCCACAATCCCCTCTGCCCTCACACTGTGAACACCAGAACATGAGACTACAACTCCCACAATCCCCTCTGCCCTCACACTGCGAACACCAGAACATGAGACTACAACTCCCACAATCCCCTCTGCCCTCACACTGTGAACACCAGAACATGAGACTACAACTCCCACAATCCCCTCTGCCCTCACACTGTGAACACCAGAACATGAGACTACAACTCCCACAATCCCCTCTGCCCTCACACTGTGAACAC
This sequence comes from Odontamblyopus lacepedii, assembly GCA_034769755.1. NCBI lineage: Eukaryota > Metazoa > Chordata > Actinopteri > Gobiiformes > Gobiidae > Odontamblyopus > Odontamblyopus lacepedii. Next base: position 2,462,650 of record CM068361.1, on the reverse strand, counting down.
CAGAACATGAGACTACAACTCCCACAATCCCCTCTGCCCTCACACTGCGAACACCAGAACATGAGACTACAACTCCCACAATCCCCTCTGCCCTCACACTGTGAACACCAGAACATGAGACTACAACTCCCACAATCCCCTCTGCCCTCACACTGCCAACACCAGAACATGAGACTACAACTCCCACAATCCCTCTGCCCTCACACTGTGAACACCAGAACATGAGACTACAACACCCACAATCCACACTGCCCTCACACTGCCAACACCAGAACATGAGACTACAACTCCCACAATCCCCTCTGCCCTCACACTGTGAACACCAGAACATGAGACTACAACTCCCACAATCCCCTCTGCCCTCACACTGCCAACACCAGAACATGAGACTACAACTCCCACAATCCCCTCTGCCCTCACACTGCGAACACCAGAACATGAGACTACAACTCCCACAATCCCCTCTGCCCTCACACTGTGAACACCAGAACATGAGACTACAACTCCCACAATCCTCTCTGCCCTCACACTGTGAACACCAGAACATGAGACTACAACTCCCACAATCCCCTCTGCCCTCACAGTGCCAACACCAGAACATGAGGACTACAACTCCCACAATCCCCTCTGCCCTCACACTGCGAACACCAGAACATGAGACTACAACTCCCACAATCCTCTCTGCCCTCACACTGTGAACACCAGAACATGAGACTACAACTCCCACAATCCCCTCTGCCCTCACACTGTGAACACCAGAACATGAGACTACAACTCCCACAATCCCCTCTGCCCTCACACTGCCAACACCAGAACATGAGACTACAACTCCCACAATCCCCTCTGCCCTCACACTGCCAACACCAGAACATGAGACTACAACTCCCACAATCCCCTCTGCCCTCACACTGTGAACACCAGAACATGAGACTACAACTCCCACAATCCCCTCTGCCCTCACACTGTGAACACCAGAACATGAGACTACAACTCCCACAATCCCCTCTGCCCTCACACTGTGAACACCAGAACATGAGACTACAACTCCCACAATCCTCTGCCCTCACACTGTGAACACCAGAACATGAGACTACAACTCCCACAATCCCCTCTGCCCTCACACTGTGAACACCAGAACATGAGACTACAACTCACACAATCCCCTCTGCCCTCACACTGTGAACACCAGAACATGAGACTACAACTCCCACAATCCCCTCTGCCCTCACACTGTGAACACCAGAACATGAGACTACAACTCCCACAATCACCTCTGCCCTCACACTGTGAACACCAGAACATGAGACTACAACTCCCACAATCCCCTCTGCCCTCACACTGTGAACACCAGAACATGAGACTACAACTCCCACAATCCCCTCTGCCCTCACACTGTGAACACCAGAACATGAGACTACAACTCCCACAATCCCCTCTGCCCTGGAGCTAAACTAGGTCTAAACCAGGACTAAACCAGGACTAAACCAGGACTAAACCAGGACTAATCCAGGACTGAACCAGGACCAAACCAGGACTAAACCAGGACTAAACCAGGACTAATCCAGGACTGAACCAGGACCAAACCAGGACTAAACCAGGACTAAACCAGGTCCAAACCAGGACTAAACCAGGACTGAACCAGGACTAAACCAGGACTAAACCAGGACTAAACCAGGACTGAACCAGGACCAAACCATGACTAAACCAGGACTAAACCAGGTCCAAACCAGGACTAAACCAGGACTGAACCAGGACTAAACCAGGACTAAACCAGGACTGAACCAGGACTAAACCAGGACTGAACCAGGACTAAACCAGGACTAATCCAGGACTGAACCAGGACTAAACCAGGACTAAACCAGGACTGAACCAGGACTAAACCAGGACTAAACCAGGACTAAACCAGGACTAAACCAGGACTAATCCAGGACTGAACCAGGATCAAACCAGGACTAAACCAGGACTAAACCAGGTCCAAACCAGGACTAAACCAGGACTGAACCAGGACTAAACCAGGATTAAACCAGGACTAAACCAGGACTAATCCAGGACTGAACCAGGACTAAACCAGGACTAAACCAGGACTAAACCAGGTCCAAACCAGGACTAAACCAGGACTAAACCAGGACTAAACCAGGACTGAACCAGGACTAAACCAGGACTAAACCAGGACTAAACCAGGACTGAACCAGGACTAAACCAGGACTAAACAGACACAGTGAGTTTCTGTTTTGTTCGAGCGTAAAATGTTTTAAATGTAAATCAATACAAATCCATATAAGCACTTAACCTAGAACTCAACCAGGACTGACCCAGAACTCAACCAGGACTGACCCAGAACTCAACCAGGACTGACCCAGAACTCAACCAGGACTGACCCAGAACTTAACCAGGACTGACCAAGAACTTAACCAGGACTGACCCAGAACTCAACCAGGACTGACCCAGAACTTGACCAGGACTGACCAAGAACTTAACCAGGACTGACCCAGAACTTAACCAGGACTGACCAAGAACTTAACCAGGACTGACCCAGAACTTAACCAGGACTGACCCAGAACTTAACCAGGACTGGGGGCGTCTGGTTTTGTTTTGCTGGAGACGAGGTCACACTGAACTCACAACTACAACTCCCACAATCCTCTGCTCCCAGACACAACAAACCCTCCCCGTGTGTCAGATGCCCTCCCGTGTCTTATTCTGTGTAAAAGCTGCTGACTCTGTCGTTCAGACCTGGTTCAGACCTGGTTCAGACCAGGTTCAGACCTGGTTCAGTCCTGGTTCAGACCTGGTTCAGACCTGGTTCAGACCTGGTTCAGACCTGGTTCAGTCCTGGTTCAGACCTGGTTCAGACCTGGTTCAGACCTGGTTCAGACCTGGTTCAGACCTGGTTCAGACCAGGTTCAGTCCTGGTTCAGACCTGGTTCAGACCTGGTTCAGACCTGGTTCAGACCTGGTTCAGACCTGGATCAGACCTGGATCAGACCTGGTTCAGACCTGGTTCAGACCTGGTTCAGACCTGGTTCAGACCTGGATCAGACCTGGTTCAGACCTGGATCAGACCTGGTTCAGACCTGGTTCAGACCTGGTTCAGACCTGGTTCAGACCTGGATCAGACCTGGTTCAGACCTGGATCAGACCTGGTTCAGACCTGGTTCAGACCTGGTTCAGACCTGGTTCAGACCTGGTTCAGACCTGTATTTCCGGGTGCAGTCTAAAGTCAGTGGAATGAGGATGCACCGGCTCGGTCTAACGCCTGGAGCCTCGTGACTCTGTTTTTAACACTTCATGAGATGAACTCTGTTTTCACTCAGTGTCGCAGGTTTTTTATTCTCTCATTTGGACTTAACCTGGTGATAAAACCTGCGGTGAATAAATGTTATAATTTTACACAAACCAAAAAGCAGTTTGTGAAGAAAAGTGGAAAAACATGTTTAACAAGAGAACCAAACTGATGACATCACACTGATGACATCACACTGATGACATCACACTGATGACATCACACTGATGACATCACACTGATGACATCACACTGGTGACATCACACTGATGACATCACACTGATGACATCACACTGATGACATCACACTGATGACATCACACTGATGACATCACACTGATGACATCACACTGGTGACATCACACTGATGACATCACACTGGTGACATCACACTGATGACATCACACTGGTGACATCACACTGGTGACATCACACTGATGACATCACACTGGTGACATCACACTGATGACATCACACTGATGACATCACACTGGTGACATCACACTGGTGACATCACACTGATGACATCACACTGATGACATCACACTGATGACATCACACTGGTGACATCACACTGATGACATCACACTGATGACATCACACTGATGACATCACACTGATGACATCACACTGGTGACATCACACTGATGACATCACACTGGTGACATCACACTGATGACATCACACTGATGACATCACACTGGTGACATCACACTGATGACATCACACTGGTGACATCACACTGATGACATCACACTGCGCACCTGCCCAGGGACTGCAGATGGAAAATAGCTTTTTTGCTAAATCTGGTGCAAAACATCTCCTCTTTTCTAAGATTAATGTGTTTGTACATGGTCCCTGACAAATAAATAATAAACTAAAACTAAAAATGACATCACACTGGTGACATCACACTGATGACATCACACTGGTGACATCACACTGATGACATCACACTGATGACATCACACTGGTGACATCACACTGGTGACATCACACTGATGACATCACACTGGTGACATCACACTGATGACATCACACTGATGACATCACACTGGTGACATCACACTGATGACATCACACTGGTGACATCACACTGATGACATCACACTGATGACATCACACTGATGACATCACAGTGATGACATCACAGTGGGAGGATTCTGTCTAAAACCTCGTCACAGTTTACAGCAGAAACTCATTTTGTTTTCCAAATGGTTCCATCAGAGCGCAGGTGTTGTGTAATATTTGTTCAGTCACGTCCTCGTCTCTGTGACGTTCCCGGAGTTCCAGCCCAGGATAAACACAGTAACACTTATGCAATTCCCTAGTGTGATGTCATGACTTCCAAACAGGAAGTCAAGTTTAAGGAGAGTTCCGATACAGTGGAAAAACGAGCAGCAGCTTAAACCTCCATCCTCCCAGAGGGTCCCACTTCCCCTCGAGTTTTTCCGGTTTCTCAGAAAGAAGTTTAACAGGTGTGACGGGAAGTCACAGAAAGACGAGAAACTCTGACGTTTCTTTGGAAGAAGAGTCTTCGTCTCTGACGACAGCAGCGTGCAAAGAGAAAACAAGACACTAACAAGCCAACGAGGTCCAGGAGGTCCAGGAGGTACAGGAGGTCCAAGAGGTCCAGGAGGTACAGGAGATCCAGGAGGTACAGGAGGTCCAGGGGGTACGCTCAGAGGTACAGGAGGTCCAGGAGGTCCAGGAGGTCCAAGAGGTACAGGAGATCCAGGGGGTACGCTCAGAGGTACAGGAGGTCCAGGGGGTACGCTCAGAGGTACAGGAGGTCCAGGAGGTCCAGGAGGTCCAAGAGGTACAGGAGATCCAGGGGGTACGCTCAGAGGTACAGGAGGTCCAGGAGGTCCAAGAGGTCCAAGAGGTCCAAGAGGTACAGGAGATCCAGGGGGTACGCTCAGAGGTACAGGAGGTCCAGGAGGTCCAGGAGGTCCAAGAGGTCCAGGAGGTACAGGAGATCCAGGGGGTACGCTCAAAGGTACAGGAGGTCCAGGAGGTACAGGAGGTCCAAGAGGTCCAGGAGGTACAGGAGATCCAAGGGGTACGCTCAAAGGTACAGGAGGTCCAGGAGGTCCAAGATGTCCAGGAGGTACAGGAGATCCATGGGGTACGCTCAAAGGTACAGGAGGTCCAGGGGGTACAGGAGGTCCAAGAGGTACAGGAGATCCAGGGGGTACGCTCAGAGGTCCAGGAGGTCCAGGAGGTACAGGAGGTCCAAGAGGTCCAGGAGGTACAGGAGATCCAGGGGGTACAGGAGATCCAGGGGGTACGCTCAGAGGTACAGGAGGTCCAGGAGGTCCAGGAGGTCCAAGAGGTCCAGGAGGTACAGGAGATCCAGGGGGTACGCTCAAAGGTACAGGAGGTCCAGGAGGTCCAGGAGGTCCAGGAGGTACAGGAGATCCAGGAGGTCCAGGAGGTACAGGAGATCCAGGGGGTACGCTCAAAGGTCCAGGAGGTCCAGGAGGTCCAGGAGGTACAGGAGATCCAGGGGGTACGCTCAAAGGTACAGGAGGTCCAGGAGGTCCAGGAGGTCCAGGAGGTACAGGAGATCCAGGGGGTACGCTCAAAGGTACAGGAGGTCCAGGAGGTACAGGAGGTCCAGGAGGTCCAGGAGGTACAGGAGATCCAGGGGGTACGCTCAAAGGTACAGGAGGTCCAGGGGGTACAGGAGATCCAAGAGGTCCAGGAGGTACAGAAGATCCAGGGGGTACGCTCAAAGGTCCAGGAGGTACAGGAGGTCCAGGAGGTCCAGGAGATCCAGGGGGTACGCTCAAAGGTACAGGAGGTCCAGGAGGTACAGGAGGTCCAGGAGGTACAGGAGATCCAGGGGGTACGCTCAAAGGTACAGGAGGTCCAGGGGGTACAGGAGATCCAAGAGGTCCAGGAGGTACAGGAGATCCAGGGGGTACGCTCAAAGGTCCAGGAGGTCCAGGAGGTCCAGGAGGTCCAGGAGGTCCAGGAGGTCCAAGAGGTCCAGGAGGTCCAAGAGGTCCAGGAGGTCCAAGAGGTCCAGGAGGTCCAGGAGGTCCAAGAGGTCCAGGAGCTGTTGTGGAGGTTGTAGAGTCTGTGGAGGTTGTGGAGGTTGTAGATGTTGTAGAGTTTTGACCTCAGTCTGTGACCCTCAATCGGCCTCACGCTGCTCTGTGTTTTAATACGTGGCCCTGGATGAAAAAGTTTGGACACCCCTGAAGTAGAGGGTGTAGAGGGTGTAGAGGGTGTAGAGGTTCTAGAGGGTGTAGAGGTTCTAGAGGGTGTAGAGGTTCTAGAGGGTGTAGAGGGTGTAGAGGGTGTAGAGGGTGTAGAGGGTGTAGAGGTTCTAGAGGGTGTAGAGGTTCTAGAGGGTGTAGAGGGTGTAGAGGGTGTAGAGGGTGTAGAGGTTCTAGAGGGTGTAGAGGGTGTAGAGGTTCTAGAGGGTGTAGAGGTTCTAGAGGGTGTAGAGGTTCTAGAGGGTGTAGAGGGTGTAGAGGGTGTAGAGGGTGTAGAGGGTGTAGAGGTTCTAGAGGGTGTAGAGGTTCTAGAGGGTGTAGAGGTTCTAGAGGGTGTAGAGGTTCTAGAGGGTGTAGAGGGTGTAGAGGGTGTAGAGGTTCTAGAGGGTGTAGAGGTTCTAGAGGGTGTAGAGGTTCTAGAGGGTGTAGAGGTTCTAGAGGGTGTAGAGGGTGTAGAGGTTCTAGAGGGTGTAGAGGGTGTAGAGGTTCTAGAGGGTGTAGAGGTTCTAGAGGGTGTAGAGGTTCTAGAGGGTGTAGAGGTTCTAGAGGGTGTAGAGGTTCTAGAGGGTGTAGAGGTTCTAGAGGGTGTAGAGGTTCTAGAGGTTCTAGAGGGTGTAGAGGGTGTAGAGGTTCTAGAGGGTGTAGAGGTTCTAGAGGGTGTAGAGGTTCTAGAGGGTGTAGAGGGTGTAGAGGTTCTAGAGGGTGTAGAGGTTCTAGAGGGTGTAGAGGGTGTAGAGGTTCTAGAGGGTGTAGAGGGTGTAGAGGGTGTAGAGGTTCTAGAGGTTCTAGAGGGTGTAGAGGGTGTAGAGGTTCTAGAGGGTGTAGAGGTTCTAGAGGGTGTAGAGGTTCTAGAGGGTGTAGAGGTTCTAGAGGGTGTAGAGGTTCTAGAGGGTGTAGAGGGTGTAGAGGTTCTAGAGGGTGTAGAGGTTCTAGAGGGTGTAGAGGTTCTAGAGGGTGTAGAGGTTCTAGAGGGTGTAGAGGTTCTAGAGGGTGTAGAGGGTGTAGAGGTTCTAGAGGGTGTAGAGGTTCTAGAGGGTGTGGAGGTTCTAGAGGGTGTAGAGGGTGTAGAAGACTGTCCCTGAGAGCATCATGGGTAATACCTTGTGGGACATTTCAAACCCCATGTCCTGCTCACACTGAGCCTCAGTCTGACGCTGTTCTTCTGGTTTGTTCTCTGGTTGTAAATGAAACATAAGACAATCGAATCTCCTTTAAAGCTGCAGAATGAAGAGGCCAAATACCCCAAAACCCCCAAAGAACCTGAGATATCTGAACCACCGCTCACCACCACCAGAGCGGGTCTAGAGCCGCTGCTCCCACTGAATCTGAACAATTGAACGTGTTTTATTTCTCTGAGGCCTTGAGGTGTTTACTGGGCCTTTTACAGAATCCTAATTTATCTGGAGCAAAAAGACCAAGAATAAAATATGAAACAAACCAATGAACGAGAAAAGGTTTAGTCCTGGTTTAGTCCTGGTTTAGTTCTGGTTTAGTCCTGGTTTAGTCCTGGTTTAGTCCTGCTTTAGTCCTGGTTTAGACCTGGTTTAGTCCTGGTTTAGTCCTGCTTTAGTCCTGGTTTTGTCCTGGTTTAGTCCTGGTTTAGTCCTGCTTTAGTCCTGCTTTAGTCCTGGTTTAGTCCTGGTTTAGTCCTGGTTTAGTCCTGGTTTAGTCCTGGTTTAGTCCTGGTTTAGTCCTGCTTTAGTCCTGGTTTTGTCCTGGTTTAGTCCTGCTTTAGTCCTGGTTTAGTCCTGGTTTAGTCCTGGTTTAGTCCTGGTTTAGTCCTGGTTTAGTCCTGCTTTAGTCCTGGTTTAGTCCTGGTTTAGTCCTAGTTTAGTCCTGCTTTAGTCCTGGTTTAGTCCTGGTTTAGTCCTGGTGTCTGTTTTGTGAATGAAGTTGTTTTAGTGGAATCTCAGGCAGTTTGAGACGTGCATCGTCTCGCTCCAACCTGCTCCACCGCTCCAGAGCACGCGCTCTGTTTGGACCCGACTCAGACCTGGTTTAGACCTGGTTTAGTCCTGGTTCAGTCCTGGTTCAGTCCTGGTTCAGTCCTGGTTCAGTCCTGGTTCAGTCCTGCTGCAGGTGGAACAACAGTGCCCTCTGACCTCTGACCCTGACACCATGTTGGGTCACTCCCGACTGTAAACAAAAACCTGCGGGTCAAACCAACATGGCGTCTGTGGAGCGTTTGGACCAATCAGAGCGCGGCGTGGAGCGTTTGGACCAATCAGAGCGCGGCCTGGAGCGTTTGGACCAATCAGAGCGCGGCCTGGAGCGTTTGGACCAATCAGAGTGCGGCCTGGAGCGTTTGGACCAATCAGAGCGCGGCCTGGAGCGTTTGGACCAATCAGAGCGCGGCCTGGAGCGTTTGGACCAATCAGAGCGCGGCCTGGAGCGTTTGGACCAATCAGAGCGCGGCCTGGAGCGTTTGGACCAATCAGAGCGCGGCCTGGAGCGTTTGGACCAATCAGAGCGCGGCCTGGAGCGTTTGGACCAATCGGAGCGCGGCCTGGAGCGTTTGGACCAATCAGAGCGCGGCCTGGAGCGTTTGGACCAATCAGAGCGCGGCCTGGAGCGTTTGGAAAATGAGGAAAAATGAGAAAATGTCCCAGTTCTCCCATTTTCTTCAGGTCCAGTTCCAGCCGTACGAGTGTTTCCATCGCCAGGCTAACCACTCTGCCACAGGGGCACGGGGCGTCAAACCCACAACCCCACAGTGAGGGGGCGGAGCCGCTGTGACAGGAGCACATGGTCGTGTTGTGGACCTGGATTTGGGATCCTGTTAAGTCCTGTTCACATTCCACAGATTCCACAAAAGAAATCCCACAGAACCCTGCTCGAGTCCTGGTTTAGACCTGGTTTAGACCTGGTTTAGTCCTGGTTTAGTCCTGGTTTAGTCCTGCTCCAGTCCTGGTTTAGACCTGGTTTAGTCCTGCTTTAGTCCTGGTTTAGTCCTGGTTTAGTCCTGCTCCAGTCCTGTTTTAGACCTGGTTTAGTCCTGGTTTAGTCCTGGTTTAGTCCTGCTCCAGTCCTAGTTTAGACCTGATTTAGTCCTGGTTTAGTCCTGGTTTGGTCCTGGTTTAGTCCTGGTTTAGTCCTGCTCCAGTCCTGTTTTAGACCTGGTTTAGTCCTGGTTTAGTCCTGGTTTAGTCCTGGTTTAGTCCTGCTCCAGTCCTGTTTTAGACCTGGTTTAGTCCTGGTTTAGTTCTGGTTTAGTCCTGGTTTAGTCCTGGTTTAGTCCTGCTCCAGTCCTGTTTTAGACCTGGTTTAGTCCTGGTTTAGTCCTGGTTTAGTCCTGGTTTAGTCCTGGTTTAGACCTGGTTTAGTCCTGGTTTAGTCCTGGTTTAGTCCTGCTCCAGTCGTGGTTTAGTCCTGGTTTAGTCCTGGTTTAGTCCTGGTTTAGACCTGGTTTAGTCCTGGTTTAGTCCTGGTTTAGTCCTGGTTTAGTCCTGCTCCAGTCCTGGTTTAGTCCTGGTTTAGTCCTGGTTTAGAACTGGTTTAGTCCTGGTTTAGTCCTGCTCCAGTCCTGGTTTAGACCTGGTTTAGTCCTGGTTTAGACCTGGTTTAGACCTGGTTTAGTCCTGGTTTAGACCTGGTTTAGACCTGGTTTAGTCCTGGTTTAGTCCTGGTTTAGTCCTGGTTTAGTCCTGGTTTAGACCTGGTTTAGTCCTGGTTTAGACCTGGTTTAGTCCTGGTTTAGTCCTGGTTTAGTCCTGGTTTAGAACTGGTTTAGTCCTGGTTTAGTCCTGGTTTAGTCCTGGTTTAGAACTGGTTTAGTCCTGGTTTAGTCCTGCTCCAGTCCTGGTTTAGTCCTGGTTTAGACCTGGTTTAGTCCTGGTTTAGTCCTGGTTTAGTCCTGGTTTAGACCTGGTTTAGTCCTGGTTTAGTCCTGGTTTAGACCTGGTTTAGTCCTGCTCCAGTCCTGGTTTAGTCCTGGTTTAGACCTGGTTTAGTCCTGGTTTAGTCCTGGTTTAGACCTGGTTTAGTCCTGGTTTAGTCCTGGTTTAGTCCTGGTTTAGACCTGGTTTAGTCCTGCTCCAGTCCTGGTTTAGTCCTGGTTTAGACCTGGTTTAGTCCTGGTTTAGTCCTGGTTTAGTCCTGGTTTAGACCTGGTTTAGTCCTGCTCCAGTCCTGGTTTAGTCCTGGTTTAGACCTGGTTTAGTCCTGGTTTAGTCCTGGTTTAGTCCTGGTTTAGTCCTGGTTTAGTCCTGGTTTAGAACTGGTTTAGTCCTGGTTTAGTCCTGCTCCAGTCCTGGTTTAGTCCTGGTTTAGACCTGGTTTAGTCCTGGTTTAGTCCTGGTTTAGACCTGGTTTAGTCCTGCTCCAGTCCTGGTTTAGTCCTGGTTTAGACCTGGTTTAGTCCTGGTTTAGTCCTGGTTTAGACCTGGTTTAGTCCTGGTTTAGTCCTGGTTTAGTCCTGGTTTAGACCTGGTTTAGTCCTGCTCCAGTCCTGGTTTAGTCCTGGTTTAGACCTGGTTTAGTCCTGGTTTAGTCCTGGTTTAGTCCTGGTTTAGACCTGGTTTAGTCCTGCTCCAGTCCTGGTTTAGTCCTGGTTTAGACCTGGTTTAGTCCTGGTTTAGTCCTGGTTTAGACCTGGTTTAGTCCTGGTTTAGACCTGGTTTAGACCTGGTTTAGTCCTGGTTTAGACCTGGTTTAGTCCTGGTTTAGACCTGGTTTAGTCCTGGTTTAGTCCTGGTTTAGACCTGGTTTAGTCCTGGTTTAGACCTGGTTTAGTCCTGGTTTAGTCCTGGTTTAGTCCTGGTTTAGACTTGGTTTAGTCCTGGTTTAGTCCTGGTTTAGTCCTGGTTTAGACTTGGTTTAGTCCTGGTTTAGACCTGGTTTAGTCCTGGTTTAGTCCTGGTTTAGTCCTGGTTTAGTCCTGGTTTAGTCCTGATTTAGAATTGGTTTAGTCCTGGTTTAGACCTGGTTTAGTCCTGGTTTAGTCCTGGTTTAGTCCTGGTTTAGTCCTGATTTAGAATTGGTTTAGTCCTGGTTTAGACCTGGTTTAGTCCTGGTTTAGTCCTGGTTTAGTCCTGGTTTAGTCCTGGTTTAGTCCTGGTTTAGTCCTGGTTTAGATCAGGTCTGGACATCTTCATCAGAGGAAATATTGTTATTCCAGCAGAAGTACAAATCTGCATCAAGTCAGGTCTGGACTCGGGTCAGGTCTGGACTCGGGTCAGGACTGGACTCGGGTCAGGTCTGGTCCCAGGTCAGGTCTGGACTCGGGCCAGGACTGGACTCGGGTCAGGTCTGGACTCTGGTCAGGTCTGGACTCGGGTCAGGACTGGACTCGGGTCAGGTCTGGTCCCGGGTCAGGTCTGGACTCTGGTCAGGTCTGGACTCGGGTCAGGACTGGACTCGGGTCAGGTCTGGTCCCGGGTCAGGTCTGGACTCGGGTCAGGTCTGGTCCCAGGTCAGGTCTGGACTCGGGTCAGGTCTGGTCCCAGGTCAGGTCTGGTCCCAGGTCAGGTCTGGACTCGGGTCAGGTCTGGACTCGGGTCAGGTCTGGTCCCAGGTCAGGTCTGGTCCCAGGTCAGGTCTGGACTCGGGTCAGGTCTGGACTCGGGTCAGGTCTGGTCCCAGGTCAGGTCTGGACTCGGGTCAGGTCTGGACTCGGGTCAGGTCTGGTCCCAGGTCAGGTCTGGTCCCAGGTCAGGTCTGGACTCGGGTCAGGTCTGGACTCGGGTCAGGTCTGGTCCCAGGTCAGGTCTGGTCCCAGGTCAGGACTGGACTCGGGTCAGGTCTGGTCCTGGGTCAGGTCTGGACTCTGGTCAGGTCTGGACTCGGGTCAGGACTGGACTCGGGTCAGGTCTGGTCCCGGGTCAGGTCTGGACTCGGGTCAGGTCTGGTCCCAGGTCAGGTCTGGACTCGGGTCAGGTCTGGTCCCAGGTCAGGTCTGGTCCCAGGTCAGGTCTGGACTCGGGTCAGGTCTGGACTCGGGTCAGGTCTGGTCCCAGGTCAGGTCTGGTCCCAGGTCAGGTCTGGACTCGGGTCAGGTCTGGACTCGGGTCAGGTCTGGTCCCAGGTCAGGTCTGGTCCCAGGTCAGGTCTGGACTCGGGTCAGGTCTGGACTCGGGTCAGGTCTGGTCCCAGGTCAGGTCTGGTCCCAGGTCAGGTCTGGACTCGGGTCAGGTCTGGACTCGGGTCAGGTCTGGTCCCAGGTCAGGTCTGGTCCCAGGTCAGGACTGGACTCGGGTCAGGTCTGGTCCCGGGTCAGGTCTGGACTCTGGTCAGGTCTGGACTCGGGTCAGGACTAGACTCGGGTCAGGTCTGGTCCCGGGTCAGGTCTGGACTTGGGTCAGGTCTGGTCCCAGGTCAGGTCTGGACTCGGGTCAGGTCTGGTCCCAGGTCAGGTCTGGTCCCAGGTCAGGTCTGGACTCGGGTCAGGTCTGGACTCGGGTCAGGTCTGGTCCCAGGTCAGGTCTGGTCCCAGGTCAGGTCTGGACTCGGGTCAGGTCTGGTCCCAGGTCAGGTCTGGTCCCAGGTCAGGTCTGGACTCGGGTCAGGTCTGGTCCCAGGTCAGGTCTGGACTCGGGTCAGGTCTGGTCCCAGGTCAGGTCTGGTCCCAGGTCAGGTCTGGACTCGGGTCAGGTCTGGACTCGGGTCAGGTCTGGTCCCAGGTCAGGTCTGGTCCCAGGTCAGGTCTGGACTCGGGTCAGGTCTGGTCCCAGGTCAGGTCTGGACTCGGGCCAGGACGGGACTCGGGTCAGGTCTGGACTCTGGTCAGGTCTGGACTCGGGTCAGGTCTGGTCCCAGGTCAGGTCTGGTCCCAGGTCAGGTCTGGACTCGGGTCAGGTCTGGACTCGGGTCAGGTCTGGTCCCAGGTCAGGTCTGGTCCCAGGTCAGGTCTGGACTCGGGTCAGGTCTGGACTCGGGTCAGGTCTGGTCCCAGGTCAGGTCTGGTCCCAGGTCAGGTCTGGACTCGGGTCAGGTCTGGTCCCAGGTCAGGTCTGGTCCCAGGTCAGGTCTGGACTCGGGTCAGGTCTGGTCCCAGGTCAGGTCTGGTCCCAGGTCAGGTCTGGACTCGGGTCAGGTCTGGACTCGGGTCAGGTCTGGTCCCAGGTCAGGTCTGGACTCGGGTCAGGTCTGGTCCCAGGTCAGGTCTGGACTCGGGTCAGGTCTGGACTCGGGTCAGGTCTGGTCCCAGGTCAGGTCTGGTCCCAGGTCAGGTCTGGTCCCAGGTCAGGTCTGGACTCGGGTCAGGTCTGGACTCGGGTCAGGTCTGGTCCCAGGTCAGGTCTGGACTCGGGTCAGGTCTGGTCCCAGGTCAGGTCTGGACTCGGGTCAGGTCTGGTCCCAGGTCAGGTCTGGTCCCAGGTCAGGTCTGGACTCGGGTCAGGTCTGGACTTGGGTCAGGTCTGGTCCCAGGTCAGGTCTGGTCCCAGGTCAGGTCTGGACTCGGGTCAGGTCTGGACTCGGGTCAGGTCTGGTCCCAGGTCAGGTCTGGTCCCAGGTCAGGACTGGACTCGGGTCAGGTCTGGTCCCGGGTCAGGTCTGGACTCTGGTCAGGTCTGGACTCGGGTCAGGACTAGACTCGGGTCAGGTCTGGTCCCGGGTCAGGTCTGGACTTGGGTCAGGTCTGGTCCCAGGTCAGGTCTGGACTCGGGTCAGGTCTGGTCCCAGGTCAGGTCTGGTCCCAGGTCAGGTCTGGACTCGGGTCAGGTCTGGACTCGGGTCAGGTCTGGTCCCAGGTCAGGTCTGGTCCCAGGTCAGGTCTGGACTCGGGTCAGGTCTGGTCCCAGGTCAGGTCTGGTCCCAGGTCAGGTCTGGACTCGGGTCAGGTCTGGTCCCAGGTCAGGTCTGGACTCGGGTCAGGTCTGGTCCCAGGTCAGGTCTGGTCCCAGGTCAGGTCTGGACTCGGGTCAGGTCTGGACTCGGGTCAGGTCTGGTCCCAGGTCAGGTCTGGTCCCAGGTCAGGTCTGGACTCGGGTCAGGTCTGGTCCCAGGTCAGGTCTGGTCCCAGGTCAGGTCTGGACTCGGGTCAGGTCTGGACTCGGGTCAGGTCTGGTCCCAGGTCAGGTCTGGACTCGGGTCAGGTCTGGTCCCAGGTCAGGTCTGGACTCGGGTCAGGTCTGGACTCGGGTCAGGTCTGGTCCCAGGTCAGGTCTGGTCCCAGGTCAGGTCTGGTCCCAGGTCAGGTCTGGACTCGGGTCAGGTCTGGACTCGGGTCAGGTCTGGTCCCAGGTCAGGTCTGGACTCGGGTCAGGTCTGGTCCCAGGTCAGGTCTGGACTCGGGTCAGGTCTGGTCCCAGGTCAGGTCTGGACTCGGGTCAGGTCTGGACTCGGGTCAGGTCTGGTCCCAGGTCAGGTCTGGACTCGGGTCAGGTCTGGACTCGGGTCAGGTCTGGACTCGGGTCAGGACTGGACTCGGGTCAGGACTGGACTCGGAGGCTCTGACTGTGACACATTTTTCCTAAATTGAAGTCGAGTGATTCAGACAAACAGCAGCAGAACGGAATTCTGGGAACTGGAGTCTCACAAACTCCGACGAGAAAACACAAATCAACACTACAGGCTCAGGCAATTTAGTCCTGGTTCAGTCCTGGTTCAGTCCTGGTTTAGTCCCGGTTTAGTCCCGGTTTAGTCCCGGTTTAGACCTGCTTTAGTCCCGGTTTAGACCTGCTTTAGTCCTGGTTTAGTCCTGGTTTAGTCCTGGTTTAGTCCTGGTTCAGTCCTGGTTCAGTCCTGGTTTAGTCCTGGTTTAGTCCTGCTTTAGTCCCGGTTTAGTCCCGGTTTAGACCTGCTTTAGTGCCGGTTTAGTCCCGGTTTAGTCCTGGTTTAGACCTGCTTTAGTCCCGGTTTAGTCCCGGTTTAGTCCCGGTTTAGACCTGCTTTAGTCCCGGTTTAGACCTGCTTTAGTCCCGGTTTAGTCCCGGTTTAGTCCCGGTTTAGACCTGCTTTAGTCCCGGTTTAGTCCCGGTTTAGTCCCGGTTTAGACCTGCTTTAGTCCCGGTTTAGTCCCGGTTTAGACCTGCTTTAGTCCCGGTTTAGTCCCGGTTTAGTCCCGGTTTAGACCTGCTTTAGTCCCGGTTTAGTCCCGGTTTAGTCCCGGTTTAGACCTGCTTTAGTCCCGGTTTAGTCCCGGTTTAGTCCCGGTTTAGACCTGCTTTAGTCCCGGTTTAGTCCGGGCTCATTCCCAAAAACAGTTTCAAGGCTATTCAGCAAAGTCAAAACAGTCGCCACCACAGAGCAACAAAACAGGGACTAAACCAGGTCTAAACCAGGACTGAACCAGGACTAAACCAGGACTAAACCAGGACCAAACCAGGACTAAACCAGGTCTAAACCAGGACTAAACCAGGACTAAACCAGGACGAAACCAGGACTAAACCAGGTCTAAACCAGGACTAAACCGTGTTTTTTTTCAGTTGATTTTATTTGAGTCGGGCCGATGCTGCACCGGGCTCCAGAAAAACAAACATACAAAGAAAATATCAGAACTGGACCAGGACTAAACCCAGACTTAGACCGGGACAGAATCAGGACTGAACTAAAGTGACAGTTCCGGTCGTCTTTGGGTCTTATTTGCAGATCTTTGGTGTTTGTGGACTTTAGTCCGGGTCCGGGTCTGGGTCTGAATCGCAGAGCAAACATCAAAGTCCAAGTCTGGCTTCGGTCCAGGAACAACAGAACTCAACCAGGATTTATCAGGGTCCAGAGGGAGTCAAGAAACTCCCCCCATCTGTCTCAGTCTACGAGGCCCTGGGGAGAGAGTCCTCAGACCTGGTTCAGACCTGGTTTAGTCCTGGTCAGTCCTGGTTTAGTCCTGGTTTAGTCCTGGTTTAGTCCTGGTCAGTCCTGGTTTAGTCCTGGTTTAGTCCTGGTTTAGTCCCGGTTTAGTCCTGGTTTAGTCCTGTGTTAGTCCTGGGTTAGTCCTGGTTTAGTCCCGGTTTAGTCCTGGGTTAGTACCGGTTTAGTCCCGGTTTAGTCCTCGTTTAGTCCTCGTTTAGTCCTGGTTTAGTCCCGGTTTAGTCTTGGTTTTGTCCTGGTTTAGTCCCGGTTTAGTCTTGGTTTAGTCCCGGTTTAGTCCTGGGTTAGTACCGGTTTAGTCCCGGTTTAGTCCTCGTTTAGTCCTGGTTTAGTCCCGGTTTAATCTTGGTTTAGTCCTGGTTTAGTCCTGGTTTAGTCCCGGTTTAGTCTTGGTTTGGTCCTGGTTTAGTCCTGGTTTAGTCCTGGTTCCGTCCCGGTTTAGTCTTGGTTCAGTCCCGGCTTAGACCTCATTCAGTCCTGGTTTAGTCCTGGTTCAGTCCCGGTTTAGTCTTGGTTCAGTCCCGGTTTAGTCCTCATTTAGTCCTGGTTTAGTCCTGGTTTAGTCCTGGTTTAGTCCTGTGTTAGTCCTGGGTTAGTCCTGGTTTAGTCCTGGTTTAGTCCTGTGTTAGTCCTGGTTTAGTCCTGTCTTAGTCCTGGTTTAGTCTCGGTTTAGTCCTGGTTTAGTCCTGGTTTAGTCCTGGTTTAGTCCTGGTTTAGTCTCGGTTTAGTCTCGGTTTAGTCCTGGTTTAGTCCTGGTTTAGTCCTGGTTTTGTCCCGGTTTAGTCCTGGGTTAGTTCTGGTTTAGTCCTGGTTTAGTCCTGGTTTAGTCCCGGTTTAGTCTCGGTTTAGTCCTGGTTTAGTCCTGGTTTAGTCCTGGTTTAGTCCCGGTTTAGTCCCGGTTTAGTCCTGGTTTAGTCCCGGTTTAGTCCGGGTTTAGTCCTGGTTTAGTCCTCGTTTAGTCCTCGTTTAGTCCTGGTTTAGTCCTGGTTTAGTCCTGGTTTAGTCCTGGTTTAGTCCTGTTTTAGTCCTGGTTTAATCCCGGTTTAGTCCCGGTTTAATACCGGTTCAGTCCCGGTTTAGTCCCGGTTTAGTCCCGGTTCAGTCCCGGTTTAGTCCCTGTTTAGTCCCTGTTTAGTCCTGCTTTAGTCCTGGTTTAGTCCCGGTTTAGTCCCGGTTTAGTCCCGGTTTAGTCGGGGTTGAGTCCTGGTTTAGTCCTGGTTTAGTCCGGGTTTAGTCGGTTCAGTCGGTTTAGTCGGTTTAGTCGGGTTAGTCCCGGGTTAGTCGGTTTAGTCGGTTTAGTCGGTTTAGTCGGTTTAGTCCCGGTTTAGTCCCGGTTTAGTCCTGGTTTAGTCTTGGTTTAGTCCCGGTTTAGTCCCGGTTTAGTCCCGGTTTAGTCCCGGTTTAGTCCCGGTTTAGTCCTGGTTTAGTCTTGGTTTAGTCCCGGTTTAGTCCTGGTTTAGTCCCGGTTTAGTCCGGGTTTAGTCCTGGTTTAGTCCTCGTTTAGTCCTCGTTTAGTCCTGGTTTAGTCCTGGTTTAGTCCTGGTTTAGTCCTGGTTTAGTCCTGTTTTAGTCCTGGTTTAATCCCGGTTTAGTCCCGGTTTAATACCGGTTCAGTCCCGGTTTAGTCCCGGTTTAGTCCCGGTTCAGTCCCGGTTTAGTCCCTGTTTAGTCCCTGTTTAGTCCTGCTTTAGTCCTGGTTTAGTCCCGGTTTAGTCCCGGTTTAGTCCCGGTTTAGTCTTGGTTCTGTCCTGGTTTAGTCCTGGTTTAGTCCTGGTTTAGTCCCGGTTCAGTCCCGGTTTAGTCCCGGTTTAGTCCCGGGTTAGTCCCGGGTTAGTCCCGGTTTAGTCCCGGTTTAGTCCCGGTTTAGTCCCGGTTTAGTCCCGGTTTAGTCCCGGTTTAGTCCTGGTTTAGTCTTGGTTTAGTCCCAGTTTAGTCCTGGTTTAGTCCTGGTTCAGTCCTGGTTTAATCCCGGTTTAGTCCCGTGTTAGTCCCGGGTTAGTCCCGGGTTAGTCCCGGTTTAGTCCTGGTTTAGTCCCGGTTTAGTCCCGGTTTAGTCCCGGTTTAGTCTTGGTTTAGTCCCGGTTTAGTCCCGGTTCAGTCCTGGTTTAATCCCGGTTTAGTCCCGTGTTAGTCCCGGTTTAGTCCCGGTTTAGTCCCGGTTTAGTCCCGGTTTAGTCCCGGTTTAGTCCCGGTTCAGTCCCGGTTCAGTCCCGGTTTAGTCTTGGTTTAGTCCTGGTTCAGTCCTGGTTTAGTCCTGGTTTAGTCCTGGTTTAGTCCCGGTTTAGTCCCGGTTCAGTCCCGGTTCAGTCCCGGTTCAGTCCTGGTTTAGTCTTGGTTTAGTCCCGGTTCAGTCCCGGTTCAGTCCCGGTTCAGTCCTGGTTTAGTCCCGGTTTAGTCCCGGTTCAGTCCTGGTTTAATCCCGGTTTAGTCCCGGTTTAGTCCCGGTTTAGTCCCGGTTTAGTCCCGGTTTAGTCGGTTCAGTCGGTTCAGTGGTTTAGTCTTGGTTTAGTCCTGGTTTAGTCCTGGTTTAGTCCTGGTTTAGTCCCGGTTTAGTCCCGGTTTAGTCCCGGTTCAGTCCCGGTTCAGTCCCGGTTCAGTCCTGGTTTAGTCTTGGTTTAGTCCTGGTTCAGTCCTGGTTCAGTCCTGGTTTAGTCTTGGTTTAGTCCTGGTTCAGTCCTGGTTCAGTCCTGGTTTAGTCCCGGTTTAGTCCTGGTTTAGTCCCGGTTTAGTCCCGGTTTAGTCCCGGTTTAGTCCTGGTTTAGTCCTGGTTTAGTCCTGGTTTAGTCCCGGTTTAGTCCTGGTTTAGTCCCTGTTTAGTCCTGCTTTAGTCCTGGTTTAGTCCCGGTTTAGTCCCGGTTTAGTCCCGGTTTAGTCTTGGTTCTGTCCTGGTTTAGTCCTGGTTTAGTCCTGGTTTAGTCCCGGTTCAGTCCCGGTTTAGTCCCGGTTTAGTCCGGGTTTAGTCCTGGTTAGTCCTGGTTTAGTCGGTTTAGTCGGTTTAGTCCGGTTTAGTCGGTTTAGTCCTGGTTTAGTCCCGGTTTAGTCCTGGTTTAGTCCTGGTTTAGTCCCGGTTTAGTCCCGGTTTAGTCCCGGTTTAGTCCCGGTTTAGTCCCGGTTTAGTCCTGGTTTAGTCCTGGTTTAGTCCCGGTTTAGTCCGGGTTTAGTCCTGGTTTAGTCCTCGTTTAGTCCTCGTTTAGTCCTGGTTTAGTCCTGGTTTAGTCCTGGTTTAGTCCTGGTTTAGTCCCGGTTTAGTCCCGGTTTAGTCCTGGTTTAGTCTTGGTTTAGTCCCGGTTTAGTCCTGGTTTAGTCCCAGTTTAGTCCGGGTTTAGTCCTGGTTTAGTCCTCGTTTAGTCCTCGTTTAGTCCTGGTTTAGTCCTGGTTTAGTCCTGGTTTAGTCCTGGTTTAGTCCCGGTTTAGTCCCGGTTTAGTCCTGGTCTTATATGCAGGTGATTCAGCTTCAGTTTTATGTCATGAATAATGTTGCGTTTTTATTAAAATTATAAATAAAGTTAAGAATCTTTAGATCGTAAAAATCTCGCGCACATTTCCGTGATTTCCGTGATTTCGTTTCTAATCCCTGCGTGAATTTAGACACGATTTCGAAACTCTCCAAAACGAGTCCGACCACTTTGTCAACTGCAAACGCACGCGAGCCTGAACCGGGACCAGGACTACGGCCGGGTCCGGGTCTGGTCCGGGTCTGAACCGGGACCAGGACTACGGCCGGGTCCGGGTCTGGTCCGGGTCTGAACCGGGACCAGGACTACGGCCGGGTCCGGGTCTGGTCCGGGTCTGAACCGGGACCAGGACTACGGCCGGGTCCGGGTCTGGTCCGGGTCTGAACCGGGACCAGGACTACGGCCGGGTCCGGGTCTGGTCCGGGTCTGAACCGGGACCAGGACTACGGCCGGGTCCGGGTCTCCAATTTTGGATTAATTAGACTAAATTCGAATTCAATAAAATTCAGTTTAACCTGACAGCAGATTCCCGTATCAGGACTAAACCAGGACTAAAGCAGGACTAAACCAGGACTAAAGCAGGACTAAACCAGGACTAAACCAGGACTAAACCGGGACTAAATCAGGACTAAACCAGGACTAAACCAGGACTAAACCGGGACTAAATCAGGACTAAAGCAGGACTAAACCAGGACTAAAGCATGACTAACACAGGACTAAATCAGGACTAAACCAGGACTAAACCAGGACTAAATCAGGACTGAACCAGGACTAAACCAGGACTAAACCAAGACTAAATCAGGACTAAACCAGGACTAAACCAGGACTAAAGCAGGACTAAACCAGGTCTGAACCAGGACTAAAGCAGGACTAAACCAGGACTAAACCAGGACTAAACCAGGACTAAACCAGGTCCAAACAGCATCTTTCATTTTGGATTTAAATAAGTGTAAATTCAAACCAATTAAACTTAATTAAACCTGACAGCAGACTCCCGTATCAGGACTAAACCAGGACTAAACCAGGACTAAGTCAGGACTAACCCAGGACTAAACCAGGACTAAACCAGGACTAAACCAGGACTAACCCAGGTCCAAACTCGGGTCTCTCCTTGGCCCGGGCGGGACTCACCTTTGCGGCCGGGTTCCGCGCTGCAGAGGCGGGCGAGCAGCAGCAGCAGCACCGCGGCTCGGGCTCCGCAGGTGCACCGGGGCGTCCGCTCCATGTGCCCGGCTCAGAGGCGCTCAGAGGCGGGCAGAGGCAGAGAGGCGCGCCGCAGACGGAGCTCCATCCGCGCATCCGGAGACTGGAGCGCGGCGCAGGCGGAGCGGAGACGGAGCGCGGCCCGGAGCCGCCCCCGGGACACTCCTCCTCCTCTACTCCTCCTCCCTCCGTCTCTCTGCTCCTCCTCCTCCCTCCGTCTCTCTGCTCCTCCTCTGCTCCTCCTCCTCTACTCCTCCTCCTCCCTCCGTCTCTCTGCTCCTCCTCTACTCCTCCGTCCCTCTGCTCCTCCTCCTCTACTCCTCCTGTCTCTCACTCCTTCCTCCCTCACTCACCTTCTCTTTTTCATACTCTCTCTCTCCATCTCTCTCCAGGACTTTCATTTGTCTCTCACCCCTTCTCCCTCCCTCTCTCTCCTCCCTCTCTCTCTCTCTCCTCCCTCTCTCCTCCCTCTCTCTCTCTCTTCTCCCTCTCTCTCTCCTCCCTCTCCCTCTCTCTCCTCCCTCTCCCTCTCCTCCCTCCCTCTCTCTCCTCCCTCTCTCTCCTCCCTCTCTCTCCTCCCTCCCTCTCTCCTCCCTCTCTCTCTCCTCCCTCTCTCTTCTCCCTCTCTCTCCTCCCTCTCTCTCTTCTCTCTCTCTCCTCCCTCCCTCTCTCCTCCCTCCCTCTCTCCTCCCTCTCTCCTCTGTCCCTCTCTCTCTCCTCCCTCTCTCTCCTCCCTCTCCCTCTTCTCCCTCTCTCTCTCCTCCCTCCCTCTCTCCTCCCTCTCTCTCTTCTCTCTCTCCTCCCTCCCTCTCTCTCTCCTCCCTCTCCCTGTTCTCCCTCTCTCTCCTCCCTGTCCTCTCTTCTCCCTCTCTCTCCTCCCTCTCCCTCTCCTCCTTCTCTCTTCTCCCTCTCTCTCCTCCCTCTCTCCTCCCTCTCCTCCCTCTCTCTCTCCTCCCTGTCCCTCTCCTCCCTCTCTCTTCTCCCTCTCTCTTCTAACCTCTCTCTCCTCTCTTCTCCCTCTCTCATCCCTCCCTCTCTCTCTCCTCCCTCTCTCTTCTCCCTTTCTCTCTCCTCCCTCCCTCTCTTTCTTCTCTCTCTCTCCTCCCTCTCTCTCTCTCCTCCATCTCTCTTCTCCCTCTCTCTCTCCTCCCTCTCTCTCTCCTCCCTCTCTCTCTCCTCCCTCCCTCTCTCTCTCCTCCCTCTCTCTCCTCCCTCTCTCTCCTCCCTCCCTCTCTCTCCTCTTTCTCCTCCCTCTCTCTTCTCCCTCTCTCTCCTCCCTCTCTCTCTTCTTTCTCTCTCCTCCCTCCCTCTCTCCTCCCTCCCTCTCTCCTCCCTCTCTCTCCTCCCTCTCTCTCCTCTCTCTCCTCCCTCTCTCTTCTCCCTCTCTCTCTCCTCCCTCTCTCTCTCCTCCCTCTCTCTCCTCCCTCCCTCTCTCCTCCCTCACTCTCTCCTCCCTCTCTCCTCTGTCCCTCTCTCTCTCTTCTCCCTCTCTCTCCTCCCTCTCTCTCCTCCCTCTCTCTCTCCTCCCTCTCTCTCCTCCCTCTCTCTCCTCTTTCTCCTCCCTCTCTCTTCTCCCTCTCTCTCCTCCCTCTCTCTCTCTCCTCCATCTCTCTTCTCCCTCTCTCTCTCCTCCCTCTCTCTCTCCTCCCTCTCTCTCTTCTCTCTCTCTCCTCCCTCTCTCTCCTCCCTCTCTCTCCTCCCTCTCTCTCCTCCCTCTCTCTCCTCCCTCTCTCTCCTCCCTGTCTCTCTCCTCTCTCTCTCCTCCCTCTCTCTCTCCTCCCTCCCTCTCCTCCCTCTCTCTCCTCCCTCTCTCTCCTCGCTCTCCTCCCTCTCTCTCTCCTCCCTCTCTCTCTTCTCTCTCTCTCCTCCCTCCCTCTCTCCTACCTCCCTCTCTCCTCCCTCTCTCCTCTGTCCCTCTCTCTCTCCTCCCTCTCTCTCCTCCCTCTCTCTCTCCTCCCTCTCTCTCCTCCCTCTCTCTCTCCTCCCTCTCTCTCCTCCCTCTCTCTCCTCCCTCTCTCTCCTCCCTCTCTCTCCTCCCTCTCTCTCCTCCCTCTCTCTCCTCCCTCTCTCTCCTCCCTCTCTCTTCTCCCTCTCTCTCCTCCCTCTCTCTCCTCCCTCTCTCCTCCCTCTCTCTCTTCCTTCTCTCTCTTCCCTCTCTCTCCTCCCTCTCTCTCCTCTCTCTCCCTCTCTCTCCTCCCTCTCTCTCCTCCCTCTCTCTCTCCTCCCTCTCTCTCCACCCTCTCTCTACTCTCTCCCTCTCTCCTCCCTCTCTCTTCTCCCTCTCTCTCCTCCCTCTCTCTCTTCTCTCTCTCTCCTCCCTCCCTCTCTCCTCCCTCTCTCCTCCGTCCCTCTCTCTCTCCTCCCTCTCTCTCTCCTCCCTCTCCCTGTTCTCCCTCTCTCTTCTCCTTCTCTCTTCTCCCTCTCTCTCCTCCCTCTCTCTCCTCCCTCTCTCTCTCCTCCCTCTCTCCTCCCTCTCTCTCCTCCCTCTCTCTCCTCCCTCTCTCTCTCCTCCCTCTCTCTCTCCTCCCTCTCTCTCCTCCCTCTCTCTCTCCTCCCTCTCTCCCTCCTTTCTTTCTTTCCCTCTTTCTTTCTCTGGATGGTTCAGTCTGTTCCGGTTCTTGCCTCCTGTGATTGACAAAGTTCTGGGCACAGGTTCTTGTTTTAACCACAGTCCCACAGCGCCCCCTGGTGCTGGCCCCCTGGTGCTGGCCCCTGGTGCTGCCCCCTGGTGCTGCCCCCTGGTGCTGCCCCCCGGTGCTGCCCCCCGGTGCTGCCCCCCGGTGCTGCCCCCCGGTGCTGCCCCCTGGTGCTGCCCCCTGGTGCTGGCCCCTGGTGCTGCCCCCTGGTGCTGCCCCCTGGTGCTGGCCCCTGGTGCTGCCCCCCGGTGCTGCCCCCCGGTGCTGCCCCCCGGTGCTGCCCCCTGGTGCTGGCCCCTGGTGCTGCCCCCTGGTGCTGCCCCCTGGTGCTGGCCCCTGGTGCTGCCCCCTGGTGCTGCCCCCTGGTGCTGCACTCACCTTTTCGGTTTAACCCCTGAAGACCTGAGGGCAGTTTTAGCACATTTCTCCTCGCCTGGATTTTTTTATGAATGTTTCTTTTTCTTCTTAATTTCACTTTTCAAACTGCCCCTTTTACCCCTAATGAAGTGTTCTACCTCCTTTTGTTCAGTCCAACCTGTTATTTCACATCTGCTGCTGTAGTTGTGTCATGAGGCTGTGAGAAAAGCTACAGGACCAGAAATAGAGATGAGTAAATTAAATAAGTAAATTAAAAATCTCCTTATTGCCCTAAAAACAAAAAAAGTGCAGTGGCTCCATGACTTTCCTGGTCCAGTCCTGGAAACAGCTCCTGTCAGGACCACGGCCAGAGCCACAGCACTTCTGCATTTCCAGGGTGGAAATTACATTTGGATTTGTTCAGTCGAGATCGGAGACTCCAGTGGAGCTGAAATGATCCAGGTGACTCTACTGAAGGTGTGTGGAGTTTAAAAACACAGTGGAGCACTTCCTGTATCACCACCTGATGACATCACGAGGTGGAACAGAGAGTTTTTTTCACATGTGAATGAAACAAACACAACTTCAGGTCTGTTTGTGACGAGGAAACGACATGAAAACAAAATATAAAAGTGGATTTTTCGTAAAGTCGATTTTTCGTAAAGTGGATTTTTCGTAAAGTGGATTTGTCGGTAAAGTCGATTTTTCCTAAAGCGTCGTTGTCGGCGAGCGTTTGCTGCGTGACCGACTCGAATCCATAATTCAGGTTCTTTTGTTTTTCTTTTGTTTCATTTTTGTCGACGAAGGAAAACTCCGAGTTTTAAGTTAATGGAAAATTCACTCATTTGTCCCTAACAACCAATGACAGCCTGTCGCCGGGCAGAAAACACTCACATCAGTTTGAGTTTAGTCCTGGTTTAGTCCTGGTTTAGTCCTGGTTCAGTCCTGGTTTAGTCCTGGTTTAGTCCTGGTTCAGTCCTGGTTCAGTCCTGGTTTAGTCCTGGTTCAGTCCTGGTTTAGTCCTGGTTTAGTCCTGGTTTAGTCCTGGTTCAGTCCTGGTTCAGTCCTGGTTTAGTCCTGGTTCAGTCCTGGTTTAGTCCTGGTTTAGTCCTGGTTCAGTCCTGGTTTAGTCCTGGTTTAGTCCTGGTTTAGTCCTGGTTTAGTCCTAGTTTAGTCCTGGTTTAGTCCTGGTTTAGTCCTGGTTCAGTCCTGGTTTAGTCCTGGTTTAGTCCTGGTTTAGTCCTGGTTTAGTCCTGGTTCAGTCCTGGTTTTAGTCCTGGTTAAGTCCTAGTTTAGTCCTGGTTTAGTCCTGGTTTAGTCCTGGTTTTAGTCCTGGTTTAGTCCTAGTTTAGTCCTGGTTTAGTCCTGGTTTAGTCCTGGTTCAGTCCTGGTTTTAGTCCTGGTTTAGTCCTGGTTCAGTCCTGGTTTTAGTCCTGGTTTAGTCCTGGTTTAGTCCTGGTTTAGTCCTGATTTAGTCCTGGTTTAGATCTGGTTTAGTCCTGGTTTAGTCCTTGTTTAGTCCTGGTTTAGTCCTGGTTTAGTCCTGGTTTAGTCCTGGTTTAGTCCTGGTTTAGTCCTGGTTCAGTCCTGGTTTAGTCCTGGTTTAGTCCTGGTTTAGTCCGAACTTGCCGCTCAAACCTTTTTTCTTTATCTTTTCATCAGCAACAAACGACCAATCAGGACTGAACCAGGACTGAACCAGGACTGAACCAGGACTGAACCAGGACTGAACCAGGACTGAACCAGGTCTGAACCAGGACTGAACCAGGACTGAACCAGGACTGAACCAGGACTGAACCAGGTCTGAACCAGGACTGAACCAGGACTGAACCAGGACTGAACCAGGACTGAACCAGGTCTGAACCAGGACTGAACCAGGTCTGAACCAGGTCTGGGAGCAGTGTCTGTAGGGAGCAGTGTCTGTAGGGAGCAGTGTCTGTAGGGAGCAGTGTCTGTAGGGAGCAGTGTCTGTAGGGAGCAGTTCCCTCTGGTGGACACTCGCTGTAATCACAGTTTTTCTCTTTAGGCTGAAATAAATAATTCAGAGGTTTGTTTCCAGGTCGAATATCTGCACCTCCCCCTGCTCCTCCTCTCCTCTCTCCTCTCCTCTCTCCTCCTCTCTCCTCCTCCCCTCCTCCTCCTCCTCTCTCCTCCTCCCCTTCTACTCCTCCTCCTCCTCTTCTCCTCCTCCTCTCCTCCTCCTCTCTCCTCCTCCTCTCCTCCTCCTCTCCTCCTCCTCTCTCCTCTCCTCCTCTCCTCTCCTCCTCCTCTCCTCCTCCTCTCTCCTCCTCCTCTTCTACCCCTCCTCCTCCTCCTCTCTCCTCCTCCTCTCCTCCTCCTCCTCTCTCCTCCTCCCCTTCTCCTCCTCTCTCCTCCTCCTCTCCTCCTCCTCTCTCCTCTCCTCCTCTCCTCTCCTCCTCCTCTCCTCCTCCTCTCTCCTCCTCCTCTTCTACCCCTCCTCCTCCTCCTCTCTCCTCCTCCTCTCCTCCTCCTCCTCTCTCCTCCTCCCCTTCTACTCCTCTCTCCTCCTCTCTCCTCCTCCTCTTCTACCCCTCCTCCTCCTCCTCTCTCTTCCTCCTCTCCTCTCCTCTCCTCCTCCTCTCTCCTCTCCTCCTCCTCCTCTCTCCTCCTCTCTCCTCCTCCTCTCCTCTCCTCCTCCTCTCCTCCTCCTCTCTCCTCCTCCTCTTCTACCCCTCCTCCTCCTCCTCTCTCCTCCTCCTCTCCTCTCCTCCTCCTCTCCTCCTCCTCCTCTCTCCTCCTCTCTCCTCCTCCTCTTCTACCCCTCCTCCTCCTCTCTCTTCCTCCTCTCCTCTCCTCTCCTCCTCCTCTCTCCTCTCCTCCTCCTCTCTCCTCCTCTCTCCCCCTCCTCTTCTACCCCTCCTCCTCCTCTCCTCTCCTCCTCCTCTCTCATCACCTCCTCCTACTGCTCTCTCCTGATCCCCTTCGACTCCTGCTCTCTCCTCCTCTCTCCTCCTCCTCTTCTCCTCCTCCTCCTCTCCTCTCCTCCTCCTCTCTCCTCCTCTCTCCTCCTCCTCTTCTCCTCCTCCTCCTCCTCTCCTCCTCCTCTCTCCTCCTCTCCTCTCTCCTCCTCCTCCTCCCCTCCTCCTCCTCCTCCTCTCTCCCCCTTCTCCTCCTCTCCTCTCCTCCTCTCTCCTCTCTCCTCCTCCTCTCCTCCTCTCTCCTCCTCCTCCTCTCCTCCTTCAATATCTTCAAAACTAAAAATGTCAATCAAGTATATATATATATATATATATATATATATATATATATATATATATATATATATATATATATATATATATATATATATATATATATAAATAAACCACCACTTGATGACATCACGAGGTGGAGCAGAGCGTTTGGAGCTTTGCAGACGGAACAGACGAATAATAAACATGAAGGAAACAAACACGACTCCAGAGCGAGACGAGGAACATCGGAACATTTTAAGCTCCAGGAGTCGGTTTAAAATAATAAAGATACTGAAATGTGCCCATTACGTTTCCATGGAGACAGACGGCGGCAGAACCTCCAACAGGAAGGTTCCACAGTGCCGCTTTTCACCAGTCTAAAGGTGTTTCTGCGCAGACTCAGACTCATGATCTCTTCTCGTAATTAGCCTCATTTACATAAAGAGAATTAAACTCATTAGGGGGGTCACGCGCACGGACCTCCCGCCGCGCGCCCAGTGTGGCTGTGGGCGGGGCCTGTGCGTCACGTGACGCGGCCCTTTGTTGATGCGCTCCGCTGGAGACGCGCAGGACAAAAAAAGTCCCACCGTCCGACGCACCGACGCGCCCTGCCTCCTGCCCGGCGCACCCTCGCTCTTATTCGGCTCGGGTTCACTGCTTCGCCCCGCGGCGGCTCCGGAGCTTCTCGCGGTGGATCATTGGGAGTGTTGCGGGGGACACAGGGGGCTCGGCGGGGGATGGAGGTCGCTGGGTCCGGCTGAGCGCACACGGACTCCGGGAGAAGAACAGGGGGAGTGGGGGTCGGACAGAAGCCCCAGGCCCTGCGCGCAGGCTTTGTTTTCCTGACCGAGCTCCGAGCGCAGCTCCTCGGCTTTATTCCGCCCCAGTTTCGGGTGTTTGGGCCACACGGTAGGCGGGACTCGACGCTTGATTTCCCGGGACCGAACCGTGTCGTGGAGCGGAGTGTTCCCGTGTTTCTGTCCGGTTTTCAGCTGCGCCTCCTCGGCTCATTCATCCACAGCGCGCCCCTCCTCTCCGCTCCTCCGCCTCCATCATGGCTCCTGCGCTCCGAGGATCGTGCTTCTCCTGCGGCCTGATGCTGCTGCTTCTCCCCGCCGCATGGAGCTCCTTCCCCCGCAGCGGCCAAGACTGTGGCCCCGGGAAGGCCTCCGAGTGCACGGGTAAGACCTGC
Organism: Odontamblyopus lacepedii; assembly: GCA_034769755.1. Taxonomy (NCBI): domain Eukaryota; kingdom Metazoa; phylum Chordata; class Actinopteri; order Gobiiformes; family Gobiidae; genus Odontamblyopus; species Odontamblyopus lacepedii. Next base: position 2,434,356 of record CM068361.1, on the reverse strand, counting down.
ACCTGACCCGGACTGAACCAGGACTGAACCAGGACTGAACCAGGACTATAACAGGACTGAACCCGGACTGAACCAGGACTGAACCCGGACTGAACCAGGACTGAACCAGGACTATAACAGGACTATAACAGGACTGAACCCGGACTGAACCAGGACTGAACCCGGACTGAACCAGGACTGAACCAGGACTATAACAGGACTGAACCAGGACTGAACCAGGACTGAACCAGGACTGAACCTGGACTGAACCAGGACTGACCCAGGACTATAACAGGACTGACCCAGGACTGAATCAGGACTATAACAGGACTGAACCAGGACTGAACCCGGACTGAACCCGGACTGAACCAGGACTATAACAGGACTGAACCAGGACTGAACCAGGACTGACCCAGGACTATAACAGAACTGACCCAGGACTATAACAGGACTGAACCCGGACTGAACCAGGACTGAACCAGGACTGAACCCGGAATGAACCAGGACTGAACCAGGACTATAACAGGACTGAACCCGGACTGAACCAGCCTGGTCCTGAGTCCTCAGTCCTGGTCCTGAGTCCTCAGTCCTGGTCCTGAGTCCTGAGTCCTCAGTCCTGGTCCTGAGTCCTCAGTCCTGGTCCTGAGTCCTCAGTCCTGGTCCTGAGTCCTGAGTCCTCAGTCCTGGTCCTGAGTCCTCAGTCCTGGTCCTGAGTCCTCAGTCCTGGTCCTGAGGACTTAGAGCAGTGATTCTGAACCAAAGAACTGAGGGTCTAATAACAAACCTGTTTCATGTAATAACAGAGGGTCTGAACCAGGACTAAACCAGGACAAAGTCTCAGTGTTTAGTCTCAGAGGGTCTTATATTCAGACCTAAACCAGAACTAAACGTGGACTTAACCTGGTCTGAACCAAAGCAGAGACTAAAGTGAACTGAGACTAAACCAGAAGTGACCCAGGATTTGTCACAGACGCTGATCAGAACCACAGAGAACCACAGTTTAAACACGGACAAGAACCAGGACCAGATCTGAACCAGGACCAGATCTGAACCAAGACCAGATCTGAACCAGGACCAGATCTGAACCAGGACCAGATCTGAACCAGGACTGGCCCGGGACTTTGTTGGAGTTGGAGCGCAGCCTGTGCTCCAGATGTGACCGCTCCTCTGCCCGAGTGCCTCAATTTAGAGATAATTACAGACCAGACGTGCACGAGCCCAGTGCACGAGCCCAGTGCACGAGCCCAGTGCACGAGCCCACGTGCACGAGCCCAGTGCACGAGCCCAGTGCACGAGCCCAGTGCACGAGCCCAGTGCACGAGCCCAGTGCACGAGCCCACGTGCACGAGCCCAGTGCACGAGCCCACGTGCACGAGCCCAGTGCACGAGCCCAGTGCACGAGCCCAGTGCACGAGCCCAGTGCACGAGCCCACGTGCACGAGCCCAGTGCACGAGCCCAGTGCACGAGCCCAGTGCACGAGCCCAGTGCACGCCCAGTGCACGCACGCGCCCAGTGCACGAGCCCACGAGCACGCGCCCAGTGCACGAGCCCCGTGCACGAGCCCAGTGCACGAGCCCAGTGCACGAGCCCAGTGCACAAGCCCACGTGCACGAGCCCACGTGCACGAGCCCAGTGCACGAGCTCACGTGCACGAGCCCACGTGCACGAGCCCACGTGCACGAGCCCAGTGCACGAGCTCACGTGCACGAGCCCAGTGCACGAGCCCAGTGCACGAGCCCAGTGCACGAGCCCACGTGCACGAGCCCAGTGCACGGGCCCAGTGCACGAGCCCAGTGCACGAGCTCACGTGCACATCAGACTCTTGCACTGATCCGGCTTCATCAGTTTCAATAGTGATTTCGATATTGTGTCTTCAAGTGTTTGACCCGATATCGACCGATACCAGAGGCTGAAACAGATTTTATTTGAACACAAACTGAACAGAACCGTTCCAGACCGAACAGAACCGTTCCAGACCAAACAGAACCGTTCCAGACTGAACAGAACCATTCTGGACTGAACAGAACCGTTCCAGACCGAACAGAACCGTTCCAGACTGAACAGAACCATTCTGGACTGATCCAAAGTGATCCAGACGTGTTCTGAGCACAGTCCGTATATATGAGTGGACTAAGATAACCCGTTAGCCGCTAACCCGTTCGCCGCTAACCCGTTAGCTGGCGCGTGCCAAACAGGAAGTGCTCCAGGAGGCTCTTCCGGCTCCAAACAGAGTCTGTGAGTGTGAAACCGAGCGCTGTGTTCTAGAGGGAGGCATGTGTCAGACAGAGTCCGGATATCTGAGTGGACTAAGCTAACCTGTTCGCCGCTAACCCGTTAGCCGCTAACCTGTTTGCCGCTAACCCGTTAGCCGCTAACCCGTTAGCCGTCGCGTGCCAAACAGGAAGTGCTCCAGGAGGCTCTTGGGGCTCCTTCACATTAGGATCTTCTCGTCCCTCTGTCTGTACCTGCTGCTCTGAGCCTCGTCATTCTGGACTTAAACTGTTCGTCTGAAGCCGCCACACAGGATCCTGAACTTTGTTTTCAGTCTTTTGTGTGTCAGAAAAACCCTGTTCACACAGATCCTGACTCCAGGTCGGCCCCTGTACCTGTTGTTCACACAGGTCCTGACTCCAGGTCGGCTCCTGTACCTGTTGTTCACACAGGTCCTGACTCCAGGTCGGCTCCTGTACCTGTTGTTCACACAGATCCTGACTCCAGGTCGGCTCCTGTACCTGTTGTTCACACAGGTCCTGACTCCAGGTCGGCCCCTGTACCTGTTGTTCACACAGATCCTGACTCCAGGTCGGCCCCTGTACCTGTTGTTCACACAGGTCCTGACTCCAGGTCGGCCCCTGTACCTGTGACTCTGTGGACACGTCTCACTCACTTCTTTCCTCCAGACGATGGTTCTGAGCTGTGGCTTCACCTCAGAACCAAAGTGTCGGAGAATCACATGTTCAGACAGAATATCGGCTGAACCGTATTCGATACTGGGATTCGATACCCGTATTGGATACCGGGATTGGATCGGTGCCTCCCTGTGCCCAGCAGCACTGACCAGACTTTCTGACCTGGAATGACCCGGGTTATAACAGGTCTAAACCAGAACTAAACCAGATCTAAACCAGGACTAACAGAGGTCTAAACCCAGTCCAAACAAGTACTAGACCAAGACTAAACTGCCTCAGGTCCAGACCTGGGACTGAACCAGGACTGAACCAGGACTGAACCAGGACTGAACCAGGACTGAACCAGGACTGAACTAGGACTGAACCAGGACTGAACTAGGACTAAACCAGGACTGAACCAGGACTGAACCAGGACTGAACCAGGACTAAACCAGGACTAGACCAGGACTAAACCAGGACTAGACCCAGTCTTTGGGGGTTGTTGTTTGTGGTAATTCTCGGGGGGTGTTTCCACGGAGATCTGAGGCGACTGTGAAAACCTCGACCTTCACAATAAAAGCACCACAACAAAACCAGGACTGAACCAGGACTGAACCAGGACTGAACCAGGTCTAAACCAGGACTGAACCAGGTCTAAACCAGGACTGAACCAGGACTGAACCAGGTCTAAACCAGGACTGAACCAGGTCTAAACCAGGACTAAACCAGGTCTAAACCAGGACTGAACCAGGTCTAAACCAGGACTGAACCAGGTCTGAACCAGGACTGAACCAGGTCTAAACCAGGACTGAACCAGGTCTGAACCAGGACTGAACCAGGTCTAAACCAGGACTGAACCAGGTCTGAACCAGGACTGAACCAGGTCTAAACCAGGACTGATCCAGGTCTGAACCAGGACTGATCCAGGTCTGAACCAGGACTGAACCAGGTCTAAACCAGGACTGAACCAGGACTGAACCAGGTCTAAACCAGGACTGAACCAGGACTAAACCAGGACTAAACCAGGACTGAACCAGGACTAAACCAGGACTAAACCAGGACTGAACCAGGACTAAACCAGGACTGAACCAGGACTGAACCAGGACTGAACCAGGACTGAACCAGGACTAAACCAGGACTAAACCAGGACTGAACCAGGTCTAAACCAGGACTGAACCAGGACTGAACCAGGTCTAAACCAGGACTGATCCAGGTCTAAACCAGGACTGAACCAGGTCTAGCATAAGTGCTGAACCGGACTTTGAGGCTCGATTTCATTTGTTGTCTTTTTTGCTTTTGTTTATTTTTCAGTTTATTTTATTTTTCCAAACCCACGTCCAGCTCCTGCACACAGGGGAAAAGTTCCACACTGGAGCTTTAAATCTGAGGCCTGTGGTGGTTTTTATGGTGCTTATTTCCTCCTGGGCTCTGATTGGCTGCTGGGAGGTGGGCTGGGCTCTGATTGGCTGCTGGGAGGTGGGCTGGGCTCTGATTGGCTGCTGGGAGGTGGGCTGGGCTCTGATTGGCTGCTGGGAGGTGGGCTGGGCTCTGATTGGGCGGAGGGGGTAATTACAGGGCGGCTGGTCTCTCATTAGTGAATACCACAACTAAAGACCGCGTTACCCACAATGCCTCTGGCCACAGCTTTACTACAGCTATTAACCCAACCCGGACTAAAGCAGGTCTAAACCAGGTCTAAACCAGGACTAAAGCAGGACTAAAGCAGGACTAAAGCAGGACTAAAGCAAGACTAAACCAGGTCTAAACCAGGTCTAAACCAGGACTAAAGCAGGACTAAAGCAGGACTAAACCAGGTCTAAACCAGGTCTAAACCAGGACTAAAGCAGGACTAAAGCAGGACTAAAGCAGGACTAAACCAGGTCTAAACCAGGTCTAAACCAGGACTAAAGCAGGACTAAAGCAGGACTAAAGCAGGACTAAAGCAGGACTAAACCAGGTCTAAACCAGGTCTAAACCAGGACTAAAGCAGGACTAAAGCAGGACTAAAGCAGGACTAAACCAGGTCTAAACCAGGACTAAAGCAGGACTAAAGCAGGACTAAACCAGGTCTAAACCAGGTCTAAACCAGGACTAAAGCAGGACTAAAGCAGGACTAAAGCAGGACTAAACCAGGTCTAAACCAGGTCTAAACCAGGACTAAAGCAGGACTAAACCAGGTCTAAACCAGGTCTAAACCAGGTCTAAACCAGGACTAAAGCAGGTCTAAAACAGGTCTAAACCAGGTCTAAACCAGGACTAAAGCAGGACTAAACCAGGTCTAAACCAGGTCTAAACCAGGTCTAAACCAGGTCTAAACCAGGACTAAAGCAGGACTAAACCAGGTCTAAACCAGGTCTAAACCAGGACTAAAGCAGGTCTAAACCAGGTCTAAACCAGGACTAAACCAGGTCTAAACCAGGACTAAAGCAGGTCTAAACCAGGACTAAAGCAGGACTAAAGCAGGACTAAAGCAGGACTAAAGCAGGACTAAACCAGGTCTAAACCAGGACTAAAGCAGGACTAAAGCAGGACTAAACCAGGACTAAAGCAGGACTAAAGCAGGACTAAAGCAGGACTAAAGCAGGACTAAACCAGGACTAAAGCAGGACTAAACCAGGACTAAAGCAGGACTAAAGCAGTTCTAAACCAGGACTAAACCAGGACTAAACCAGGACTAAAGCAGGACTAAAGCAGGACTAAAGCAGGTCTAAACCAGGTCTAAACCAGGACTAAAGCAGGTCTAAACCAGGACTAAACCAGGACTAAAGCAGGACTAAACCAGGACTAAACCAGGACTAAAGCAGGACTAAAGCAGGACTAAACCAGGACTAAACCAGGACTAAAGCAGGACTAAACCAGGACTAAAGCAGGACTAAAGCAGGACTAAACCAGGTCTAAACCAGGACTAAAGCAGGACTAAACCAGGACTAAACCAGGACTAAAGCAGGACTAAACCAGGACTAAAGCAGGACTAAAGCAGGTCTAAACCAGGTCTAAACCAGGACTAAACCAGGACTAAACCAGGTCTAAACCAGGACTAAAGCAGGACTAAACCAGGACTAAACCAGGTCTAAACCAGGACTAAACCAGGACTAAACCAGGACTAAAGCAGGACTAGTCCTGGTTTAGATCCTCGGAAACTCAAATCTTTCCTTTGGTGGATCTTGAGGTCAAAGCTTGAAAGACACTGGTCTAAACCCGGTCTAAACCAGGTCTAAACCAGGTCTAAACCTGGTCTAAGCCCGGTCTAAGCCCGGTCTAAGCCCGGTCTAAACCAGGTCTAAACCCGGTCTAAACCAGGTCTAAACCCGGTCTAAGCCCGGTCTAAGCCCGGTCTAAACCCAGTCTAAGCCCGGTCTAAGCCCGGTCTAAACCCGGTCTAAACCCGGTCTAAACCCGGTCTAAACCCGGTCTAAACCCGGTCTGTTCCAGACTTGTCCCAGAAGAAGAGCGACCTGAGGGTTTGTGACTCGGGGACGTGTCGTTTTGGAGGAACCTGCAGAGAAAACGGAGCCGACATCAAATGTGTCTGTCAGTTCCACGTGAGTACGGGAGGGCATCCGGGTCAAACGCACGAGTACGGGAGGGCATCTGGGTCAAACGCACGAGTACGGGAGGGCATCCGGGTCAAACGCACATGAGTACGGGAGGGCATCCGGGTCAAACGCACACACATGAGTACGGGAGGGCATCCGGGTCAAACGCACACACATGAGTACGGGAGGGCATCCGGGTCAAACGCACATGAGTACGGGAGGGCATCCGGGTCAAACGCACACACATGAGTACGGGAGGGCATCTGGGTCAAACGCACATGAGTACGGGAGGGCATCCGGGTCAAACGCACACACGAGTACAGGAGGGCATCTGGGTCAAACACACACACACACGAGTACGGGAGGGCATCTGGGTCAAATGCACACACATGAGTACGGGAGGGCATCCGGGTCAAACGCACACACGAGTACAGGAGGGCATCTGGGTCAAACGCACATGAGTATGGGAGGGCATCCGGGTCAAACGCACACACACGAGTACGGGAGGGCATCCGGGTCAAACGCACACACGAGTACGGGAGGGCATCCGGGTCAAACGCACACACGAGCACGGGAGGGCATCCGGGTCAAATGCACATGAGTACGGGAGGGCATCCGGGTCAAACGCAAACACATGAGTATGGGAGGGCATCCGGGTCAAACGCACATGAGTACGGGAGGGCATCCGGGTCAAACGCACACACGAGTACGGGAGGGCATCCGGGTCAAACGCACACATGAGTACGGGAGGGCATCCGGGTCAAACACACACACGAGTACGGGAGGGCATCCGGGTCAAACACACACGAGTACAGGAGGGTATCCGGGTCAAACGCACACACGAGTACGGGAGGGCATCCGGGTCAAGCGCACACACACGAGTACGGGAGGGCATCCGGGTCAAACACACACGAGTACAGGAGGGCATCCGGGTCAAACACACATGAGTACAGGAGGGTATCCGGGTCAAACGCACACACGAGTACAGGAGGGCATCCGGGTCAAGCGCAAACACATGAGTACAGGAGGGCATCCGGGTCAAACACACACGAGTACAGGAGGGCATCCGGGTCAAGCGCAAACACATGAGTACAGGAGGGCATCCGGGTCAAACACACACGAGTACAGGAGGGTATCCGGGTCAAACACACACGAGTACAGGAGGGCATCCGGGTCAAGCGCAAACACATGAGTACAGGAGGGCATCCGGGTCAAACACACACGAGTACAGGAGGATATCCGGGTCA
>CM068361.1:2364205-2421705 GCA_034769755.1 Odontamblyopus lacepedii | reverse complement strand
AAACCAGGACTAAACCAGGACTGAACCAGGACTGAACCAGGACTAAACCAGGACTAAACCAGGACTAAACCAGGACTAAACCAGAACTGAACCAGAACTGAACCAGAACTGAACCAGGACTGAACCAGGACTGAACCAGGACTAAACCAGGACTGAACCAGGACTTAACCAGGACTAAACCAGGACTAAACCAGGACTAAACCAGGACTGAACCAGGACTGAACCAGGACTTAACCAGGACTGAACCAGGACTGAACCAGGACTTAACCAGGACTAAACCAGGACTAAACCAGGACTAAACCAGGACTGAACCAGGACTGAACCAGGACTGAACCAGGACTGAACCAGGACTGAACCAGGTCTAAACCAGGACTGAACCAGGTCTAAACCAGGACTGAACCAGGACTAAACCAGGACTAAACCAGGACTGAACCAGGACTAAACCAGGACTAAACCAGGACTAAACCAGGACTAAACCAGAACTGAACCAGAACTGAACCAGAACTGAACCAGGACTGAACCAGGACTGAACCAGGACTAAACCAGGACTAAACCAGGACTGAACCAGGACTGAACCAGGACTAAACCAGGACTGAACCAGGACTAAACCAGGACTAAACCAGGACTGAACCAGGACTGAACCAGGACTGAACCAGGACTAAACCAGGACTGAACCAGGACTAAACCAGGACTAAACCGGGACTAAACCAGGACTAAACCCGGTCTAACCCGGTCTAACCCGGTCTCTGCAGATGCATGTGTAACATCGTGTGTAACGGGCACAATGAAAACCCCGTGTGCGGCAGCGACGGCGACACGTACCCGACTCCCTGCCACGTCCGCGAGGCCTCCTGCCTCAAGCAGACCAAGATCGACATCCGCCACGTGGGCCGCTGCGCCGGTACGCCAGATGCCCTCCCACCCTGCCCCGTGTGTGCCAGATGCCCTCCCACCCTGCCCCGTGTGTGCCAGATGCCCTCCCACCCTGCCCCGTGTGTGCCAGATGCCCTCCCACCCTGCCCCGTGTGTGCCAGATGCCCTCCCACCCTGCCCCGTGTGTGTCAGATGCCCTCCCCGTGGGTCAGATTGTGTCAGATGCCCTCCCCGTGTGTCAGAGTGTGTCAGATGCCCTCCCCGTGTGTCAGAGTGTGTCAGATGCCCTCCCCGTGGGTCAGATTGTGTCAGATGCCCTCCCCGTGTGTCAGACTGTGTCAGATGCCCTCCCCGTGTGTCAGAGTGTGTCAGATGCCCTCCCGTGTGTCAGATTGTGTCAGATGCCCTCCCATGTGTCAGATTGTGTCAGATGCCCTCCCCGTGTGTCAGAGTGTGTCAGATGCCCTCCCGTGTGTCAGAGTGTGTCAGATGCCCTCCCGTGTGTCAGACTGTGTCAGATGCCCTCCCCGTGTGTCAGAGTGTGTCAGATGCCCTCCCCGTGTGTCAGAGTGTGTCAGATGCCCTCCCCGTGTGTCAGACTGTGTCAGATGCCCTCCCCGTGTGTCAGAGTGTGTCAGATGCCCTCCCCGTGTGTCAGACTGTGTCAGATGCCCTCCCGTGTGTCAGAGTGTGTCAGATGCCCTCCCCGTGTGTCAGACTGTGTCAGATGCCCTCCCCGTGTGTCAGACTGTGTCAGATGCCCTCCCCGTGTGTCAGAGTGTGTCAGATGCCCTCCCCGTGTGTCAGACTGTGTCAGATGCCCTCCCCGTGTGTCAGACTGTGTCAGATGCCCTCCCCATGTGTCAGACTGTGTCAGATGCCCTCCCACTGCTGGACAGTGTCAGTTTTACGTTACATTATGTTTGTTTTGTTCTTCAGATAAAAACAGGAAAGACGACGGCTCCAAGGTCAAACCCGACGTTTACGGTAAGAACTGGGACATCTGTGCGTCAGATGCCCTCCCCGTGTGTCAGATGCCCTCCCCGTGTGTCAGATGCCCTCCCCGTGTGTCAGATGCCCTCCCCGTGTGTCAGATGCCCTCCCATCCTCCTTCATGAGTGTTTTTTCCTGAATATTCTGTGTTTTTACTTTTAGCCGTGTCCAAACCCGGCGAGGGGGAGGGGCTTCCTGAGAGCCCCGCCCCCTGTCCTGACGACTATGCCCAGTTCTGTGAACACGGACAGTGCGAGATGAGGCTGAACCTGCCCACCTGCCGGTAAGACCCGAACCAGGACTGAACCAGGACTAAACCGGGTCTAAACCAGGTCTAAACCAGGTCTAAACCAGGAGTGAACCGGGACTAAACGGGGACTAAACCAGGACTAAACTAAGACTGAACTGGGACTGAACTGGGACTAAACCGGGACTAAACCAGGACTGAACCAGGTCTAAACCAAGACTAAACTGGGACTGAACTGGGACTAAACCAGGACTGAACCAGGACTGAACCAGGTCTAAACCAAGACTAAACTGGTACTGAACCAGGTCTAAATCAGGTCTAACCGGGTCTGTTCTTGGGTCTTTTCTGGGGTCCGTCCTGCAGGTGTGAGGCGGCGTACGGGGGCCCTCAGTGTGACCAGCTCCTGGACTTTAACATCCTCTACGTCGTCCCCAGTGGCCAAAAGCTGCACTACGTCCTGATCGCCGCCATCATCGGCGCCGTGCAGATCGCCGTGATCGTGGCCGTCGTCATGTGCTTCACCAGGTATTTCCCCCGCCGAGGTCCGGAGCACAGAACAGACGGGCGTTTGGATCAGGAGCACAGAACAGACGGGCGTTTGGATCAGACGGGCGTTTGGATCAGGAGCACAGAACAGACGGGCGTTTGGATCAGGAGCACAGAACAGACGGGCGTTTGGATCAGGAGCACAGAACAGACGGGCGTTTGGATCAGGAGCACAGAACAGACGGGCGTTTAGAACAGACGGGCGTTTGGATCAGACGGGCGTTTGGATCAGGAGCACAGAACAGACGGGCGTTTGGATCAGGAGCACAGAACAGACGGGCGTTTAGAACAGACGGGCGTTTGGATCAGGAGCACAGAACAGACGGGCGTTTAGAACAGACGGGCGTTTGGATCAGACGGGCGTTTGGATCAGGAGCACAGAACAGACGGGCGTTTGGATCAGGAGCACAGAACAGACGGGCGTTTGGATCAGACGGGCGTTTGGATCAGACGGGCGTTTGGATCAGACGGGCGTTTGGATCAGACGGGCGTTTAGAACAGACGGGCGTTTAGAACAGACGGGCGTTTGGATCAGACGGGCATTTGGATCAGAGGGGCGTTTGGATCAGGAGCACAGAACAGACGGGCGTTTGGATCAGACGGGCGTTTGGATCAGACGGGCGTGTGGATCAGACGGGCGTGTGGATCAGACGGGCGTTTGGATCAGACGGGCGTTTGGATCAGACGGGCGTTTGGAACAGACGGGCGTTTGGAACAGACGGGCGTTTGGATCAGACGGGCGTGTGGATCAGACGGGCGTGTGGATCAGACGGGCGTTTGGATCAGACGGGCGTTTGGATCAGACGGGCGTTTGGATCAGACGGGCGTTTGGATCAGACGGGCGTTTGGAACAGACGGGCGTTTGGATCAGACGGGCGTTTAGAACAGACGGGCGTTTGGATCAGACGGGCGTTTAGAACAGACGGGCGTGTGGATCAGACGGGCGTTTAGAACAGACGGGCGTTTGGATCAGACGGGCGTTTAGAACAGACGGGCGTTTGGATCAGACGGGCGTTTGGATCAGACGGGCGTTTGGATCAGACGGGCGTTTGGATCAGACGGGCGTTTGGATCAGACGGGCGTTTGGATCAGACGGGCGTTTGGATCAGACGGGCGTTTGGAACAGACGGGCGTTTGGATCAGACGGGCGTTTGGATCAGACGGGCGTTTGGATCAGACGGGCGTTTGGATCAGACGGGCGTTTAGAACAGACGGGCGTTTAGAACAGACGGGCGTTTGGATCAGACGGGCATTTGGATCAGAGGGGCGTTTGGATCAGGAGCACAGAACAGACGGGCGTTTGGATCAGACGGGCGTTTGGATCAGACGGGCGTGTGGATCAGACGGGCGTGTGGATCAGACGGGCGTTTGGATCAGACGGGCGTTTGGATCAGACGGGCGTTTGGAACAGACGGGCGTTTGGAACAGACGGGCGTTTGGATCAGACGGGCGTGTGGATCAGACGGGCGTGTGGATCAGACGGGCGTTTGGATCAGACGGGCGTTTGGATCAGACGGGCGTTTGGATCAGACGGGCGTTTGGATCAGACGGGCGTTTGGAACAGACGGGCGTTTGGATCAGACGGGCGTTTAAAACAGACGGGCGTTTGGATCAGACGGGCGTTTAGAACAGACGGGCGTGTGGATCAGACGGGCGTTTGGATCAGACGGGCGTTTGGATCAGACGGGCGTTTGGAACAGACGGGCGTTTGGATCAGACGGGCGTTTGGATCAGACGGGCGTTTGGATCAGACGGGCGTTTGGATCAGACGGGCGTTTGGATCAGACGGGCGTTTGGATCAGACGGGCGTTTGGATCAGACGGGCGTTTGGATCAGACGGGCGTTTGGAACAGACGGGCGTTTGGATCAGACGGGCGTTTGGAACAGACGGGCGTTTGGATCAGACGGGCGTTTGGAACAGATGGGCGTTTGGATCAGACGGGCGTTTGGATCAGACGGGCGTTTGGATCAGACGGGCGTTTGGATCAGACGGGCGTTTGGAACAGACGGGCGTTTGGATCAGACGGGCGTTTGGAACAGATGGGCGTTTGGATCAGACGGGCGTTTGGATCAGACGGGCGTTTGGATCAGACGGGCGTTTGGATCAGACGGGCGTTTGGAACAGACGGGCGTTTGGATCAGACGGGCGTTTGGAACAGACGGGCGTTTGGATCAGACGGGCGTTTGGATCAGACGGGCGTTTGGAACAGACGGGCGTTTGGATCAGACGGGCGTTTGGATCAGACGGGCGTTTGGATCAGACGGGCGTTTGGATCAGACGGGCGTTTGGATCAGACGGGCGTTTGGAACAGACGGGCGTGTGGATCAGACCCGTCGTGGAAACATGAAAACATAAATAACAGTTTATCCAAAACGTGTTTGAAATGAACAGTTTCTTTGTTCTTCATTCAGAAAATCAGAATCACAAAATCGTCTCAATCACCACATCACATCAGATGCCCTCCCCTGTGTCAGATGCCCTCCCCTGTGTCAGATGCCCTCCCCCTGTGTCAGATGCCCTCCCTGTGTCAGATGCCCTCCCTGTGTCAGATGCCCTCCCCCTGTGTCAGATGCCCTCCCCTGTGTCAGATGCCCTCCCCCTGTGTCAGATGCCCTCTTGTGTGTCAGATGCCCTCCCCTGTGTCAGATGCCCTCCCCATGTGTCAGATGCCCTCCCCCTGTGTCAGATGCCCTCCCCTGTGTCAGATGCCCTCCCCGTGTGTCAGATGCCCTCCCCTGTGTCAGATGCCCTCCCTGTGTGTCAGATGCCCTCCCGTGTGTCAGATGCCCTCCCGTGTGTCAGATGCCCTCCCCTGTGTCAGATGCCCTCCCCGTGTGTCATATGCCCTCCCCTGTGTCAGATGCCCTCCCCTGTGTCAGATGCCCTCCCCTGTGTCAGATGCCCTCCCGTGTGTCAGATGCCCTCCCTGTGTGTCAGATGCCCTCTTGTGTGTCAGATGCCCTCCCCGTGTGTCAGATGCCCTCCCCCTGTGTCAGATGCCCTCCCTCTGTGTCAGATGCCCTCCCTGTGTCAGATGCCCTCCCCATGTGTCAGATGCCCTCCCGTGTGTCAGATGCCCTCCCCTGTGTCAGATGCCCTCCCCCTGTGTCAGATGCCCTCCCCCTGTGTCAGATGCCCTCCCTGTGTGTCAGATGCCCTCCCCTGTGTCAGATGCCCTCCCTGTGTGTCAGATGCCCTCCCGTGTGTCAGATGCCCTCTTGTGTGTCAGATGCCCTCCCGTGTGTCAGATGCCCTCCCGTGTGTCAGATGCCCTCCCTGTGTCAGATGCCCTCCCTGTGTCAGATGCCCTCCCCTGTGTCAGATGCCCTCCCCTGTGTCCGTTGCCCTCCCTGTGTCTTTTGCCCTCCCGTGTGTCAGATGCCCTCCCCTGTGTCTGTTGCCCTCCCTGTGTCAGATGCCCTCCCCTGTGTCAGATGCCCTCCCCTGTGTCAGATGCCCTCCCCTGTGTGTCAGATGCCCTCCCGTGTGTCAGATGCCCTCCCCTGTGTCAGATGCCCTCCCTGTGTGTCAGATGCCCTCCCCGTGTCAGATGCCCTCCCCTGTGTCAGATGCCCTCCCTGTGTCAGATGCCCTCCCCTGTGTCAGATGCCCTCCCCGTGTGTCAGATGCCCTCCCCTGTGTCAGATGCCCTCCCCGTGTGTCAGATGCCCTCCCGTGGGCGAGATTCCCGCCCTGTGTCAGTTGCCCTCCCCTGTGTCAGATGCCCTCCCTGTGTGTCAGATGCCCTCCCCTGTGTCAGTTGCCCTCCCTGTGTCAGATGCCCTCCCCTGTGTCAGATGCCCTCCCCTGTGTCAGATGCCCTCCCCGTGTGTCAGATGCCCTCCCTCTGTGTCAGATGCCCTCCCCGTGTGTCAGATGCCCTCCCCGTGTGTCAGATGCCCTCCCCCTGTGTCAGATGCCCTCCCCTGTGTCAGATGCCCTCCCCTGTGTCAGATGCCCTCCCCGTGTGTCAGATGCCCTCCCTCTGTGTCAGATGCCCTCCCCGTGTGTCAGATGCCCTCCCCGTGTGTCAGATGCCCTCCCGTGGCCCTGACCCGGTGCGTCTCTGTTTCAGGCGGTGTAATAAGTCGAAGCGCGGCCGTCGGCAGAAGCAGCACCTCGGTCACTTCCCGTCGGGGACGTCGTCGCGGATGATGTGAGGCTCCGCCCGCCGAGGATGATGTCACTTCCTGTCCCCCTGGCGTTTTTTTTACTCGTGTTTGGACCTCGGACTGACCTCGCGCCGCCGTTTCCTCTCCTCCCACCGGTTCCTCTGAGGCCTTATCTGCTGCCGTCGTGTTTTTGTTCCGGGCACCGAGGATCCGACCCGGAGACGCAGAGCGTGAACGCCAACGCGCCAACGCCATCGCGCCAACGTCAACGCGCCAACGCCAACGTCTCATTTCTAACGCTTTTCACTCACAACAGAGCAGCTACAGCTAAAGGTTATTCTACGGACTAATCTAAGGCTGAACCAGGACTAAACCAGGACTAAACCAGGACTAAACCAGGACTAAACTTGGACTAAACCAAGATTGAACCAGGACTAAACCAGGACTAAACCAGGACTGAACCAGGACTAAACCAGGACTAAACCAGGACTAAACCAGGATTAAACTTGGACTAAACCAAGATTGAACCAGGACTAAACCAGGACTAAACCAGGACTGAACCAGGACTAAACCAGGACTAAACCAGGACCAAGTCAGGATCAAGTCAGGTCTAAACCAGGGGCAAAACCACTGATTAACCAGGGGATAAAAAGGTACTAAGTCTATATCAGTCCTTAGTTTAAACCAGGACTAAACCAGGACTAAACCAGGACTAAACCCGGACTAAACCAGGACTAAACCGGGACTAAACCAGGACTAAACCAGGTCTAGATTGCAGCGCGCCTCTTTTCTCGTCCAGATTCTGTGTTCTAGTGTAAATAAACATTTTGAGCCTCTGTATTTATTTCTCGATGAAGAATGGACTGTGTTTTTCTGTGGACTCGAGTTT
The DNA here is from genome assembly GCA_034769755.1 of Odontamblyopus lacepedii. NCBI lineage: Eukaryota > Metazoa > Chordata > Actinopteri > Gobiiformes > Gobiidae > Odontamblyopus > Odontamblyopus lacepedii. The sequence goes on along the minus strand of CM068361.1, from coordinate 2,414,044 downwards.
GGACCAATCAGGGGCCAGCGTCGGGTCTCTGGGCCAATCGGGGGCCAGCGTCGGGTCTCTGGGCCAATCAGGGGCCAGCGTGGGGCCTCTGCGTCTCCCTCGGTCCCGTTTGAGTTTGTGAAAACCAAATGAAGCTGTGTTTTTTACTCTGGACTTCAGATTTACAGTTTGAATTCTCTTTTTTATGATTTTGTAAGATTTCTGATACAGACGTTTGAAGTGTTTCTGACTGAAGCTGACGATGCCACGTGTGACCAGCGGGGGCAGCACAGGGGCGGGTTTAAAGCTGCACTGCGGCACTTTCCTGGTGGAGCGACACAGGTTTGTCTCGTGCGTTCATGTTCCAGAGTGTGGCTTTAAGCGGACGTATCGAGCTGTAACGTGTAAAGGTTTAATGCCGCACTGTGGGACATTTCACAGTGCAGCTTTAAGGCACATTCAGATCCACATGTTTCTCTGTTTAGTCTCAAACCGGACCAGGACCAGGACCAGGACCAGGACCAGGACCAAGACCAGGACCAGGACCAGGACCAGGACCAGGACCAGGACCAGGACCAGGACCAGGACCAGGACCAGGACCAGGACCAAGACCAGGACCAGGACCAAGACCAGGACCAGGACCAGGACCAGGACCAGGACCAGGACCAGGACCAGGACCAGGACCAAAAGACCAGGACCAGGACCAAGACCAGGACCAGGACCAGGACCAGGACCAAAAGACCAGGACCAGGACCAAGACCAGGACCAGGACCAGGACCAGGACCAGGACCAGGACCAGGACCAAAAGACCAGGACCAGGACCAGGACCAGGACCAGGACCAGGACCAAAAGACCAGGACCAGGACCAAGACCAGGACCAGGACCAGGACCAAGATCAGGACCAAAAAGACCCGGACCAGGACCAGGACCAAAAGACCAGGACCAGGACCAAGACCAGGACCAGGACCAAGAGCAGGACCAGGACCAAGACCAGGACCAAGACCAAGACCAGGACCAAGAGCAGGACCAGGACCAAGACCAGGACCAGGACCAAGACCAGGACCAAGAGCAGGACCAGGACCAAGACCAGGACCAAGAGCAGGACCAGGACCAAGACCAGGACCAAGAGCAGAACCAGGACCAAGACCAAAAGACCAGGACCAGGACCAAGATCAGGACCAAGACCAGGACCAAGACCAGGACCAAAAGACCAGGACCAAGATCAGGACCAAGACCAGGACCAAGACCAGGACCAAAAGACCAGGACCAAGATCAGGACCAAGACCAGGACCAGGACCAGGACCAGGACCAAGACCAGGACCAAGAGCAGGACCAGGACCAAGACCAGGACCAGGACCAAGACCAGGACCAAGAGCAGGACCAGGACCAAGACCAGGACCAAGACCAAGACCAGGACCAAGAGCAGGACCAGGACCAAGACCAGGACCAGGACCAAGACCAGGACCAAGAGCAGGACCAGGACCAAGACCAGGACCAAGAGCAGGACCAGGACCAAGACCAGGACCAAGAGCAGAACCAGGACCAAGACCAAAAGACCAGGACCAGGACCAAGATCAGGACCAAGACCAGGACCAAGACCAGGACCAAAAGACCAGGACCAAGATCAGGACCAAGACCAGGACCAAGACCAGGACCAAAAGACCAGGACCAAGATCAGGACCAAGACCAGGACCAAAAGACCAGGACCAAGACCAGGACCAGGACCAAGATCAGGACCAAGACCAGGACTAGGTCTAAGTTAAGGCGCATTCTCTGTGCTCCAGAAAAACGAACCAAGACGGTCAAAGCCTCAAAGACGTCACAAAACCCGGATTAAACCAGGACTAAACCAGGACTAAACCTGGACTAAACCAGGACTAAACCTGGACTAAACCTGGACTAAACCTGGACTAAACCCGGACTAAACCTGGTCTAAACCCGGACTAAACCAGGACTAAACCAGGACTAAACCCGGACTAAACCAGGACTAAACCTGGACTAAACCCGGACTAAACCTGGTCTAAACCCGGACTAAACCAGGACTAAACCAGGACTAAACCCGGACTAAACCAGGACTAAACCTGGACTAAACCTGGACTAAACCAGGACTAAACCTGGACTAAACCAGGACTAAACCAGGACTAAACCTGGACTAAACCTGGACTAAACCAGGACTAAACCTGGACTAAACCAGGACTAAACCTGGTCTAAACCCGGACTAAACCAGGACTAAACCAGGACTAAACCTGGACTAAACCAGGACTAAACCAGGCCTAAACCAGGACTAAACCAGGCCTAAACCAGGACTAAACCCGGACTAAACCAGGACTAAACCTGGTCTAAACCCGGACTAAACCAGGACTAAACCCGGACTAAACCAGGACTAAACCAGGCCTAAACCTGGACTAAACCTGGGATGAAACCACTGATAAACCAGGACTAAACTAGGACCAAAGCAGGTTTGCCCCAGGACTAAACAGATCTCTGGGGCAGATCTCTGGGGCAGATCTCTGGGGCAGATCTCTGGGGCAGATCTCGGGGCAGATCTCTGGGGCAGATCTCTGGGGCAGATCTCGGGGCAGATCTGGTCTCTGTGCTTGTGCTGCCCCCGCTGGCTGTGGTGGGAACTGCTGGTACGAAGTCTTTGGCTGTTTTTATCTGCGTAGAGAAGCTAGGCCTCGATAAGCTGTTAGCCGCCGCGCCGCTAACGGGCAGGGGCGCCGTGGCGACGGGGCGGGCGCCGTGGCGACGGGGCGGGTCACATGTTTACGGTAGATGTGGTGATGCATGACGTGTCGTTCAGTGCTGTAGATCAATAAACTAAATTATAACCTGTTTCCAACTGTGGCTCATTTCACTGCTGCTGTTCCTGCCCCCTCACCAGGAGGCGACAGGTTCAACTCTCTCCCCCTCACCAGGAGGCGACAGGTTCAACTCTCTGCCCCCTCACCAGGAGGTGACAGGTTCAACTCTCTGCCCCCTCACCAGGAGGTGACAGGTTCAACTCTCTCCCCCTCACCAGGAGGCGACAGGTTCAACTCTCTCCCCCTCACCAGGAGGCGACAGGTTCAACTCTCTCCCCCTCACCAGGAGGCGACAGGTTCAACTCTCTCCCCCTCACCAGGAGGCGACAGGTTCAACTCTCTCCCCCTCACCAGGAGGCGACAGGTTCAACTCTCTGCCCCCTCACCAGGAGGCGACAGGTTCAACTCTCTCCCCCTCACCAGGAGGCGACAGGTTCAACTCTCTGCCCCTCACCAGGAGGCGACAGGTTCAACTCTCTGCCCCCTCACCAGGAGGCGACAGGTTCAACTCTCTGCCCCTCACCAGGAGGCGACAGGTTCAACTCTCTCCCCCTCACCAGGAGGCGACAGGTTCAACTCTCTCCCCCTCACCAGGAGGCGACAGGTTCAACTCTCTGCCCCTCACCAGGAGGCGACAGGTTCAACTCTCTCCCCCTCACCAGGAGGCGACAGGTTCAACTCTCTCCCCCTCACCAGGAGGCGACAGGTTCAACTCTTCCCCTCACCAGGAGGCGACAGGTTCAACTCTCTCCCCCTCACCAGGAGGTGACAGGTTCAACTCTCTGCCCCCTCACCAGGAGGCGACAGGTTCAACTCTCTCCCCCTCACCAGGAGGCGACAGGTTCAACTCTCTCCCCCTCACCAGGAGGCGACAGGTTCAACTCTCTCCCCCTCACCAGGAGGCGACAGGTTCAACTCTTCCCCTCACCAGGAGGCGACAGGTTCAACTCTCACCCACACCAGGAGGCGACAGGTTCAACTCTCTGCCCCCTCACCAGGAGGCGACAGGTTCAACTCTCTCCCCCTCACCAGGAGGCGACAGGTTCAACTCTCTCCCCCTCACCAGGAGGCGACAGGTTCAACTCTCCCCCTCACCAGGAGGCGACAGGTTCAACTCTCTGCCCCTCACCAGGAGGTGACAGGTTCAACTCTCCCCCTCACCAGGAGGCGACAGGTTCAACTCTCTGCCCCTCACCAGGAGGTGACAGGTTCAACTCTCTGCCCCTCACCAGGAGGTGACAGGTTCAACTCTCTGCCCCCTCACCAGGAGGCGACAGGTTCAACTCTCTCCCCCTCACCAGGAGGCGACAGGTTCAACTCTCCCCCTCACCAGGAGGCGACAGGTTCAACTCTCTCCCCCTCACCAGGAGGCGACAGGTTCAACTCTCTCCCCCTCACCAGGAGGCGACAGGTTCAACTCTCTCCCCCTCACCAGGAGGCGACAGGTTCAACTCTCTCCCCCTCACCAGGAGGCGACAGGTTCAACTCTCCCCCTCACCAGGAGGCGACAGGTTCAACTCTCTGCCCCCTCACCAGGAGGCGACAGGTTCAACTCTCTGCCCCCTCACCAGGAGGCGACAGGTTCAACTCTCTCCCCCTCACCAGGAGGCGACAGGTTCAACTCTCCCCCTCACCAGGAGGCGACAGGTTCAACTCTCTGCCCCCTCACCAGGAGGCGACAGGTTCAACTCTCTGCCCCCTCACCAGGAGGTGACAGGTTCAACTCTCTCCCCCTCACCAGGAGGCGACAGGTTCAACTCTCCGCCCCCTCACCAGGAGGCGACAGGTTCAACTCTCTGCCCCTCACCAGGAGGCGACAGGTTCAACTCTCTCCCCCTCACCAGGAGGCGACAGGTTCAACTCTCTCCCCCTCACCAGGAGGCGACAGGTTCAACTCTTCCCCTCACCAGGAGGCGACAGGTTCAACTCTCTCCCCCTCACCAGGAGGTGACAGGTTCAACTCTCTGCCCCCTCACCAGGAGGCGACAGGTTCAACTCTCTCCCCCTCACCAGGAGGCGACAGGTTCAACTCTCTCCCCCTCACCAGGAGGCGACAGGTTCAACTCTCTCCCCCTCACCAGGAGGCGACAGGTTCAACTCTGCCCCGCGCCAGGAGGCGACAGGTTCAACTCTCTCCCCCTCACCAGGAGGTGACAGGTTCAACTCTCTGCCCCCTCACCAGGAGGCGACAGGTTCAACTCTCTCCCCCTCACCAGGAGGCGACAGGTTCAACTCTCTCCCCCTCACCAGGAGGTGACAGGTTCAACTCTCTCCCCCTCACCAGGAGGCGACAGGTTCAACTCTCTGCCCCTCACCAGGAGGTGACAGGTTCAACTCTCCCCCTCACCAGGAGGCGACAGGTTCAACTCTCTGCCCCTCACCAGGAGGTGACAGGTTCAACTCTCTGCCCCCTCACCAGGAGGCGACAGGTTCAACTCTCTGCCCCCTCACCAGGAGGCGACAGGTTCAACTCTCTGCCCCCTCACCAGGAGGCGACAGGTTCAACTCTCTCCCCCTCACCAGGAGGCGACAGGTTCAACTCTCTGCCCCTCACCAGGAGGCGACAGGTTCAACTCTCCCCCTCACCAGGAGGCGACAGGTTCAACTCTCCCCCTCACCAGGAGGCGACAGGTTCAACTCTCTCCCCCTCACCAGGAGGTGACAGGTTCAACTCTCTCCCCCTCACCAGGAGGCGACAGGTTCAACTCTCTGCCCCTCACCAGGAGGTGACAGGTTCAACTCTCTGCCCCCTCACCAGGAGGCGACAGGTTCAACTCTCTGCCCCTCACCAGGAGGTGACAGGTTCAACTCTCTGCCCCCTCACCAGGAGGCGACAGGTTCAACTCTCCCCCTCACCAGGAGGCGACAGGTTCAACTCTCCCCCTCACCAGGAGGCGACAGGTTCAACTCTCTGCCCCCCACCAGGAGGCGACAGGTTCAACTCTCCCCCTCACCAGGAGGCTGTGGGTTCCACTCCTGTGGCACAGTGGTTAGTCTCCGCCCTCTCACCACTCCTGATCTCTGAGTGAAGTGTGCACGTGCTCCCTGTGTCACAGGACTAAACTGGGTCTAAACTGGGTCTAAACCAGGACTAAATTAGGACTAAACCAGGACTAAATTAGGTCTAAACCAGGACTAAATTAGGACTAAACCAGGACTAAACTGGGTCTAAACCAGGACTAAATTAGGACTAAACCAGGACTAAACTGGGTCTAAACCAGGACTGAACCAGGACTAAACGTGAACGTGTGAGTTCCTTGTTGTAAACACCAGGAAATATGGGGGAAGTGTCTTGCCTAAGGACACAACAGTTTTAGTGTGGCGCCCCCCTGTGGCCCCTGGAATTCTCACATCCGAATACTGACCAGAGCAGAGACCGGGTGAGCAGATATAAAAACAAATAATAATGAAATAAATGCAGAAATAAAGAAGATATAAAAATTAATAAAATGTACAATATATAAATATGAATAAAATGTAAAATATAAACATATAAAATAAATAATAAAAAATTTAAAATATAAATACATATGAAATAAATCCCCCTATGAACTAACATCAAGGACCATGACGTCCTCCTCCTGTGGGCTCCTCACAGGGGGGGTCAGAGGGTCAGGGGGGGGTCAGAGGGTCGGGGGGGTCAGAGGGGGTCCGGGGAGGTCAGGGGGTCAGAGGGGTTCAGGGGGGTCAGAGGGTCAGGGGGGGTCAGAGGGGGCCAGAGGGGGTCAGGGGTTCAGAGGGGTCAGGGGAGGTCAGGGGATAAGGGGGGTCAGAGAGGGTCAGAGGGGGTCAGGGGAGGTCAGGGGGGGTCAGAGGAGGTCAGGGGGTCAGAGGAGGTCAGGGGGTAAGGGGGGTCAGAGAGGGTCAGGGGGTCAGAGGGGGTCAGGGGGGTAAGGGGGGGTCAGAGGGGGTCAGGGGGTAAGGGGGGGTCAGAGGGGGTCAGGGGGGGTCAGAGGAGGTCAGGGGGGGTCAGAGGGGGTCAGGGGGGTCAGAGGGGGTCAGGGGGTCAGGGGGTAAGGGGGGGTCAGAGGGGGTCAGGGGGGTCAGAGGGGGTCAGGGGGGTCAGGGGCTGTGAGGATTGGGCAGTAAACTGCCCCCGTGACCCAGACGGATTAACCAGCAGAAGATGAACGGATAAATAAGAATGAAATAAATAAATGTAAATAAAATATAAATGACGATATATAAATATGAATAAAATGTAAAATCTAAATATATTAAATAAATAATAAAAAATTATAACATCTGAAATAATAATAATAATAATAATAATGAAATAAATAAATAAACAAATAAATAAATAAAAATGAAATAAATATAAAGGAGCACACAGAAAATGCCCCTTCACTTCCTGCGTGAACGTGGTGAGTGGTTTTGTTCAGGGTCGCACCTGTCAGTCTGTCCCAGGGCAGGGGGACTGAAGCAGGACTAAAACTGCCCCTGTTACCCCCCCCCCCGGGCCCCTGTTACCCCCTGTCCCCGCCCCCTGTGCCCCCTGTGCCCCTCCTCTCCTCCTCCTCTGCGGTGTCACTTTCCCTCGGCTCATTTCAGACCCGGGGCCCCTCAGGTCGGATCTGCGGCTCCCGTCTCGGCCCTGATTTTACCTCCCAAGGATTTAAAACGCAGATTTGTGTTTTTTTCTGCCCTTCACCTTCTCCGTTTGGCTCCAGCTCGTCTCCACTCTTTGCCCCGCTGCTGCAGTCGGGCGCGTCGGGTGCGGGTCGCGGGTCTTGGGCGTGACCCGGGATGGCGGAGCGAGCGGGCGAGGAGGCGGCGGGCGGCGTGATGGCGCTGCTGGAGCGGGTGGCGGCGCTGGTGGACGGGGTGCATGCGGCGCAGGCCCGGATGGAGGAGCGTCAGGCGGAGCTGGAGAACACGGTGAAGAGCATCCAGAGCGACATCGTCAAACTGACCAACGACCACGCCAACAGCAGCGCCACCGTCACCCGCCTCCTCGACAAGACCCGCAAAGTGTCCCGGCACGTGAAGGACGTCCGGGTCCGGGTCGAGGCCCAGAACCTCCGGGTCAAGAAGGTGGAGGCCACACAGGGCGACCTGCTCGCCAAGAACAAGTTCAGAGTCGTCATCTACCAGGTCAGGACTGGACCGGGACTGGACCGGGACTGGACCGGGACTGGACCGCGACTGGACCGCGACTAAACCGGGACCGGACCGGGGCCGGGACCGGACCGCGACTGGACCGGGACTGGACCGAGACTGGACCGCGACTAAACCGGGACTGGACCGGGACTGGACCGGGACTGGACCGCGACTGGACCGGGACTGGACCGGGACTGGACCGGGACTGGACCGGGACTGGACCGGGACCGGACCGGGACCGGGACCGGACCGCGACTGGACCGGGACTGGACCGGGACTAAACCGGGACTGGACCGGGACTGGACCGGGACTAAACTGGGACTAAACTGGGACTAGACCGGGACTAAACCTGGGACTAAACCTGGGACTAAACTGGGACTGGACCGGGACTGGACCGGGACTGGACCGGGACTGGACCGGGACTGGAGCGGGACTGGACCGGGACTGGACCGGGACTGGACCGGGACTGGACCGGGACTGGACCGGGACTGGACCGGGACTGGACCGGGACTGGACCGGGACTGGACCGGGACTGGACCGGGACTGGACCGGGACTAAACTGGGACTAAACTGGGACTAGACCGGGACTAGACCGGGACTAGACCGGGACTAAACCGGGACTAAACCTGGACTAGACCATGACTGAACCAGGACTAAACCGGGACTAAACTGGGACTAAACTGGGACTAGACTGGGACTAAACCAGGACTAAACCTGGACTAAACCAGGACTAAACCAGGATTGTCTAAAAGCTTCTTCTTCTTTCAGAGGGTCAGATCCAGAGACAATAGACACTTTTAATCCTGAAATCCATAAATCCTGGTTTGGTTCATGTTTAGTCCGGTCGTAGACCTGGTTTAGTCCTGGTTCAGTCCTGGTTCAGTCCTGGTTCAGTCCTGGTTCAGTCCTGGTTCAGTCCTGGTTCAGTCCTGGTTCAGTCCTGGTTCAGTCCTGGCTTGGACCTAACACAGATACATGTTTAAATCTGCTTTACATTATATTGAGCCTGCACCTCGTTTAGAGCCTTCGTCAGACCCTCTGGACTGCAAATGGTCCAGGTTTAGTCCTGGTTCAGTTCTGATGTAGTCCCTAGTTCAGGTACCAGTTTGGTCACTGGTTTAGTCCCAGTTTAGTCCTGGTTTAGTCCCGGTTTAGTCCTGGTTTTACAGTTGGGCCTTGGCCGCAGCTGTTGTGGTTATTTTGGAGCTGGAGCGGCTCCATCTCAGAAACAGAACACCTCAGATCAGTTTGAGCAAAAATACGATCGACTATTCTCACTGCAGCAGCGCTGTGGAAGTCCTGGTTCAGTCCTGGTTCAGTCCTGGTTCAGTCCTGGTTCAGTCCTGGTTTAGTCCTGGTTCAGTCCTGGTTCAGTCCTGGTTCAGTCCTGGTTTAGTCCTGGTTTAGTCCTAACACAGACCGATGTTGATTCGTATTGAATTGAAAATCCAAAGTAAATCTGCTCACAGTCCCAATAATCTGCAGCACCACAATATCTGAACCTCAAGTGTCTTTGCTTAAATGAACAGTTCTGATGCAGAAACAGCTAAAACACAGAGGGAACTACATAGACCATGATCCTTTGCTCCGTTTCAGTGCAGAAAACAGAGGGAACTACATAGACCATGATCCTTTGCTCCGTTTCAGTGCAGAAAACAGAGGGAACTACATAGACCATGATCCTTTGCTCCGTTTCAGTGCAGAAAACAGAGGGAACTACATAGACCATGATCCTTTGCTCCGTTTCAGTGCAGAAAACAGAGGGAACTACATAGACCATGATCCTTTGCTCCGTTTCAGTGCAGAAAACAGAGGGAACTACATAGACCATGATCCTTTGCTCCGTTTCAGTGCAGAAAACAGAGGTACATACATAGACCATGATCCTTTGCTCCGTTTCAGTGCAGAAAACAGAGGGAACTACATAGACCATGATCCTTTGCTCCGTTTCAGTGCAGAAAACAGAGGGAACTACATAGACCATGATCCTTTGCTCCGTTTCAGTGCAGGAAACAGGGAACTACATAGACCATGATCCTTTGCTCCGTTTCAGTGCAGAAAACAGAGGGAACTACATAGACCATGATCCTTTGCTCCGTTTCAGTGCAGAAAACAGAGGGAACTACATAGACCATGATCCTTTGCTCCGTTTCAGTGCAGAAAACAGAGGGAACTACATAGACCATGATCCTTTGCTCCGTTTCAGTGCAGAAAACAGAGGGAACTACATAGACCATGATCCTTTGCTCCGTTTCAGTGCAGAAAACAGAGGGAACTACATAGACCATGATCCTTTGCTCCGTTTCAGTGCAGAAAACAGAGGGAACTACATAGACCATGATCCTTTGCTCCGTTTCAGTGCAGAAAACAGAGGGAACTACATAGACCATGATCCTTTGCTCCGTTTCAGTGCAGAAAACAGAGGGAACTACATAGACCATGATCCTTTGCTCCGTTTCAGTGCAGAAAACAGAGGGAACTACATAGACCATGATCCTTTGCTCCGTTTCAGTGCAGAAAACAGAGGGAACTACATAGACCATGATCCTTTGCTCCGTTTCAGTGCAGAAAACAGAGGGAACTACATAGACCATGATCCTTTGCTCCGTTTCACTGCAGAAAACAGAGGGAACTACATAGACCATGATCCTTTGCTCCGTTTCAGTGCAGACGACATGAAGAAATAACTGTTCTCAGCACTTTTACATCTTCATTCTGTGGATTAAGTCTGTGAAGCATTTTTAGAGGAAAAAGTGGCAGATTCACAGTTTTATATTGTGATAAATCTGGAACAGAGAGATGGAGATGGAAGAAGAAGGAACGAGAGAAAGAAAAAGAATGAACGAAAGTAAGAAAATGAAAAAGAAAAAATTAAAGAACTAAAGCAAGAATGTAAAAGAAAGAAGTAAACAATGAATGAAAGAAAGAAAAAGAAAACAAAGAAAGAATACACCCCGAGTATCGTATCGTGACACCCCGAGTATCGTATCGAGACACCCCGAGTATCGTATCGTGACACCCCGAGTATCGTATCGAGACACCCCGAGTATCGTATCGTGACACCCCGAGTATCGTATCGTGACACCCTGAGTATCGTATCGTGACACCCCGAGTATCGTATCGAGACACCCCGAGTATCGTATCGTGACACCCCGAGTATCGCATCGTGACACCCCGAATATCGCATCGTGACACCCCGAGTATCGCATTGTGACACCCTGAGTATCGTATCGAGACACCCCGAGTATCGCATCGTGACACCCCGAGTATCGTATCGTGACACCCCGAGTATCGTATCGTGACACCCCGAGTAGCGTATCGTGACACCCCGAGTATCGTATCGTGACAACCCAGTATCGTGTCGTGACACCCGAGTATCGTATCGTGACACCCAGGTATCGTCTCGTGACACCCCGAGTATCGTATCGAGACACCCCGAGTATCGTATCGTGACACCCCGAGTATCGTATCGTGACACCCCGAGTATCGTATCGTGACACCCCGAGTATCGTATCGAGACACCCCGAGTATCGTATCGTGACACCCCGAGTATCGCATCGTGACACCCCGAATATCGCATCGTGACACCCCGAGTATCGCATCGTGACACCCTGAGTATCGTATCGAGACACCCCGAGTATCGCATCGTGACACCCCGAGTATCGTATCGTGACACCCCGAGTATCGTATCGTGACACCCGGTGGCGTGTCGTGACACCCGAGTATCGTGTCGTGACACCCGGTATCGTGTCGTGACACCCCGAGTATCGTGTCGAGACACCCGAGTATCGTGTCGAGACACCCGAGTATCGCATCGTGACACCCCAGGTATCGTATCGTGACACCCAGTATCGCATCGTGACACCCAGTATCGTGTCGTGACACCCGAGTATCGTATCGTGACACCCGAGTATCGCATCGTGACACCCGAGTATCGTGTCGTGACACCCAGTATCGTGTCGTGACACTCCGGTATCGTGTCGTGACACCCGAGTATCGCATCGTGACACCCAGTATCGTGTCGTGACACCCGAGTATCTCATCGTGAAACACCTAGTATCGTATCGTGACACCCCGAGTATCGTATCGTGACACCCCGAGTATCGTATCGTGACACCCCGAGTATCGTATCGTGACACCCCGAGTATCGCATCGTGACACCCCGAGTATCGTATCGTGACACCCCGAGTATCGTATCGTGACACCCCGAGTATCGTATCGTGACACCCCGAGTATCGTATCGTGACACCCCGAGTATCGCATCGTGACACTCCGAGTATCGTATCGAGACACCCCGAGTATCGTATCGTGACACTCCGAGTATCGTATCGTGACACCCCGAGTATTGTAGATAGTTCATGAAACCAGCCCTAAACCTGACGAAGTCTTAAAATGTGCAGTGAAGGATCCAGGGTTCACATTTAAAGAGCTGCAGCACAGGGAGAACACGCAAACTGCACATAAAAGGGAGTCCAGGAATAGAACCCCAGACCAGTTTTAGTCCTGGTTTAGTCCCGATTTAGTCCTGGGTCAGTCTCGGTTTATGCCTGGGCTAATCCTGTCTCAGTCCCGATTTAGTCCAGTCCCGTTATGTCCGTGTTAAACCACAGGACAGTTCCCGTTTGTCTCTCCAGAGTTCAGCTGCGACAGAGTCCTGGCTGTTATGTTCACACGCGTGTTCGTGGCGTATTCTTGTTGTGTTCGTGTTGGGTTCTTGGCGTATTCTTGGCGTTTTTCTGCCGTGTCCTGGCGTGTTGGTGGTGTGTTGGTGGCGTGTTGGTGGCGTATTTTTGGCGTGTTCGTGGCGTATTCTTGGCGTGTTCATGGCGTGTCCCTGGCGTGTCTCTGGCGTGTTCGTGGTGTGTCCCTGGCGTGTCTCTGGCGTGTTCGTGGTGTGTCCCTGGCGTTTCTCTGGCGTGTTCGTGGCGTGTTCGTGGCGTGTCCCTGGCGTGTCCCTGGCGTGTTCATGGTGTGTCCCTGCCGTTTCTCTGGCGTGTTCGTGGCGTGTCCCTGGCGTTTCTCTGGCATGTTCGTGGCGTGTCCCTGGCGTTTCTCTGGCGTGTTCGTGGTGTGTCCCTGGCGTTTCTCTGGCGTGTTCGTGGCGTGTCCCTGGCGTTTCTCTGGCGTGTTCGTGGTGTGTCCCTGGCGTTTCTCTGGCGTGTTCGTGGTGTGTCCCTGGCGTTTCTCTGGCGTGTTCGTGGTGTGTTCGTGGTGTGTCCCTGGCGTTTCTCTGGCGTTTCTCTGGCGTGTTCGTGGTGTGTCCCTGGCGTTTCTCTGGCGTGTTCGTGGTGTGTCCCTGGCGTTTCTCTGGCGTGTTCGTGGCGTGTCCCTGGCGTTTCTCTGGCGTGTTCGTGGTGTGTCCCTGGCGTTTCTCTGGCGTGTTCGTGGTGTGTCCCTGGCGTTTCTCTGGCGTGTTCGTGGTGTGTCCCTGGCGTTTCTCTGGCGTGTTCGTGGTGTGTCCCTGGCGTTTCTCTGGCGTGTTCGTGGTGTGTCCCTGGCGTTTCTCTGGCGTGTTCGTGGCGTGTACCTGGCATTTCTCTGGCGTGTTCGTGGTGTGTCCCTGGCGTTTCTCTGGCGTGTTCGTGGCGTGTTCTTGGCGTGTTCATGGCGTGTCCCTGGCATTTCTCTGGCGTGTTTGTGGCGTGTTCTTGGCGTGTTCATGGCGTGTCCCTGGCGTTTCTCTGGCGTGTTCGTGGTGTGTCCCTGGCGTTTCTCTGGCGTGTTCGTGGAGTGTCCCTGGCGTTTCTCTGGCGTGTTCGTGGTGTGTTCGTGGCGTGTCCCTGGCGTTTCTCTGGCGTGTTCGTGGTGTGTCCCTGGCGTTTCTCTGGCGTGTTCGCGGTGTGTCCCTGGCGTTTCTCTGGCGTGTTCGTGGCGTGTCCCTGGCGTTTCTCGGGCGTGTTCGTGGTGTGTCCCTGGCGTTTCTCTGGCGTGTTCGTGGTGTGTCCCTGGCGTTTCTCTGGCGTGTTCGTGGTGTGTCCCTGGCGTTTCTCTGGCGTGTTCATGGCGTGTCCCTGGCGTTTCTCTGGCGTGTTCGTGGTGTGTCCCTGGCGTTTCTCTGGCGTGTTCGTGGCGTGTCCCTGGCGTTTCTCTGGCGTGTTCGTGGTGTGTCCCTGGCGTTTCTCTGGCGTGTTCGCGGTGTGTCCCTGGTGTTTCTCTGGCGTGTTCGTGGTGTGTCCCTGGCGTTTCTCTGGCGTGTCCCTGGCGTTTCTCTGGCGTGTTCATGGCGTGTTCCTGGCGTTTCTCTGGCGTGTTCGTGGCGTGTTCCTGGCGTTTCTCTGGCGTGTTCGTGGTGTGTCCCTGGCGTTTCTCTGGCGTGTTCGCGGTGTGTCCCTGGCGTTTCTCTGGCGTGTTAGTGGTGTGTCCCTGGCGTTTCTCTGGCGTGTTCGTGGTGTGTTCGTGGCGTGTCCCTGGCGTTTCTCTGGCGTGTTCGTGGTGTGTCCCTGGCGTTTCTCTGGCGTGTTCGCGGTGTGTCCCTGGCGTTTCTCTGGCGTGTTCGTGGCGTGTCCCTGGCGTTTCTCTGGCGTGTTCGTGGCGTGTCCCTGGCGTTTCTCTGGCGTGTTCGTGGTGTGTCCCTGGCGTTTCTCTGGCGTGTTCGTGGTGTGTCCCTGGCGTTTCTCTGGCGTGTTCGTGGTGTGTCCCTGGCGTTTCTCTGGCGTGTTCGTGGCGTGTCCCTGGCGTTTCTCTGGCGTGTTCGTGGTGTGTCCCTGGCGTTTCTCTGGCGTGTTCGTGGCGTGTCCCTGGCGTTTCTCTGGCATGTTCGTGGTGTGTCCCTGGCGTTTCTTTGGCGTGTTCGTGGCGTGTCCCTGGCGTTTCTCTGGCGTGTTCGTGGTGTGTACCTGGCGTTTCTCTGGCGTGTTCGTGGTGTGTCCCTGGCGTTTCTCTGGCGTGTTCGTGGCGTGTCCCTGGCGTTTCTCTGGCGTGTTTGTGGCGTGTCCCTGGCGTTTCTCTGGCGTGTCCCTGGCATTTCTCTGGCGTGTTCGTGGTGTGTCCCTGGCGTTTCTCTGGCGTGTTCGTGGTGTGTCCCTGGCGTTTCTCTGGCGTGTTTGTGGCGTGTCCCTGGCGTTTCTCTGGCATGTTCGTGGCGTGTCCCTGGCGTTTCTCTGGCGTGTTCGTGGAGTGTCCCTGGATTTTCACTGGCGTGTTAGTGGCGTGTCCCTGGCGTTTCTCTGGCGTGTTCGTGGTGTGTCCCTGGCGTTTCTCTGGCGTGTTCGTGGTGTGTCCCTGGCGTTTCTCTGGCGTGTTCGTGGGGTGTCCCTGGCGTTTCTCTGGGTTGTTCGTGGCGTGTCCCTGGCGTTTCTCTGGCGTGTTCGTGGCGTGTCCCTGGCGTTTCTCTGGCGTGTTCGTGGCGTGTCCCTGGCGTTTCTCTGGCGTGTTCGTGGTGTGTACCTGGCGTTTCTCTGGCGTGTTCGTGGTGTGTACCTGGCGTTTCTCTGGCGTGTTCGTGGTGTGTCCCTGGCGTTTCTCTGGCGTGTTCGTGGTGTGTCCCTGGCGTTTCTCTGGCGTGTTCGTGGCATGTCCCTGGCCATTCTCTGGCGTGTTCGTGGTGTGTCCCTGGCGTTTCTCTGGCGTGTTCGTGGCGTGTCCCTGGCGTTTCTCTGGCGTGTTCGTGGCGTGTTCCTGGCGTTTCTCTGGCGTGTTAAGTGGTGTGTCCCTGGCGTGTCTCTGGCGTGGTACTGGTGTGTCCCTGGCGTTTCTCTGGCGTGTTCGTGGTGTGTCCCTGGCGTTTCTCTGGCGTGTTCGTGGTGTGTCCCTGGCGTTTCTCTGGCGTGTTCGTGGTGTGTCCCTGGCGTTTCTCTGGCGTGTTAGTGGCGTTTCTCTGGCGTGTCCTGGCGTTTCTCTGGCGCGTTAGTGGTGTGTCCCTGGCGTTTCTCTGGTGTGTCCCTGGTGTGTTCCTGGCGTTTCTCTGGCGTGTTCGTGGAGTGTCCCAGCCGTAACTCAGGCGTTTAAGTGGTGTGTCCCTGGCGTTTCTCTGGCGTGTTCGTGGTGTGTCCCTGGCGTTTCTCTGGCGTGTTCGTGGTGTGTCCCTGGCGTTTCTCTGGCGTGTTCGTGGTGTGTCCCTGGCGTTTCTCTGGCGTGTTCGTGGTGTGTCCCTGGCGTTTCTCTGGCGTGTTCGTGGCGTTTCTCTGGCGTGTCCCTGGCGTTTCTCTGGCGTGTTCGTGGCGTGTCCCTGGCGTTTCTCTGGCGTGTTCGTGGTGTGTCCCTGGCGTTTCTCTGGCGTGTTCGTGGTGTGTCCCTGCCCGTTTCTCTGGCGTGTTCGTGGTGTGTCCCTGGCGTTTCTCTGGCGTGTTCGTGGCGTGTCCCTGGCGTTTCTCTAGCGTGTAACTGGCGTGTCCCTGGCGTTTCTCTGGCGTGTTCGTGGTGTGTCCCTGGCGTTTCTCTGGCGTGTTCGCGGTGTGTCCCTGGTGTTTCTCTGGCGTGTTCGTGGTGTGTCCCTGGCGTTTCTCTGGCGTGTCCCTGGCGTTTCACTGGCGTGTACATGGCGTGTTCCTGGCGTGTCACTGGCGTGTGCGTGGCGTTTACCTGGCCTTTCTCTGGCGTGTTCGTGGCGTGTCCCTGGCGTTTCTCTGGCGTGTTCGTGGTGTGTCCCTGGCGTTTCTCTGGCGTGTTCGCGGTGTGTCCCTGGCGTTTCTCTGGCGTGTTCGTGGTGTGTCCCTGGCGTTTCTCTGGCGTGTTAGAGGTGTGTTCGTGGCGTGTCCCTGGCGTTTCTCTGGCGTGTTCGTGGTGTGTCCCTGGCGTTTCTCTGGCGTGTTCGTGGCGTGTCCCTGGCGTTTCTCTGGCGTGTTCGTGGCGTGTCCCTGGCGTTTCTCTGGCGTGTTCGTGGTGTGTCCCTGGCGTTTCTCTGGCGTGTTCGTGGTGTGTCCCTGGCGTTTCTCTGGCGTGTTCGTGACCTGACCCAGGAGTTACTCTGGCGTGATAAAGGCGTGTACCAGGCGTATCACTGGCGTGTTCGTGGGGTGTCCCTGGCGTTTCTGTGGCGTGTTAAGTGGCGTGTCCCTGGCGTTTCTCTGGCATGTTCGTGGTGTGTCCCTGGCGTTTCTCTGGCGTGTTCGTGGCGTGTCCCTGGCGTTTCTCTGGCGTGTTCGTGGAGTGTACCTGGCGTTTCTCTGGCGTGTTCGTGGTGTGTCCCTGGCGTTTCTCTGGCGTGTTCGTGGCGTGTTCCTGGCGTTTCTCTGGCGTGTTTGTGGCGTGTCCCTGGCGTTTCTCTGGCGTGTCCCTGGCATTTCTCTGGCGTGTTCGTGGTGTGTCCCTGGCGTTTCTCTGGCGTGTTCGTGGTGTGTCCCTGGCGTTTCTCTGGCGTGTTCGTGGTGTGTCCCTGGCGTTTCTCTGGCGTGTTCGTGGCATGTACCTGGCATTTCTCTGGCGTGTTCGTGGTGTGTCCCTGGCGTTTCTCTGGCGTGTTCGTGGCGTGTTCTTGGCGTGTTCGTGGCGTGTCCCTGGCGTTTCTCTGGCGTGTCCCTGGTGTGTTCCTGGCATTTCTCTGGCGTGTTCGTGGTGTGTCCCTGGCGTTTCTCTGGCGTGTCCCTGGTGTGTTCCTGGCGTTTCTCTGGCGTGTTCGTGGCGTGTCCCTGCCGTTTCTCTGGCGTGTTCGTGGTGTGTCCCTGGCGTTTCTCTGGCGTGTTCGTGGTGTGTCCCTGGCGTTTCTCTGGCGTGTTCGTGGTGTGTCCCTGGCGTTTCTCTGGCGTGTTCGTGGTGTGTCCCTGGCGTTTCTCTGGCGTGTTCGTGGTGTGTCCCTGGCGTTTCTCTGGCGTGTTCGTGGCGTTTCTCTGGCGTGTCCCTGGCGTTTCTCTGGCGCGTTCGTGGTGTGTCCCTGGCGTTTCTCTGGCGTGTCCCTGGTGTGTTCCTGGCGTTTCTCTGGCGTGTTCGTGGCGTGTCCCTGCCGTTTCTCTGGCGTGTTCGTGGTGTGTCCCTGGCGTTTCTCTGGCGTGTTCGTGGTGTGTCCCTGGCGTTTCTCTGGCGTGTTCGTGGCGTGTCCCTGGCGTTTCTCTGGCGTGTTCGTGGTGTGTCCCTGGCGTTTCTCTGGCGTGTTCGCGGTGTGTCCCTGGTGTTTCTCTGGCGTGTTCGTGGTGTGTCCCTGGCGTTTCTCTGGCGTGTCCCTGGCGTTTCTCTGGCGTGTTCATGGCGTGTCCCTGGCGTTTCTCTGGCGTGTTCGTGGCGTGTCCCTGGCGTTTCTCTGGCGTGTTCGTGGCGTGTTCCTGGCGTTTCTCTGGCGTGTTCGTGGTGTGTCCCTGGCGTTTCTCTGGCGTGTTAGTGGTGTGTCCCTGGCGTTTCTCGGGGGTGTTCGCGGTGTGTCCCTGGCGTTTCTCTGGCGTGTTCGTGGTGTGTACGTGGCGTGTCACTGGCGTTTCTCTGGCGTGTTCGTGGTGTGTCCCTGGCGTTTCTCTGGCGTGTTCGCGGTGTGTCCCTGGCGTTTCTCTGGCGTGTTCGTGGCGTGTCCCTGGCGTTTCTCTGGCGTGTTCGTGGTGTGTCCCTGGCGTTTCTCTGGCGTGTTCGTGGTGTGTCCCTGGCGTTTCTCTGGCGTGTTCGTGGTGTGTCCCTGGCGTTTCTCTGGCGTGTTCGTGGCGTGTCCCTGGCGTTTCTCTGGCGTGTTCGTGGTGTGTCCCTGGCGTTTCTCTGGCGTGTTCGTGGCGTGTCCCTGGCGTTTCTCTGGCATGTTCGTGGTGTGTCCCTGGCGTTTCTCTGGCGTGTTCGTGGCGTGTCCCTGGCGTTTCTCTGGCGTGTTCGTGGTGTGTACCTGGCGTTTCTCTGGCGTGTTCGTGGTGTGTCCCTGGCGTTTCTCTGGCGTGTTCGTGGCGTGTTCCTGGCGTTTCTCTGGCGTGTTTGTGGCGTGTCCCTGGCGTTTCTCTGGCGTGTCCCTGGCATTTCTCTGGCGTGTTCGTGGTGTGTCCCTGGCGTTTCTCTGGCGTGTTCGTGGTGTGTCCCTGGCGTTTCTCTGGCGTGTTCGTGGTGTGTCCCTGGCGTTTCTCTGGCGTGTTCGTGGCATGTACCTGGCATTTCTCTGGCGTGTTCGTGGTGTGTCCCTGGCGTTTCTCTGGCGTGTTCGTGGCGTGTTCGTGGCGTGTTCTTGGCGTGTTCGTGGCGTGTCCCTGGCATTTCTCTGGCGTGTTCGTGGCGTGTTCTTGGCGTGTTCATGGCGTGTCCCTGGCGTTTCTCTGGCGTGTTCGTGGTGTGTCCCTGGCGTTTCTCTGGCGTGTTCGTGGTGTGTTCGTGGCGTGTCCCTGGCGTTTCTCTGGCGTGTTCGTGGTGTGTCCCTGGCGTTTCTCTGGCGTGTTCGTGGTGTGTCCCTGGCGTTTCTCTGGCGTGTTCGTGGTGTGTCCCTGGCGTTTCTCTGGCGTGTTCGTGGTGTGTCCCTGGCGTTTCTCTGGCGTGTTCGTGGCATGTACCTGGCATTTCTCTGGCGTGTTCGTGGTGTGTCCCTGGCGTTTCTCTGGCGTGTTCGTGGTGTGTCCCTGGCGTTTCTCTGGCGTGTTCGTGGTGTGTTCTTGGCGTGTTCGTGGTGTGTCCCTGGCGTTTCTCTGGCGTGTTCGTGGCGTGTTTGTGGCGTGTCCCTGGCGTATCTCTGGCGTGTTCGTGGTGTGTCCCTGGCGTATCTCTGGCGTGTTCGTGGCGTGTCCCTGGCGTTTCTCTGGCGTGTTCGTGGTGTGTTCTTGGCGTGTTCGTGGTGTGTACCTGGCGTTTCTCTGGCGTGTTCGTGGTGTGTCCCTGGCGTTTCTCTGGCGTGTTCGTGGCGTGTCCCTGGCGTTTCTCTGGCGTGTTCGTGGCGTGTTCTTGGCGTGTTCATGGCGTGTCCCTGGCGTTTCTCTGGCGTGTTCGTGGCGTGTCCCTGGCGTTTCTCTGGCGTGTTCGTGGTGTGTCCCTGGCGTTTCTCTGGCGTGTTCATGGCGTGTCCCTGGCGTTTCTCTGGCGTGTTCGTGGTGTGTCCCTGGCGTTTCTCTGGCGTGTTCGTGGTGTGTTCTTGGCGTGTTCGTTGTGTGTCCCTGGCGTTTCTCTGGCGTGTTCGTGGTGTGTCCCTGGCGTTTCTCTGGCGTGTTCGTGGCGTGTCCCTGGCGTTTCTCTGGCGTGTTCGTGGTGTGTCCCTGGCGTTTCTCTGGCGTGTTCGTGGTGTGTCCCTGGCGTTTCTCTGGCGTGTTCGTGGTGTGTCCCTGGCGTTTCTCTGGCGTGTAAGTGGAGTGTCCCTGGCGTTTCTCTGGCGTGTTCGTGGTGTGTCCCTGGCGTTTCTCTGGCGTGTTCGTGGCGTGTCCCTGGCGTTTCTCTGGCGTGTTCGTGGTGTGTCCCTGCCGTTTCTCTGGCGTGTTCGTGGTGTGTCCCTGGCGTTTCTCTGGCGTGTTCGTGGTGTGTCCCTGGCGTTTCTCTGGCGTGTTCGTGGTGTGTTCGTGGCGTGTCCCTGGCGTTTCTCTGGCGTTTCTCTGGCGTGTTCGTGGTGTGTCCCTGGCGTTTCTCTGGCGTGTTCGTGGTGTGTCCCTGGCGTTTCTCTGGCATGTTCGTGGCGTGTCCCTGGCGTTTCTCTGGCGTGTTCGTGGTGTGTCCCTGGCGTTTCTCTGGCGTGTTCGTGGTGTGTCCCTGGCGTTTCTCTGGCGTGTTCGTGGCGTGTCCCTGGCGTTTCTCTGGCGTGTTCGTGGCGTGTCCCTGGCGTTTCTCTGGCATGTTCGTGGCATGTACCTGGCGTTTCTCTGGCGTGTTCGTGGTGTGTCCCTGGCGTTTCTCTGGCGTGTTCGTGGCGTGTTCGTGGCGTGTCCCTGGCATTTCTCTGGCGTGTTCGTGGCGTGTTCTTGGCGTGTTCATGGCGTGTCCCTGGCGTTTCTCTGGCGTGTTCGTGGTGTGTCCCTGGCGTTTCTCTGGCGTGTTCGTGGTGTGTCCCTGGCGTTTCTCTGGCGTGTTCGTGGTGTGTCCCTGGCGTTTCTCTGGCGTGTTCGTGGTGTGTACATGGCGTGTTCGTGGCGTGTCCCTGGCGTTTCTCTGGCGTGTTCGTGGAGTGTTCTTGGCGTGTTCGTGGTGTGTCCCTGGCGTTTCTCTGGCGTGTTCGTGGTGTGTTCTTGGCGTGTTCGTGGTGTGTCCCTGGCGTTTCTCTGGCGTGTTCGTGGTGTGTCCCTGGCGTTTCTCTGGCGTGTTCGTGGCGTGTCCCTGGCGTTTCTCTGGCGTGTTCGTGGTGTGTCCCTGGCGTTTCTCTGGCGTGTTCGTGGTGTGTCCCTGGCGTTTCTCTGGCGTGTTCGTGGTGTGTTCTTGGCGTGTTCGTGGTGTGTCCCTGGCGTTTCTCTGGCGTGTTCGTGGTGTGTCCCTGGCGTTTCTCTGGCGTGTTCGTGGTGTGTCCCTGGCGTTTCTCTGGCATGTTCGTGGCGTGTCCCTGGCGTTTCTCTGGCGTGTTCGTGGCATGTACCTGGCGTTTCTCTGGCGTGTTCGTGGTGTGTCCCTGGCGTTTCTCTGGCGTGTTCGTGGCGTGTTCTTGGCGTGTTCGTGGCGTGTCCCTGGCATTTCTCTGGCGTGTTCGTGGCGTGTTCTTGGCGTGTTCATGGCGTGTCCCTGGCGTTTCTCTGGCGTGTTCGTGGTGTGTCCCTGGCGTTTCTCTGGCGTGCTCGCGGTGTGTCCCTGGCGTTTCTCTGGCGTGTTCATGGCGTGTCCCTGGCGTTTCTCTGCCGTGTTCGTGGTGTGTCCCTGGCGTTTCTCTGGCGTGTTCGTGGCGTGTCCCTGGCGTTTCTCTGGCGTGTTCGCGGTGTGTCCCTGGCGTTTCTCTGGTGTGTTCGTGGTGTGTCCCTGGCGTTTCTCTGGCGTGTTCGTGGCGTGTTCCTGGCGTTTCTCTGGCGTTTCTCTGGCGTGTTCGTGGTGAGTCCCTGGCGTTTCTCTGGCGTGTTCGTGGTGAGTCCCTGGCGTTTCTCTGGCGTGTTCGTGGCGTGTCCCTGGCGTTTCTCTGGCGTGTTCGTGGTGTGTCCCTGGCGTTTCTCTGGCGTGTTCGTGGTGTGTCCCTGGCGTTTCTCTGGCGTGTTTGTGGCGTGTTCCTGGCGTTTCTCTGGCGTTTCTCTGGCGTGTTCGTGGTGAGTCCCTGGCGTTTCTCTGGCGTGTTCGTGGTGAGTCCCTGGCGTTTCTCTGGCGTGTTCGTGGCGTGTCCCTGGTGTTTCTCTGGCGTGTTCGTGGTGTGTCCCTGGCGTTTCTCTGGCGTGTTCGTGGTGTGTCCCTGGCGTTTCTCTGGCGTGTTCATGGCGTGTCCCTGGCGTTTCTCTGGCGTGTTCGTGGTGTGTCCCTGGCGTTTCTCTGGCGTGTTCGTGGCGTGTCCCTGGCGTTTCTCTGGCGTGTTCGTGGTGTGTCCCTGGCGTTTCTCTGGCGTGTTCGTGGTGTGTCCCTGGCGTTTCTCTGGCGTGTTCGTGGTGTGTCCCTGGCGTTTCTCTGGCGTGTCCCTGGCGTTTCTCTGGCGTGTTCATGGCGTGTCCCTGGCGTTTCTCTGGCGTGTTCATGGCGTGTTCCTGGCGTTTCTCTGGCGTGTTCGTGGCGTGTTCCTGGCGTTTCTCTGGCGTGTTCGTGGTGTGTCCCTGGCGTTTCTCTGGCGTGTTCGTGGTGTGTCCCTGGCGTTTCTCTGGCGTGTTCGCGGTGTGTCCCTGGCGTTTCTCTGGCGTGTTCGTGGTGTGTCCCTGGCGTTTCTCTGGCGTGTTCGTGGTGTGTTCGTGGCGTGTCCCTGGCGTTTCTCTGGCGTGTTCGTGGTGTGTCCCTGGCGTTTCTCTGGCGTGTTCGTGGTGTGTCCCTGGCGTTTCTCTGGCGTGTTCGCGGTGTGTCCCTGGCGTTTCTCTGGCGTGTTCGTGGCGTGTCCCTGGCGTTTCTCTGGCGTGTTCGTGGTGTGTCCCTGGCGTTTCTCTGGCGTGTTCGTGGCGTGTCCCTGGCGTTTCTCTGGCGTGTTCGCGGTGTGTCCCTGGCGTTTCTCTGGCGTGTTCGTGGTGTGTCCCTGGCGTTTCTCTGGCGTGTTCGTGGCGTGTTCCTGGCGTTTCTCTGGCGTTTCTCTGGCGTGTTCGTGGTGAGTCCCTGGCGTTTCTCTGGCGTGTTCGTGGCGTGTTCCTGGCGTTTCTCTGGCGTTTCTCTGGCGTGTTCGTGGTGAGTCCCTGGCGTTTCTCTGGCGTGTTCGCGGTGTGTCCCTGGCGTTTCTCTGGCGTGTTCGTGGTGTGTCCCTGGCGTTTCTCTGGCGTGTTCGCGGTGTGTCCCTGGCGTTTCTCTGGCGTGTTCGTGGTGTGTCCCTGGCGTTTCTCTGGCGTGTTCGTGGTGTGTCCCTGGCGTTTCTCTGGCGTGTTCGTGGCGTGTCCCTGGCGTTTCTCTGGCGTGTTCGCGGTGTGTCCCTGGCGTTTCTCTGGCGTGTTCGTGGTGTGTCCCTGGCGTTTCTCTGGCGTGTTCGTGGCGTGTTCCTGGCGTTTCTCTGGCGTTTCTCTGGCGTTTCTCTGGCGTGTTCGTGGTGAGTCCCTGGCGTTTCTCTGGCGTGTTCGTGGTGTGTCCCTGGCGTTTCTCTGGCGTGTTCGTGGCGTGTCCCTGGCGTTTCTCTGGCGTGTTCGTGGTGTGTCCCTGGCGTTTCTCTGGCGTGTTCGTGGTGTGTCCCTGGCGTTTCTCTGGCGTGTTCGTGGTGTGTCCCTGGCGTTTCTCTGGCGTGTTCGTGGTGTGTCCCTGGCGTTTCTCTGGCGTGTTCGTGGTGTGTCCCTGGCGTTTCTCTGGCGTGTTCGTGGCGTGTCCCTGGCGTTTCTCTGGCGTGTTCGTGGTGTGTCCCTGGCGTTTCTCTGGCGTGTTCGTGGCGTTTCTCTGGCGTGTTCGTGGTGTGTCCCTGGCGTTTCTCTGGCGTGTTCGTGCTGTGGGCTGGAGCTGTAACCTGAGCCTTTGCGCTGAAAGCTCCAGTTAAGATTAGCTGAGACGCTCCGACAGCTGCGGGATATTTATGGAGCAGAGCAGAATTTCAAAATAAAAAACTGGGACATCTCCGGGTTTTTGGTGCTCGGTAATTTAAAAAACTATGAATCGAGTGCGGAATTAAGGAAAACTGTTCTGCACTCGGCCCGTTCACGACCAGAAGGAGTCAGTTTAGTCATTTTCTTTGTGTTTTGGTCGTTTTTTAAGCAGCTTTTCTCTGTTACTTTACTGCTGCAGGATCAGATTGGTCATAAATATGGACACTGGGGCATTTCTTGTATAAAACTGGGGCAAATCAGTGGTTTTGTGTAAATCTGCTGGGACAGGGGGACACAGGGCTCAAAACTGGGATTGTTTTGAAATATTAAATATACTTTGAGGGGTTTGGCAATGCTTTATTTCTTATTTTTCTTATTTGAATGTGCCTGTGGATTAAAGGACGAGCTGAGACGGGCTGAGGCGGGCTGAGGCGGGCTGAGGCGGGCTGAGGCGGGCTGAGGCGGGCTGAGACGGGCTGAGGCGGGCTGAGGCGGGCTGAGGCGGGCTGAGGCGGGCTGAGACGGGCTGAGGCGGGCTGAGGCGGGCTGAGGCGGGCTGAGGCGGGCTGAGGCGGGCTGAGGCGGGCTGAGGCGGGCTGAGGCGGGCTGAGGCGGGCTGAGGCGGGCTGAGGCGGGCTGAGGCGGGCTGAGGCGGGCTGAGGCGGGGATGTTCTTTTATAAAATATGTTTTTCCTAGTATTATTTTTTGTACACATATATATCATCTTTCAGTCTTTGTATTTTGTGCAGTTTTATCACATTGAAGGAAAAAAAGGGCCGACTAAACTGTACGGCTCTGGAAAAAAAGAGCACTGCAAAGTGATCAGTTTGTCTGAGGTTTGGGTTTGAGTAAAATGTTTCATTCTATAAACGACTGACAACATTTCTCCACATTCCAAATAAAAATCTTGTCATTTAGAGCATTTATTTGCAGAAAATGACAAACGGTCAAAATAACAAAAAGATGAAATGTTTTCAGAGCTCAAATGATCATTTTAAAACACAATCCTAATGTCTGAACTGAGGAAGAGCTCAAAAATCAATATTTGGCCGTGTTTTTTCCCCTTTTCCTCCTCAAATCAGATTTAGTCACATGTAGTGACGCTGATTTCACAAAAACAAACGCACTGGGCTCTTATTTCTTTCCAGAGCTGTAGATTTCATTTTATATTTTCCGTTAGTGCCCCTAATAAAAATGTTTGGGAAGAAAAAACTGGGAGTGTCCTGGGAAACGGGGACGTCTGGAGAAAACGCTCGGGAAAGACGAGGCAGATGAAGAGGTGGATTATAGAAGGTCAAAGGTCACAGGGGACGCCGGGGTCACAGGTCGACCGTTATTATCGTGTGTTTGAGAAATACTGGACTGAGATGAAGAAACTGAGAAGGATTTTCACGCCCAGAGTTTTGCCGCACACACGATTCCTGATCATGGGATAAAATACTCTGGGATTAGATCCAGACGACAGAATTATTTTTACCTCAGGAGTTACAGAAGAGCAGAGGGTCAGATGTTCCAGAGGGTCAGATGTTCCAGAGGGTCAGATGTTCCAGAGGGTCAGATGTTCCAGAGGAGCAGAGGGTCAGATGTTCCAGAGGGTCAGAGGGCCAGATGTTCCAGAGGGTCAGATGTTCCAGAGGGTCAGAGGGTCAGATGTTCCAGAGGGTCAGATGTTCCAGAGGGTCAGATGTTCCAGAGGGTCAGAGGGTCAGATGTTCCAGAGGGTCAGATGTTCCAGAGGAGCAGATGTTCCAGAGGGTCAGATGTTCCAGAGGAGCAGAGGGTCAGATGTTCCAGAGGGTCAGATGTTCCAGAGGGTCAGATGTTCCAGAGGAGAAGAGGGTCAGATGTTCCAGAGGGTCAGATGTTCCAGAGGAGCAGAGGGTCAGATGTTCCAGAGGAGCAGAGGGTCGGATGTTCCAGAGGGTCAGATGTTCCAGAGGAGCAGAGGGTCGGATGTTCCAGAGGGTCAGATGTTCCAGAGGAGCAGAGGGTCAGATGTTCCAGAGGAGCAGAGGGTCAGATGTTCCAGAGGGTCAGATGTTCCAGAGGAGCAGAGGGTCAGATGTTCCAGAGGGTCAGATGTTCCAGAGGAGCAGAGGGTCAGATGTTCCAGAGGAGCAGAGGGTCAGATGTTCCAGAGGGTCAGATGTTCCAGAGGGTCAGATGTTCCAGAGGGTCAGATGTTCCAGAGGAGCAGAGGGTCAGATGTTCCAGGCGGTCAGAGGGTCGGATATTCCAGGCGGTCAGAGGGTCGGATATTCCAGGCGGTCAGAGGGTCGGATGTTCCAGGCGGTCAGAGGGTCGGATGTTTCAGAGGAGCAGAGGGTCAGATGTTCCAGAGGAGCAGAGGGTCAGATGTTCCAGAGGAGCAGAGGGTCGGATGTTCCAGGCGGTCAGAGGGTCGGATATTCCAGGCGGTCAGAGGGTCGGATATTCCAGGCGGTCAGAGGGTCGGATATTCCAGGCGGTCAGAGGGTCGGATGTTCCAGGCGGTCAGAGGGTCGGATATTCCAGGCGGTCAGAGGGTCGGATATTCCAGGCGGTCAGAGGGTCGGATATTCCAGGCGGTCAGAGGGTCGGATATTCCAGGCGGTCAGAGGGTCGGATGTTCCAGGCGGTCAGAGGGTCGGATATTCCAGGCGGTCAGAGGGTCGGATATTCCAGGCGGTCAGAGGGTCGGATGTTCCAGGCGGTCTCCGGATGACGTTCCTCTGTGTGTTTCAGGGCGATCAGGAGGTGAAGGCGGTGGCGGCGGGCGGCGAGCCGGCGGAGGGAGGCGCCGCTGCTCCTCCTCGTCAGGTGGAGCCCGATAAGTTCGACCTCCCCCCGGAGTCGGACGAGGAGTACATGGTGGTGGAGGAGGCGGACTCTTCGGCGGCCGCGCGCATGAAGAAGAGCGGCCTGACGCGCATGGAGAGCTTCAAACACACCTTCTCCAAAGAAAACCTCAGCAAGACCCGCGACAACCTGGGCTCCAAGGTCAACAAGCTCGGCGAGCGCATCGTGACGGCCGAGAGGAGGGAGAAGATCCGACAGTCCGGGGAGAAGCTGAAGGAGAAGCTGACCCTGAAGAAGGAGCGGACCGTGGCGGAGGGGCAGGAGGGCGCCGAGGGGGCGGCCGACGCACCCGTAGCGCCGCCTAAAGGCCGCAAAGGGACCCCCCCGGCGGCCGAGGGCGAGGCCAAAGCCGAGGAGGCCGAGGTCCCCATGTACGACATGAAGCAGCTGTCGTAAAGCGGCCCAGAACTGGGGACCCGATGGTGACGGGGCAGGAGGGGCAGAGGTTATGCACATGACGTCACAGCCTCTGGAACTTTGAACGTGAACGAGCTGCTACAGTTTCAACACATACAAAAGTCCACAACTCTGCTCAAGATTTACTTTGCTCCTGACGTCAAACACCAGAAAATCAAGTCAGCGGAAGAAAAACGGTGAACGTTAAAGGTCCCAGATCCCACAGACTGAGCTTCAAAGAGCCTCTGAACACACGGCTCCTGATTCTCTCTGGAAACGGGTCTGAAACAGAAGCGAGCGCCTCTCCCGGGCATGACTTGGGCATCTTCGTGTATATTTTGGCAGTTTGGTGTCTGCGTCGGCCTCTTTAGGATCAGCTACAGTCAGAACGTTGGAGTTTCCGGGCTGGACTGATGGCTCCAGAGTCAGAGAAAGATCCTCCACACCGAGCCGCCACTGTGGAGGACCTTTCGGATTTCCTCAGGGGCGAGTAAATCTTCGGGAGAGGGTTCAGTGGCTTTTTGTGTCGTGTCCTAATATTGTTTTGGCCTCAGAAACAGAGCTGCTGTCGTGTCGCGTTTCATTTTTTTTTTAGTCGCAGAAGTTTGGTCGTTTTCCAGCACCACAAAACAAAACGCAGATCAGATCCGGAAGGGTTTAGGCTGAAGTAAAAGTCTTTCTAAAGCGTGTTTGCATTTACAATTTCACTTACAACTTACTGTAAATATAAGAGACAAATCTAAATGAAAACAGACTAAACTGAAAGCAGAATTCATTCGTTCGAGATCGAGCAAAACAGAACGCTCCATACTCTTTTTAAAGGCTTCTACAGCACATGTGTCAAACATGCGGCCCGGGGGCCAGATCCGGCCCTCCAAGACCTTTAATCTGGCCCTCGGCTGATTTTTCTCTTAAAATACTTACAATTTTCAGATTTTTCTGTTAATTTTCTGCACCGTTTAGCATAGCAGCGTCTCCGGCGTTTCTGTACGTTGCGACTCCCACCAGAGCAGCACAAATGAAGACTTTCCTCTTTCCAAACGCTCTTAAAGGACGATCGTTTTGACTGTCGACCGTGACCCTCATCAGCAAAATGTCCAAAAATGAGAAAAGCAGATGCTGAGTTCAGGATTTCCCAAGAAAAATAGTCTAATTCTTATTTGTTGACAGAGGTGAATGGGAAATCTGTGCTCAGTGTGTTTGGAACAAGTGGCGTTGCTCGAGGAATATAATCTTAAACACCACTACGAGACACGGAGAAAAATACAATAACTTGAAGAGAGAACTGAGTTTTCTGATCCGGCCCTTTTGGGATCAAAGTAGGCTGCACACGGCCCCCGGACCAAAATGAGTTTGACACCCCTGACCTACAGAGTTAGACGTTTTTAAATCCTCGAACAGAAATACAGTCACTTTGTTCTTAGTTCTTATCTTCCTCTAAGGTTTTACCGACTCCCTTTGCTCAAATAAACGAGGAGGAAGCAGACGGTTTTCGGCCTCGCGCGGCGTCACTGCGGCTGAATTCAGGTCAACGAGAGCAAATACTGTGAGGACTTTCAGCTGAGCAAAAAGAGGATTTGTTGGTGCAAAGTGATTCACATGATTAATAATCCTGACAACCTTTTTCTGGAGTGGAAAAATGTTCTTAATATTTGATTCCCCCGTAGAACGTTATTCCCTAAATTCACAAACCCCTTTTTTATTCGTCCGTCTCCATCTGCAAAGCTCCGAACGTTTTGTAAAGAAACAGTCGACAAGTCCAGAGCTGAAATGATCCGAGTGATTCCAGCGACGGTTTGTGGAGCGTTTTCAGTTCAAGAGAAGAACTCTGAACTCCTAAAAGTGCCGGTTTGTGGGTTGAACACGCGAAAGAAACGAAACACGACTGCAGCTCCGCCTGTGACGGGGACACGACGTCCGCACAGAGCAGCACCGGTGCGATACGGGACCTTTAAGTGGAATGAGACGTTTCTGTTGGAGAACGATGTCAGTGCAGAACCTCCGAGGAACGCCCTGGAGCCGCGGGTGGGTCGGACTCCTCGTTCGCGGCGACGAGGCGGAAGAAACGCACCAGGACGCGTCTCGTTTACGGACGAAGAGTTTACGATTTCATCTTCGAGTTTTGTCAGTTTGGACTCACGACGTGTGAATTGTGCCCACCGAAGCAGGAATGTGACGAGGAGGAGGAGGAGGAGGAGGACGAGGAGGAGGACGAGGAGGAGGACGAGGAGGAGGACGAGGAGGAGGAGGAGGAGGACGAGGAGTTCCAGAGACTCGAGTGTTTGTGTTTAAGTGAAATCAGCAAAGAACCTCTGACCCCAAGACCCCACAGACCTCTGACCTTCTCCAGGGGTCACTCACGGACTAAACCAGAACTAGACCAGGACTAAACCAGAACTCGACCAGGACTAAACCAGAACTAGACCAGGACTAAACTAGAACTCGACCAGGACTAAACCAGAACTCGACCAGGACTAAACCAGAACTAGACCAGGACTAAACCGGAACTAGACCAGGACTAAACCGGAACTAGACCAGGACTAAACCGGAACTAGACCAGGACTAAACCAGAACTAGACCAGGACTAAACCAGAACTAGAACTAGAGAACTAGACCAGGACTAAACCAGAACTAGACCAGGACTAAACCAGAACTCGACCAGGACTAAACCAGAACTAGACCAGGACTAAACCAGAACTAGACCAGGACTAAACCAGAACTCGACCAGGACTAAACCAGAACTAGACCAGGACTAAACCAGAACTAGACCAGGACTAAACCAGAACTAGACCAGGACTAAACCAGAACTCGACCAGGCTCTGACACTGAGAAGGTTCCTGCTTCGACTCCTGGCTCTTTCCGTGTGGAGTTTGCATGTTCTCCCTGTGCCTGTGGCTCTACAGGTCAAATCCTCCACTAACCCTAACGCCACAGGAATCAGAACAGGCGAGTCTCAGCTGACGTCACTGTTATTAAATGCGCCTGTTGCATGATGGGAAATCCTGAGGCCAGTGGTAAAAAACCTAAACTCATTGCGTGACTTTGCGTCTCTCAGTTTATCGGCGAGAACAGTGAATTCCTGCTGCATTATCGGACGCCCGAGTAGAAGGAAGGAAGAAGGAAAAGGTGTTTTCCGTATTCAGAGTGAAAAGAACCGCCGACGTCGGATTAAGCGACTTTCAAACATCCGTAGAGCGAATAGTGACGATCCGAGCAAACCGTGGAGCCCGACGAGAGCCCGTAGGACAGGTTTGGGCGTTTCTTTAACATTCATGATTTTATGATTTATGATTTTGCCAAAGTGGAACTTCGGTCACGTAATTGGAGATTCCGACCAGAAATTTGCTTTCGTCCAGACTTTGTAGGGTTTGAAAAGGGTGATTTGGCGTCTTTTGGTTTAGATCTGAAATAGTCCTGGTTTAGCCCGAGTTCAGACCTGGTTTAGACTCAGTTTAGACCTGATGTAGGTCTATTTTAGCCCTAGTTTAGTTCTGGTTTAGCCCAAGTTTATAACTGGTTTAGACTTGAAATAGACCTGATATAGGCCCTGGTTTAGACCAGGTTTAGACCTGCTTTAGACCTGATATAGTTGTATTTTATCCCGAATTTAGTCCTGGTTTAGACCTGGTCCTCCTTATATGACACAAAGCAGGAGGATTGTTGGCGATATTCACTGAAAAAACTCGAGTGTCTTATCAGCGTGATCAGGTCTTTAAGCGACGCTGCTTTTTTATTTGGGTTCATTCTGTCACTGCCAACACTTTTAGTCACAGTAAACACAGCAGCATTTTCAGCAAAAATCTGAGAAAAAAATCTATAGGGACAGAAACGTGAACCTCAACCAAACCTGAACCCAGGACTGAGCTGGGACCTGCTGGAGGTCCTGGAGGAGGTCCTGGAGGAGGTCCTGGAGGAGGTCCTGGAGGAGGTCCTGGAGGAGGTCCTGGAGGAGGTTCTGAAGGAGGTCCTGGAGGTTGGAGGAGGTCCTGGAGGAGGTCCTGGAGGAGGTCCTGGAGGAGGTCTCTTGGGGTCCAGGAAAAGTGTCCCTCATCAGCACAGACACGATCAGGGGGAGACAAAAGTCACACAGAGGTCTGAGTACTGTATGAGAGTACTGTAGAATTAGTATTACAGTATTAGTATTATTGTATTGTAGTATCGTAGTATTATAGTATAAATATTGTAGTATTTGAGTTTGCGTCTGTCCCTGTGGGTTTGGACGACTTGAGTTTATTTTGAGTTTGATCTTTGGGACTTTTTCCCCTGGAAACGAGGAGCTGACCTTTGACCTTTGACCTCACCCGGTTTTTGAATGACCCTTGATGACCTCTGGTGTTAGCGTTAGCGGTGGTGTTAGCGTGTTAGCATGAGCGCTGCATGGCCATTTGTGTTTGTCCTGGTGAACTAAATAAAGATGAATTCATTTTGGATTGTTGTTTTTTTATTTGTCTTTGGGTGAAACGAGTCGAGACGAACGCAGAAAAACATGAAAATACAAAAACATGTCACAGAAACAAAGATGAGGTTTGAAATCTTAAGAATCGTTTAAGAGCTGCTGAAAGAAGCAGGATTCAGGTACAGAGACAAACTACAGGTTCAAGTCACTCTACAGGTTATTACTCCAATATTACATATTATTCTAATATTACATGTTATTACTGTAATATTACATGTTATTACGGTAATATTACATGTTATTACTGTAATATTACATGTTATTACGGTAATATTACATGTTATTACGGTAATATTACATGTTATTACGGTAATATTACATGTTATTACGGTAATATTACATGTTATTACATGTTATCACTCTAATATTACATGTTATTACTCCAATATTACATGTTATTCTAATATTACATGTTATTACTGTAATATTACATGTTATGACTCTAATATTACATGTTATTACGGTAATATTACATGTTATTACATGTTATCACTCTAATATTACATGTTATTACTCTAATATTACAAGTTATTACTCTAATATTACATGTTATTACATGTTATCACTCTAATATTACATGTTATTACTGTAATATTACGTTATTACACTAATATTACATGTTATTACTCTAATATTACATGTTATTACACTAATATTACATGTTATTACTGTGATATTACATGTTATTACACTAATATTACATGTTATTACACTAATATTACATGTTATTACTGTGATATTACACTATTTCATGTTATTACATGTTATTACACTAATATTACATGTTATCACTCTAATATTACATGTTATTACACTAATATTACATGTTATTACTGTGATATTACACTATTACATGTTATTACTGTGATATTACATGTTATTACACTAATATTACATGTTATTACACTAATATTACATGTTATTACTGTGATATTACACTATTACATGTTATTACTGTGATATTACATGTTAGCGGGAGAAGAACAAACAATACACGGATTTAATAATAATATTACGTTATTACCCCCCCTCAGTTGCCCCCCTCAGGTGCAGTTGCAGAGCCCCCCCCTCAGTTGCCCCCCTCAGGTGCCCCCCTCAGGTGCAGTTGCAGAGCCCCCCCCTCAGTTGCCCCCCTCAGGTGCAGTTGCAAAGCCCCCCCCCTCAGTTGCCCCCCTCAGTTGCCCCCCTCAGTTGCCCCCCTCAGGTGCAGTTGCAGAGCAGGGCGGTGCCCCTCAGGGTCCAGTGCTCTGGGGGGAGGCTGGAGCGCAGACTCAGGCTGAACACGTAGTTCAGGTCGGTGCGACGCGGCTTCTTATAGACGGGACACGAGTACGAGGCGCCGCGCCGGCCCTCCGCCATCTTGGAACTGTCCGCCATCTTGGAACTGTCGCCCGAGCTCACGGCGAACACGTGGACCACGGGGAG
Source organism: Odontamblyopus lacepedii (assembly GCA_034769755.1). Classification (NCBI taxonomy): domain Eukaryota; kingdom Metazoa; phylum Chordata; class Actinopteri; order Gobiiformes; family Gobiidae; genus Odontamblyopus; species Odontamblyopus lacepedii. Next base: position 2,381,143 of record CM068361.1, on the reverse strand, counting down.
CGGCGAGAACAGCACCTGCGGCATCATGGGACACATGTCAGATGCCCTCCCTCCTCCCCTCCTGTGTCAGATGCCCTCCCTCCTCCTCCTCCTGTGTCAGATGCCCTCCCTCCTCCCCTCCTGTGTCAGATGCCCTCCCTCCTCCTCCTCCTGTGTCAGATGCCCTCCCTCCTCCCCTCCTGTGTCAGATGCCCTCCCTCCTCCTCCTGTGTCAGATGCCCTCCCTCCTCCCCTCCCTCCTCCTCCTCCTGTGTCAGATGCCCTCCCTCCTCCCCTCCTGTGTCAGATGCCCTCCCTCCTCCCCTCCTGTGTCAGATGCCCTCCCTCCTCCCCTCCTGTGTCAGATGCCCTCCCTCCTCCCCTCCTGTGTCAGATGCAGATGCCCTCCCCTCCTCCTCCAGTGTCAGATGCCCTCCTCCTCCTCCTGTGTCAGATGCCCTCCCTCCTCCCCTCCTGTGTCAGATGCCCTCCCTCCTCCTCCTGTGTCAGATGCCCTCCCTCCTCCTCCTGTGTCAGATGCCCTCCCTCCTCCTCCTGTGTCAGATGCCCTCCCTCCTCCCCTCCTGTGTCAGATGCCCTCCCTCCTCCTCCTCCTGTGTCAGATGCCCTCCCTCCTCCCCTCCTGTGTCAGATGCCCTCCCTCCTCCTCCTGTGTCAGATGCCCTCCTCCTGTCAGATGCCCTCCTCCTCCCTCCTGTGTCAGACGCCCTCCCTCCTCCTCCTGTGTCAGATGCCCTCCCTCCTCCCCTCTGGTGTCAGATGCCCTCCCTCCTCCTCCTGTGTCAGATGCCCTCCCTCCTCCTCCTGTGTCAGATGCCCTCCCTCCTCCTCCTGTGTCAGATGCCCTCCCTCCTCCCCTCCTGTGTCAGATGCCCTCCCTCCTCCCCTCCTGTGTCAGATGCCCTCCCTCCTCCTCCTGTGTCAGATGCCCTCCCTCCTCCCCTCCTGTGTCAGATGCCCTCCCTCCTCCCCTCCTGTGTCAGATGCCCTCCCTCCTCCCCTCCTGTGTCAGATGCCCTCCCTCCTCCCCTCCTGTGTCAGATGCCCTCCCTCCTCCCCTCCTGTGTCAGATGCCCTCCCCTCCTGTGTCAGATGCCCTCCCGTTACCTTGGCCGGGGCCTCGGTGAGTTTGGCGCCGCGTCGGTCCCACCCGGCGCCATCCAGGAAGAGGCCGTGGATGTAGACTCCGCCCACGTCGTCGGGGGGCGGCGCCGACACGTCCTCCTTCATCAGTTTGGTGACATCGTTACTGAGCGTCACAGAGTCCAGGGCCCAACCCCGGGCCTGGTTCTGACGGGTCGTCTCCTGCCGCATCGCCGTCAGAAAACCCTGAAGAGACCAGAGGTTTACTCAGCCACAGAAGAACGCTCCGACAACAGGGTTTATTTAGAATGTTTACATGAGAGTTTTAATCCTCAATTAAACTCTTCTCGTTGGGTTAGGGTTAGTTTCCATGGAAATAATATCCATCCATCTTCTCCTGCTTAACCCAGCTGGGGCACGGGGGCAGCTGCCCAGTCCTCACAGCCCCTGACCCCCTGTGAACCCCCACAGGAGGTGGACGTCATGGTCCTTGATGTTAGTTCATAGGGGTGTGGGCAGGTTTTGGGTTGATGGAGGAAACCGGAGCCCGGAGGAAACCCATCCAGACACAGGGAGAACATGCAAACTCCACACAGGAGCGAACCCGTAACCTTCTTGCTGTGAGACCTGAGTGTTGCCACTCAGCCACTGTGCCGCTTAATGAAAATAATAATTCCGAATAAACAAGTTAAATGGTCTTTATTTCATAGTTCTCAGCGTCTCTAGTGGGGAAGGTGCTGATCGGACAGCGACACAAACGTGTTTCCGTCTTTGGGAAGAAAACCCACACTTCAGCTGCTCTTTTCTGTCATCTCCGTTTGTCGTTTCACCGCCGACACAAACACGATCAGAACTTTTTCCGCAGTGGTTCTGATGATAATGAAGCAGCAGCTGGAGAATTCTGTCCTCACGCTTTACGTCTGTGAGCTGAGGAGGAGAAGGGAAGAGTGTGGGAGAAGGAGGAAGAAGACAAACTGAGTCTGAGGCTGCCACACCTCAGCCCACTCCCACATCCCGCTCACAAATCCAAAGAGACGTGGAGGAAAGTCCCAAGAGACGACTGGAGGAGCCGGATCGAAGGACGAGCCAACGAGCTCCAACCACCGGGATTATTGTGAAGAAGAAGAAACGTTTACATGATCCAGGAAGAAATTCATTCGGCTTTAAAATCAGAATAAACCCACTGACTTCAGGACTAAGATTAATTCACAAGAATCATTTTCAGAATTAAGAGTTTACAGGGACTTTTTAAAGAGGTATTCATTTTTATTTGGAATTAAATTCTTTTTATTCAGGATTAAATTCTTTTTATTCAGGATTAAAGCTCTCATGTAAACGTGGAAAATATTGATTGGCAAATAACTTAATAAAAACCCAGACTTCCTCATTATAAAAGTGTCCACTGGGAGTTGGTGCTGCTGTGTTTCTCCAGACCTGAGCCTGGTCCAGGTCTGGAGAACCTGGAGGACCTGGAGGACCTGGAGAAATTGGAGAAATTGGAGGACCTGTAGAACCTGTAGGACCTGGAGAACCTGGAGGACCTGAAGAACCTGTAGAACCTGTAGAACCTGGAGGACCTGAAGATCCTGGAGAACCTGTAGAACCTGGAGAACCTGTAGGACCTGGAGAACATGGAGGACCTGAAGAACCTGTACAACCTGTAGAACCTGTAGAACCTGGAGGACCTGAAGAACCTGGAGAACCTGGAGGACCTGAAGAACCTGGAGAACCTGAGACAAACCCTGACCTGGGGGTTGAAGAATCCCGTGAGCCAGAAGGTGTGAGGTCTTCCGGAGCAGATCCAGGAGCAGAGCTGAAGGTTCCTCTCCAGAAACTCACTGAACCAGAATCCCAGAGACGCCGACGCCCAACTGAGCCTGTGCCAGGCCGCGGGCACCCGGGCATCGAACAGGGCGTCCAGGGCATCACGCAGCTCCTCCGACATCACGATGGAGCCTGAGGACCACAGGAGATAAAGCTGTGAGCGCGATGACGGCAGCTGTTTCCTGCACCTGCCTGAAGTCGCCCCGTGAAACTCAAACCTACAAAAACTGTGTCAGTGTTTGTGCTGCAGAAAGTTCAGTTTGTGATTCTGGTTCTTCAGATATTCAGTTTTATTTTGGTCGATGACGTCGTCCAGAACCTCAGAATGTGAAACAGCCTCAAAACAGGAAGAGAATGACAGAAAACGTTTGTATTTGAGAAACGACGAGAAACGACCTGAGGCTGAGGAAAAGTCTGTTTCAGTCTTTCGTCTTTTGCTTTTGGTCCGTTTTCTTTACCTGAATATCCTCCGTGTGGCAATAGAAATCGTGGAAATAGTGGGATTTTAATTCTGAACCGCAGAGCCTGTGGTTCGGGGGCGGGTGTCTGAACCGCAGAGCCTGTGGTTCGGGGGCGGGTGTCTGAACCGCAGAGCCCGTGGTTCGGGGGCGGGTGTCTGAACCGCAGAGCCTGTGGTTCGGGGGCGGGTGTCTGAACCGCAGAGCCTGTGGTTTGGGTGTCTGAACCGCAGAGCCTGTGGTTCGGGGGCGGGTGTCTGAACCGCAGAGCCTGTGGTTCGGGGGCGGGTGTCTGAACCGCAGAGCCTGTGGTTCGGGGGCGGGTGTCTGAACCGCAGAGCCTGTGGTTAGGGTGTCTGAACCGCAGAGCCTGTGGTTCGGGGGCGGGTGTCTGAACCGCAGAGCCTGTGGTTCGGGGGCGGGTGTCTGAACCGCAGAGCCTGTGGTTTGGGTGTCTGAACCGCAGAGCCTGTGGTTTGGGTGTCTGAACCGCAGAGCCTGTGGTTCGGGGGCGGGTGTCTGAACCGCAGAGCCTGTGGTTCGGGCGGTGTCTGAACCGCAGAGCCTGTGGTTCGAGGCGGGTGTCTGAACCGCAGAGCCTGTGGTTAGGGGGCGGGTGTCTGAACCGCAGAGCCTGTGGTTAGGGGGCGGGTGTCTGAACCGCAGAGCCTGTGGTTCGGGGGCGGGTGTCTGAACCGCAGAGCCTGTGGTTCGGGGGCGGGTGTCTGAACCGCAGAGCCTGTGGTTCGGGGGCGGGTGTCTGAACCGCAGAGCCTGTGGTTAGGGGGCGGGTGTCTGAACCGCAGAGCCTGTGGTTCGGGGGCGGGTGTCTGAACATAGAGCCTGTGGTTCGGGCGGGTGTCTGAACCGCAGAGCCTGTGGTTCGGGGCGGTGTCTGAACCGCAGAGCCTGTGGTTCGGGGGCGGGTGTCTGAACCGCAGAGCCTGTGGTTCGGGGGCGGGTGTCTGAACCGCAGAGCCTGTGGTTAGGGGGCGGGTGTCTGAACCGCAGAGCCTGTGGTTCGGGGGCGGGTGTCTGAACCGCAGAGCCTGTGGTTTGGGTGTCTGAACCGCAGAGCCTGTGGTTCGGGGGCGGGTGTCTAAACCGCAGAGCCTGTGGTTCGGGGGCGGGTGTCTGAACCGCAGAGCCTGTGGTTCGAGCGGGTGTCTGAACCGCAGAGCCTGTGGTTCGGGTGGAGTGTCTGAACCGCCGCGCCGGGGGTTCGGGGGCGGGTGTCTGAACCGCAGAGCCAGTGGTTCGGGGCCGGGTGTCTGAACCGCAGAGCCTGTGGTTCGGGGGCGGGTGTCTGAACCGCAGAGCCCGTGGTTCGGGGGCGGGTGTCTGAACCGCAGAGCCCGTGGTTCGGGGGCGGGTGTCTGAACCGCAGAGCCTGTGGTTCGGGGGCGGGTGTCTGAACCGCAGAGCCTGTGGTTCGGGGGCTGGTGTCTGAACCGCAGAGCCTGTGGTTCGGGGGCGGGTGTCTGAACCGCAGAGCCCGTGGTTCGGGGGCGGGTGTCTGAACCGCAGAGCCTGTGGTTCGGGGGCGGGTGTCTGAACCGCAGAGCCTGTGGTTCGGGGGCGGGTGTCTGAACCGCAGAGCCTGTGGTTCGGGGGCGGGTGTCTGAACCGCAGAGCCGGTGGTTCGGGGGCGGGTGTCTGAACCGCAGAGCCTGTGGTTCGGGGGCGGGTGTCTGAACCGCAGAGCCGGTGGTTCGGGGGCAGGTGTCTGAACCGCAGAGCCTGTGGTTCGGGGGCGGGTGTCTGAACCGCAGAGCCTGTGGTTCGGGGGCGGGTGTCTGAACCGCAGAGCCTGTGGTTCGGGGGCGGCCTCACCGTCTATGGCGAGCTGCAGGTCAGTGATCGTGCTCCGAACTCGGCTGATGATTCGCTGCATTCGGTCGACTTCCTGTTTGAGGAAAATGTTCATCGGCTGAAGGGCCCCGAACCTCTGGAGCTGAGACCGGACCTGAAACGAGACCAGAACCGGGACTGAACCGGGACTGAACCGGGACTGAACCGGGCCTGAACCGGGACTGAACCGGGACCTGAACCGGGACTGAACCGGGACTGAACCAGGACTGTACCGGGCCTGAACCGGGACTGAACCGGGACTGAACCGGGCCTGTACCGGGACTGTACCGGGCCTGAACTGCCGGAGACTGAACGGGACCCTGAACAGGTTGAACGGACCCTGGGCAGGACTGAACCGGACCTGAACCGGGACTGAACCGGACCTGAACCGGGACTGAACCGGGACTGAACCGGGACTAAACCGGGACTGAACCGGAACTAAACCGGGACTGAACCGGGACTGAACCGGGCCTGTACCGGGCCTGAACCGGACCTGAAACAAGACCAGAACCGGGACTGTACCGGGACTGAACCGGGACTGAACCGGGACTGAACCGGGACTGTCGTTAGTACCTCGTTAGTCCCTCGTTAGCCCCTTGTTAGCCCCTTGTTAGACCTTCATCAGTCCCTTGTTAGGCCCTCATTAGTCCCTTGTTAGGCCCTCGTTAGGCCCTCGTTAGGCCCTCATCAGTCCCTCGTTAGACCCTCGTCAGTACCTTGTTAGACCTTCATCAGTCCCTTGTTAGGCCCTCATCAGTCCCTCGTTAGGCCATCGTTAGGCCCTCGTTAGGCCCTCATCAGTACCTCGTTAGTCCCTCGTTAGCCCCTTGTCAGTACCTCGTTAGTCCCTCATCAGTCCCTTGTTAGGCCCTCGTCAGTACCTCGTTAGTCTCTCGTTAGTCCCTTGTTAGGCCCTCGTCAGTACCTCGTTAGTCCCTCGTTAGGCCCTCATCAATTGGTACCTCGTTGGTCCTGCGTTGGCCCTTGTTGGAGGCCCTGGAGTCAGTACCCCCGTGGGCTCTCATTAGCCCCTCGTTAGGTCCTCGTCAGTACCTTGTTAGTCCCTCGTTAGGCCCTCATTAAGCCCTCATTAGTCCCTCATTAGCCCCTCGTTAAGCCCTCATTAGTCCCTCGTTAGCCCTTCGTTAGGCCTTCATCAGTACCTCGTTAGCCCCTTGTCAGTACTTCGTTAGTCCCTCATTAGCCCCTCATTAGTCCCTCGTTATTTCGTTGAGGCCCTCATCAATTACCTCGTTGGTCCCTCGTTGGCTGCCCCATGTCCAGGTACCTGGGTGGTCCCTCGTCAGTCCCTTGTTAGGCCCTCGTCAGTACCTCATTAGTCCCTCGTTAGCCCCTCGTCAGCCCCTCGTTAAGCCCTCGTCAGTCCCTCGTTAGGCCCTCGTTAGGCCATCGTTAGTCCCTCGTTAACCCTTCGTTAGTCCCTCGTTATGCCCACGTTAGACCATCGTTAGGCCCTCGTTAGGCCCTTGTTAGCCCCTCGTTAAGCCCTCATTAGTCCCTCGTTAGCCCTTCGTTAGGCCCTCATCAGTACCTCGTTAGACCCTCATTAACCCCTTGTCAGTACCTCGTTAGTCCCTCGTCAGTCCCTTATTAGGCCCTCGTCAGTACCTCGTTAGTCCCTTGTTAGCCCCTTGTTAGTCCCTTGTTAGCCCCTCGTTAGGCCCTCATCAGTACCTCGTTAGTGCCTCGTTAGTCCCTCGTTAGCCCCTTGTCAGTACCTCGTTAGTCCCTCGTCAGTCCCTTGTTAGGCCCTCGTCAGTACCTCATTAGTCCCTCGTTAGCCCCTCGTTAGGCCCTTGTCAGTCCCTCGTTAGGCCCTCGTTAGCCCTTCATTAGGGCCTCGTTACCCCCTCGTTAGGCCCTTGTTAGCTCTTCGTTAGCCCCTCATCAGTCCCTCGTTAGGCCCTTGTTAGCCCTTCGTTAGCCCTTCGTTAGGCCCTCATCAGTCCCTCGTTAGCCCCTCGTTAGGCCCTTGTTAGCCCCTCGTTAGGCCCTCATCAGTCCCTCGTTAGCCCCTCGTTAGGCCCTTCGTTAGGCCCTCATCAGTCCCTCGTTAGGCCCTCGTCAGTCCCTCGTACCTCGTGCGGGCTGTAATCGGCCGGGAGCTTCTGCAGCATCTCGTTGGCCAGCCTTTGCACACTGCTCTCGCGGGTCTCGCCGGTCCCGCCCCCGCCGTCCTTCGGTTGGATGCTCACGATCGTGCTCAGCGTCTGATTGGCCAGATTCGTCTGGTACGTGATGTCAGCGTTTGGGTGGAGCCCGAAAACCTGAAACCGAAACAGGCGAAGGTGACGGGACTGCGCCTCCTCCTCTCCTCCTCCTCTCCTACTCTCTCCTCCTCCTCCTCTCCTCCTCCTCTCCCCTCCTCCTCCTCCTCTCCTCCCCTCCTCCTCCTCCTCCTCTCCTCCTCTCCCCTCATCCTCCTCCTCTCCCCTCCTCCTCTCCTCCCCTCCTCCTCCTCCTCCTCTCCTCCTCTCCCCTCCTCCTCCTCCTCTCCCCTCCTCCTCCACTCCCCTCCTCCTCCTCCTCTCCTCTCCTCCTCCCCTCCTCCTCCTCCTCCTCTCCTCCTCCTCTCCTCCTCTCCTCCTCTCCTCCTCCTCCTCCTCTCCTCCTCTCCTCTCTCCTCCTCTCCTCCTCTCTCGTCTCCTCTCTCTCCTCCTCTCCTCCTCTCCTCCCCTCCTCCTCTCCTCCTCCTCCTCTCCTCTCCTCCTCCTCCACCTCCTCTCCTCCCTCTCACCTCTCTCCTCTCCTCTCCTCCTCCTCTCCTCTCCTCCTCTCTCCTCCTCCTCTCTCCTCTCCTCCTCCTCCCTCTCTCCTCCTCCTCCTCCTCATCCCTCTCTCCTCCTCTCTCCTCCTCTCACTCCTCTCTCCTCCTCTCTCTCTCCTCCTCTCCTCTCCTCCCTCCTCCCTCCCTCTCCTCCCCTCTCCTCTCCTCCTCTCCTCCTCTCTCTCCTCTCCTCCTCCTCTCCTCTCCTCTCCTCCTCCTCTCCTCCTCCTCTCCTCCTCCTCCTCTCTCCTCTCCTCCTCCTCCTCTCCTCCTCCTCCTCCTCCCTCTCTCCTCTCCTCCTCCTCTCCTCCTCCTCCTCCTCTCTCCTCCTCCTCCTCTCCTCTCTCCTCTCTCCTCCTCCTCCTCGTACCTCGGGGGAGTCCACAGGGGGCAGCTCCTCCAGGTGCAGGAGGACCTGGTGGAGGTCGCAGACTTTGGGGAGGTCGTATCCTCTGTAGAAACAGAACGATTCGGCGAACAGATTTTCCCCGAACCAAACGTGAGCGAAAGTGTTGAGCAAACGTTTGTCCAGGTCATCGGTGACTCTGCCCCCGTACTGCACCTCCCCTGAGGGTCAGACAGAGGGTCAGACAAGACAGAGGGTCAGACAGAGGGTCAGACAGAGGGTCAGACAGAGGGTCAGACAGAGGGTCAGACAGAGGGTCAGACCAGGACCAGACCAGGACCAGGACCAGGACCAGACCAGGACCAGACCAGGACCAGGACCAGGACCAGGACCAGACCAGGACCAGACCAGGACCAGACCAGGACCAGACCAGGACCAGACCAGGACCAGGACCAGGACCAGACCAGGACCAGACCAGGACCAGACCAGGACCAGACCAGAACCAGGACCAGGACCAGGACCAGGACCAGGACCAGGACCAGGACCAGGACCAGACCAGGACCAGACCAGAACCAGGACCAGGACCAGGACCAGGACCAGGACCAGGACCAGACCAGGACCAGACCAGGACCAGGACCAGACCAGGACCAGGACCAGGACCAGACCAGGACCAGGACCAGGACTAGGACCAGACCAGGATCAGACCAGGACCAGACCAGGACCAGACCAGGACCAGGACCAGACCAGGACCAGACCAGGGTCAGACCAGGACCAGACCAGGCCAGGAACAGACCAGGACCAGGACCAGGACCAGGACCCGACCAGGACCAGACCAGGACCAGGACCAGGACCAGGACCAGGACCAGGACCAGGACCGGGACAGGACCAGGACCAGACCAGGACCAGACCAGGACCAGACCAGGTTGTTGGGACCCAGGACCAGGACCAGGACCAGGACCAGTACATGACCAGGACCAGGACCAGACCAGGACCAGACCAGGACCAGGACCAGGACCAGGACCAGGACCAGGACCAGGACCAGGACCCTGGACAAGGACCAGACCAGGACCAGACCAGGACCAGGACCAGGACCAGGACCAGACCGGACCAGACCAGGACCAGGACCAGGACCGGGGGACCAGGACCAAACCAGGACCAGACCAGGACCAGACCAGGGGCCAGACCAGAACCAGGACCAGGACCAGGACCAGACCAGGACCCGGAGCCAGAACCCAGGACCAGGACCAGGACCAGGACCAGACCAGGACCAGACAGGACCAGGACCAAGGACCAGAGCCAGGACCAGACCAGGACCAGACCAGGACCAGGACCAGGACAAGACCAGGACCCGGACCAGGACAGACAGGACCAGACCAGGACCAGGACCAGGACCAGGACCAGGACCAGGACCAGGGAGACCAGGACCAGGACCAGACCCAGGACCAGACCAGAACCAGGACCAGGACCGGGACCCAGGACCAGGACCAGACCAGGACCAGAACATGTCCAGGACCAGGACCAGACCAGGACCAGGACCAGGACTGGGCCAGGGGACCAGGACCAGGACTAGGACAGACCAGGACCAGACCAGGACCAGACCAGGACCAGGACCAGGACCAGGGACCAGGCCAGGACCAGACCCGGACCAGACCAGGACCAGGACCAGACCAGGACAGACCAGGACCAGGACCAGGACCAGGACTTGCAGGACAGGACCAGACCAGAGACCAGACCAGGACCAGGTCTGGACCAGGACCAGACCAGGATCAGACCAGGACCAGGACCAGACCAGGACCAGACCAGGACCAGGACCAGACCAGGACAGACCTGACCAGGACCTGACCAGGACCAGGACCAGGACCAGGACCCAGACCAGAGACCAGGACCAAGACCGGACCAGACCAGGACCAGACCAGGACCAGACCAGGACCCGGACCAGGAACCGGGACTGAGACCAGGACCAGACCAGGACCAGACCAGGACCAGGACCAGGACAAGACCAGGACCAGGACCAGGACCAGGACCCAGGACAGAGCCAGGACCAGACAGGACCAGGACCAGGACCAGACCAGGACCAGGACCAGGACCAGGACCAGACCAGGACCAGACCAGGACCAGGGATGAGGCCAGGACCAGACCAGGACCAGACCAGGACCAGGACCAGACCAGGACAGACCCAGGACCAGACCAGGACCAGACCAGGACCAGACAGGACCAGGACCAGGACCAGACCAGGACCAGGACCAGACCAGGACCAGACCAGGACCAGACCAGGACCAGGACAGACCAGGACCAGGCCAGGACGGAGACCCAGGACCGGAGCCAGGACCAGGGACCAGGACCAGGACCAGACCAGGACCAGGACCAGACCAGGACCTAGACAGGACCAGACCAGGACCAGACCAGGACCAGACCAGGACCAGACCAGGACCAGACCAGGACCAGGGCAGACCCGGAGGACCAGACCAGGAGCCCAGGACCCAGGCGCAGACCAGAGACCCAGACCAGGACCAGGACCAGGACCAGGACCAGACCAGGACCAGGACCAGGACCAGGGACCAGGACCGGACCAGACCAGGACCAGGACCAGGACCCGGGCCAGGACCAGGACCAGACCAGGGGACCAGACCAGGACCAGGACCAGGACCAGGGACCGAGACCAGACCAGGGCCAGGACAGGCCAGGACAGACCCGAGGACCAGACCAGGACCAGAACCAGACCAGGACTGGACCAGAAAAAGCAACGCTTTGACCAGGACCAGGACCAGGACCAGACCAGGACCAGGACCAGGACCAGGACCAGACCCAGGACCAGAGACCAGGACCAGACCAAGACCAGGGCCAGGTCAGGACCGAGACCAGACCAGGACCAGACCAGGACCAGACAGGGACCAGACCAGGACCCAGACCAGGACCAGGACCAGGACCAGACCAGGACCAGACCAGGACTGGAGACCAGGACCAGGACCAGGACCAGACCAGGACCAGGACCAGGACCAGGACCAGGACAAGACCAGGACACGACCAGGACCTGAGTTAGGACCAGGACCAGGACAGACAGGTTAGACCAGGACCAGACCTGAACCAGACCAGGACCAGACCAGGACCAGACCAGGACCAGACCAGGACCAGACCTGAACCAGACCAGGACCAGACCAGGACCAGACCAGGACCTGAACCAGACCAGGACCTGAACCAAACCAGGACCTGAACCAGACCAGGACCAGACCAGGACCAGACCAGGACCAGACCAGGACCAGACCAGGACCAGACCAGGACCAGGATCAGGAGACCTGGGGACCAGGACAGACCAGGACCAGACCCAGGACCAGGACCAGGATTGGGACCAGACCAGGACCAGACCAGGACCAGGACCAGGACCAGGACAGGACCAGAGACCAGGACCAGGACCAGACCAGGGACTGACAGACCAGGACAGACCAGCACCAGACCAGACCAGTACCAGACCAGGACCAGACCAGGACCAGGACCAGGACCAGACCAGGACCAGGACCAGACCAGACCAGGACCAGGACCAGACCAGGACCAGACCAGACCAGAGCCAGACCAGGACCGGGTTCAGGCAGGACCGGAGTGCCGGACCAGGACCAGACCAGGACCAGACCAGGACCAGACCAGGATCAGACCAGGACCAGACCAGGACCAGGACCAGACCAGGACCAGACCAGGACCAGACCAGGACCAGGACCAGACCAGGACCAGACCAGGACCAGACCAGGACCAGGACCAGGACCAGGACCAGACCAGGACCAGACCAGACCAGGACCAGACCAGGACCAGGACCAGACCAGGACCGGACCAGGACCAGACCAGGACCAGACCAGGACCAGGACCAGGACCAGGACCAGACCAGGACCAGACCAGGACCAGGACCAGACCAGGACCGGACCAGGACCAGACCAGGACCAGACCAGGACCAGGACCAGACCAGGACCAGGGATGGGCATTTGATTTGATTTTCTTAATCGATCATCGGGAGAATTAACGGTCGATTATCCATTAATGAACATTTTTATATTAAAATGATCCTCATTGTTCTTCCTGTTCCTCATCTGCATAAATAAACTGAACTTATAAACATCATGAGTCCAGAGCCTCATCAGTGTGAGATTAGATCAATGGTTCTTCACCTTGTTGGAGGTGCTGAACTCCACTAGTTTCATCTACTTAGCATTCTTTGAACCATATATATATATATATATATATATATATATATATATATATATATATATATATATATATATATATATATATATATATATATATATATATACCTGCAGAGGAATACGGCAGAGTCTAAAGGCTCAATGGAAGAACAAGCGCCAGGTAATAAACAGCTCGCCCTGCCAGTGATCCAGACACAGCAGGAATCATGCACTGGCCAAAGGAGGAGAGATACAGATACATGGATGTTAAGACAAGCAAAGCTCCTGACCTGCAGGAGGTTCATCCCAAGTCAGCACCTGAGACTGTGCACGAGCCGAGGAAGGAAGGAGGCCGAGGGACAGAAGTGAGTGTGAGAACCACTGTCACTATGGATGAAACATCCTCCACAAGTACATCAGTGACAAGGCCCAGACTGATGGCGCTCAGAGAATGTCTCAGACAGTGGGGCAGAGGAAGAAGGTGCTGAGAGAACTGCTCATGGAGGACAAACCCCTACAGGCGAACCACGAACATAACTGAGGCATGAGCACCCGGGCAGCAATAGAGGCCCAGATCTACCACACAGACAAGACCCAAGGTTGTAGGCTGTGCAAAAGTGCCTGAGACAGTCCAGCACACATAACTGCAGGTGTCAGATGCTGCAGAAACATGGAGCGACATAACCAAGTAGCGGCACAGTGTACAGAAACATCTGTGCAGAGGACGCTGAGCTGAAACCCCAGGGATCAAGGTGGGAAACACCTCCAAAGGTTGTGGAGAATGAGCCAAGATCCTGTGGGACTTCAGATACAGACTGACAGAACAGTGATGGACCAACCAGACATCGTGGTTCTGGATAAGCGAGAGAACAAAGGTGGTGGTGGTGGACACTGCAATACTGAGCGATGGAGATGTCAGGAAAAAGGAACACGAGAAACTAGAGAAATACCAGGGGCTCAAAGAAGAGCTGGAGAGGCCTGAAGGTGAAAGCATCGGTGGAGCCTGTGGTGATCGGACACTCGGGGCCGTGACCCCCAAACTGAGTGGCTGCAGCAGATCCCAGGAAGGACAACAGACATGAAGGACAGAAAAGAGCAGTACTGGAACAGCAAAGATACTGAAGAACTCTGAAGCTCCCAGGCCTCTGGTAGAACCCGAGCTGATGAGGGTGAGAGACCAACCACCGAGGAAGGGGAGAAATGCATTTTTTTATATACATATATATATTATTGGTCACATGACCACAGTCACAGACTATTGCACAAAATTTCCTGCAGCCAATAACAGCCAAACGGGGCGAGTCTTCACCAAACAGACTGACCCTGAACCCCTGAGGCTCCAACCAGGCTAAGAACCACTGATCTAAACATTTGTGTTTTACACAAACTAAACTTAAACCTCACGGCTCATTTGCATAAACTGTAAGAGCTGAAAAAAGCAGCTCTTTCCTTGTGCTGCTGCTTCAGCTTCTGTGGGACTAAAGGACTCATTAGTGAATATGAGTGTTCTCTGCCTGTGACTCGGTGAATATGAGTGTTCTCTCTGTGACTCGGTGAATATGACACAGTGTTCTCTCTGTATGACTCAGTAGATATGAGTGTTCTCTCTGTGACTCAGTGAATATGAGTGTTCTCTCTGTGACTCAGTGAATATGAGTGTTCTCTCTGTGACTCAGTGAATATGAGTGTTCTCTCTGTGACAGAGGATGTTCTGCTGGTGCTGAGTCTGTTCTGTGCGTATGTCGCGTTGCAGATGCCTAACGTAAACATGTGAAACCGGGACACTCAAAAACCCGATCATACCCGGGACACTGATGTGCAGGGAAACACACTCTGAGGAATATAGGGATCTCCAAGGAGCCAGAGCCGAGCCGTGGGACTGTGAGGCTCCAGAGTTTGTGCTCAGACCTCCTCAGGCTCCGTTACACAGACACCGACATTCAGTTTGTCGATGAACGCGATCGACGAAATTCTTCATGATCAGTTATCAATTAATCGACTAATTATGCCCATCCCTGACCAGGACTACAGCGGCACACAGACCCAGAGTACAGACCCAGCACACAGACCCAGAGTACAGACCCAGCACACAGACCCAGCACACAGACCCAGAGTACAGACCCAGAGTACAGACCCAGAGTACAGACCCAGAGTACAGACCCAGCACACAGACCCAGCACACAGACCCAGAGTACAGACCCAGAGTACAGACCCAGAGTACAGACCCAGAGTACAGACCCAGCACACAGACCCAGAGTACAGACCCAGAGTACAGACCCAGAGTACAGACCCAGAGTACAGACCCAGCACACAGACCCAGCACACAGACCCAAGTACAGACCAGTACAGACCCAGAGTACAGACCAGAGTACAGACCCAGCACAGACCCAGCACACAGACCCAGAGTACAGACCCAGCACACAGACCCAGCACACAGACCCAGCACACAGACCCAGAGTACAGACCCAGAGTACAGACCCAGAGTACAGACCCAGCACACAGACCCAGCACACAGACCCAGAGTACAGACCCAGCACACAGACCCAGCACACAGACCCAGAGTACAGACCCAGAGTACAGACCCAGAGTACAGACCCAGAGTACAGACCCAGAGTACAGACCCAGCACACAGACCTTTTACACAGACCCAGAGTACAGGCCCAGAGTACAGACCCAGCACACAGACCCAGCACACAGACACAGAGTACAGACCCAGAGTACAGACCCCAGAGTACAGACCCCAGAGTACAGACCTTTTACAGACCCAGAGTACAGACCCAGAGTACAGACCCAGAGTACAGACCCAGCACACAGACCCAGAGTACAGACCCAGAGTACAGACCCAGCACACAGACCCAGCACACAGACCCAGAATACAGACCCAGAGTACAGACCCAGAGTACAGACCCAGAGTACAGACCCAGAGTACAGACCCAGCACACAGACCCAGCACACAGACCCAGAGTACAGACCCAGCACACAGACCCAGAGTACAGACCCAGCACACAGACCCAGAGTACAGACCCAGCACACAGACCCAGCACACAGACCCAGCACACAGACCCAGAGTACAGACACAGAGTACAGACCCCTTTTAGCACCCAGAGTACAGACCCAGAGTACAGACCCAGCACACAGACCCAGCACACAGACCCAGAATACAGACCCAGAGTACAGACCCAGAGTACAGACCCAGAGTACAGACCCAGCACACAGACCCAGAGTACAGACCCAGAGTACAGACCCAGAGTACAGACCCAGCACACAGACCCAGCATGTAGCGGAGGCAGGTCCAGTCCACTCCTCTCTTCGGGTCCATGTTGTCCAGGAGGTTCTGGACGAACTGGAGGCTGGAGGTGAAGTCGGCCTGATTAAACTCGTACGGAATGTTCCAGCCCAGAGGCCCGAACTTCCGCCGCTCCTGAGGAAGAGAAAGACCAGGACTGAACCAGGACTAGACCAGGACTGAACCAGGACTAGACCAGGACTGAACCAGGACTAGACCAGGACTGAACCAGGACTAGACCAGGACTGAACCAGGACTAGACCAGGACTAAACCAGGATTAAACCAGGACTGTGCAGCCCCAGAGCTGCACAGTCTGGACCTTAAAACTGCTCTAGGACACACCTGTACGGTGGAGTGGAGGACACACCTGTACGGTGGAGGAAGGACACACCTGTACGGTGGAGTGGAGGACACACCTGTACGGTGGAGTGGAGGACACACCTGTACGGTGGAGTGGAGGACACACCTGTACGGTGGAGTGGAGGACACACCTGTACGGTGGAGTGGAGGACACACCTGTACGGTGGAGTGGAGGACACACCTGTACGGTGGAGGAAGGACACACCTGTACGGTGGAGTGGAGGACACACCTGTACGGTGGAGGAAGGACACACCTGTACGGTGGAGGTGGAGGAGGACACACCTGGTGGTGGAGGTTACGGTGGAGTGGAGGACACACCTGAGAGGAGGACACACCTTTATGGTGGAGTGGAGGACACACCTGTACGGTGGAGGAAGGACACACCTGTACGGTGGAGTGGAGGACACACCTGTACGGTGGAGGAAGGACACACCTGTACGGTGGAGTGGAGGACACACCTGTACGGTGGAGGAAGGACACACCTGTACGGTGGAGGAAGGACACACCTGTACGGTGGAGTGGAGGACACACCTGTACGGTGGAGGAAGGACACACCTGTACGGTGGAGTGGAGGACACACCTGTACGGTGGAGTGGAGGACACACCTGTACGGTGGAGGAAGGACACACCTGTACGGTGGAGTGGAGGACACACCTGTACGGTGGAGTGGAGGACACACCTGTACGGTGGAGTGGAGGACACACCTGTACGGTGGAGGAAGGACACACCTGTACGGTGGAGTGGAGGACACACCTGTACGGTGGAGGAAGGACA
>CM068361.1:2232932-2364105 GCA_034769755.1 Odontamblyopus lacepedii | reverse complement strand
TTTTGTGCATAATGTACAAATACACCTGAACACACACATGTGCAAATACACCTGAACACACACATGTGCAAATACACCTGAACACACACATGTACAAATACACCTGAACACACACATGTGCAAATACACCTGAACACACACATGTGCAAATACACCTGAACACACACATGTGCAAATACACCTGAACACACACATGTGCAAATACACCTGAACACACACATGTGCAAATACACACATATGTGCAAACACACCTGAACACACACATGTGCAAATACACCTGAACACACACATGTACAAACACACCTGAACACACACATGTGCAAATACACCTGAACACACACATGTGCAAATACACCTGAACACACACATGTGCAAATACACCTGAACACACATGTGCAAATACACTTGAACACACATGTGCAAATACACCTGAACACACATGTGCAAACACACCTGAACACACACATGTGCAAATACACCTGAACACACACATGTGCAAACACACCTGAACACACACATGTGCAAATACACCTGAACACACACATGTGCAAATACACCTGAACACACACATGTGCAAACACACCTGAACACACACATGTGCAAACACACCTGAACACACACATGTGCAAACACACCTGAACACACACATGTGCAAACACACCTGAACACACACATGTGCAAACACACCTGAACACACACATGTGCAAACACACCTGAACACACACATGTGCAAACACACCTGAACACACACATGTGCAAATACACCTGAACACACACATGTGCAAATACACCTGAACACACACATGTGCAAATACACCTGAACACACACATGTGCAAATACACCTGAACACACACATGTGCAAACACACCTGAACACACACATGTGCAAATACACCTGAACACACACATGTGCAAATACACCTGAACACACACATGTGCAAATACACCTGAACACACACATGTACAAATACACCTGAACACACACATGTACAAACACACCTGAACACACACATGTGCAAACACACCTGAACACACACATGTGCAAATACACCTGAACACACACATGTGCAAATACACACACATGTACAAATACACCTGAACACACACATGTACAAACACACCTGAACACACACATGTGCAAATACACCTGAACACACACATGTACAAATACACCTGAACACACACATGTGCAAATACACCTGAACACACACATGTGCAAACACACCTGAACACACACATGTGCAAATACACCTGAACACACACATGTGCAAATACACCTGAACACACACATGTGCAAATACACCTGAACACACACATGTGCAAATACACCTGAACACACACATGTGCAAATACACCTGAACACACACATGTGCAAATACACCTGAACACACACACATTTATATGATAAACATATATAAATAAAAAACACAATTTACATTAGTAATTCATTTTGTGCATAATTTTATATTGTTTTTGTGCATAATTTTATTTTGTTGATCATAAATTAATTAAAGTAACAAAACAACCTGAAGAGCCGCTTGGGAGCCGAAAGAGCCGGCTCTTTTTAGTTTTAGTTAGGTTCTCTAAAAAGAGCCGGGATTCCCATCACTAACGCCCACCGTTCTCTGCTTTTCTTTTCTAGAGTTGTTTTTCTGATTCTTGTGTGTAAAGCGTCCACAGAACGACCCCGGGTCAGAGGTCAGAACCACAGACACAGTGGTTCTGTGGAGACTCACCTGCTGCGTGAGGTACTGGACGATGTTCCCGATGCGTTTGGCGGTGACCGGAGAGCGGCCGGAGTTCTTCATGGACGAGTCGAACAGACCCAGGAACTGCCGGAGCGACGTCTGGTACATGACGTTCACCACGGACAGCTCCACGATCAGGAAGTACAGGATACTGCCCCTGGTGGCCACAGGGCGGTACTCCTCACGCGCCTGGTTTATCTTCACCTCCGTCTCAGCCGCGATCGACAACTTCTCACTCACCTGCAGGGGAAAGAGGGCAGAGGGCAGAGGAGAGAGGGAAGAGGAGAGAGGAGAGAGGAAAGAAGGCAGAGGGAAGAGGAAAGAGGGAAGAGGAGAGAGGAGAGAGGAGAGAGGGAAGAGGAAAGAGGAGAGAGGGAAGAGGGCAGAGGAGAGAGGAAAGAGGAGAGAGGGAAGAGGGCAGAGGGAAGAGGAAAGAGGAGAGAGGGAAGAGGAAAGAGGAGAGAGGGAAGAGGAAAGAGGAGAGAGGGAAGAGGAAATAGGGCAGAGGAGAGAGGAGAGGAGAGAGGAAAGAGGAAAGAGGAGAGAGGGAAGAGGGAAGAGGAAAGAGGGCAGAGGACAGAGGAGAGAGGGAAGAGGACAAAGGAGAGAGGGAAGAGGGCAGAGGAGAGAGGGCAGAGGAGAGAGGGAAGTGGAAAGAAGACAGGGAAGAGGAAAGAGGACAGAGGGAAGAGGGCAGAGGGAAGAGGGCAGAGGGCAGAGGAGAGAGGGAAGAGGAAAGAGGGCAGAGGGAAGAGGGCAGAGGAGAGAGGGCAGAGGAGAGAGGGAAGAGGGCAGAGGAGAGAGGGAAGAGGAAAGAAGACAGAGGGAAGAGGACAGAGGGAAGAGGACAGAGGGCAGAGGAGAGAGGGAAGAGGAAAGAGGGCAGAGGGAAGAGGGCAGAGGAGAGAGGGAAGAGGAAAGAAGACAGAGGGAAGAGGAAAGAAGACAGAGGGAAGAGGACAGAGGGAAGAGGACAGAGGGAAGAGGACAGAGGGCAGAGGACAAAGGGAAGAGGACAGAGGGAAGAGGACAGAGGGCAGAGGGCAGAGGAGAGAGGGAAGAGGAAAGAGGGCAGAGGAGAGAGGAAAGAGGACAGAGGGAAGAGGACAGAGGAAAGAGGACAGAGGAAAGAGGACAGAGGAAAGAGGACAGAGGAAAGAGGACAGAGGACAGAGGACAGAGGGAAGAGGACAGAGGAAAGAGGACAGAGGAAAGAGGAGAGAGGGAAGAGGACAGAGGAAAGAAGACAGAGGGAAGAGGACAGAGGAAAGAGGACAGAGGGCAGAGGACAGAGGGCAGAGGACAGAGGAAAGAGGACAGAGGACAGAGGGAAGAGGACAGAGGACAGAGGACAGAGGAGAGAGGACAGAGGGGAGAGGACAGAGGGAAGAGGACAGAGGGAAGAGGTCAGAGGAAAGAGGACAGAGGTCAGAGGTCAGAGGACAGAGGTCAGAGGTCAGAGGACAGAGGTCAGAGGTCAGAGGACAGAGGTCAGAGGTCAGAGGACAGAGGTCAGAGGTCAGAGGACAGAGGTCAGAGGACAGAGGTCAGAGGTCAGAGAAGCGGCTGCTTTACTGCTTTACAATAACAGTGCAGAAGTGCTGAATATCAGTGGTGGAAATGGTCCGTCCCCTTTCACCCCATGAACTTTCACCCAGTTTAAGTTGCTCATTAATGGTTCTGTTGGTCACTGGTAACGAGCTGATGCTTCGTTATGCACAGCGCTGCCGTCTTATCTTATTGTGTCACTTTATCGGTTCTCAAACCATTCGCCGCCAACGATCTGTTCCTTATATCGGTCCAAACCCAGCGTTGGCGCGATTACACTGCTGCTTATTGCCCCATGTGCCCCTGAGGAGGATCAGGTCTGCCCCTGGAGGACCCGCCTGTACCACTGAGCGATTACACTGCTGCTTATTGCCCCATGTGCCCCTGAGGAGGATCAGGTCTGCCCCTGGAGGACCCGCCTGTATCACTGAGCGATTACACTGCTGCTTATTGCCCCATGTGCCCCTGAGGAGGATCAGGTCTGCCCCTGGAGGACCCGCCTGTATCACTGAGCTTTAGGTCAGGGCTGTGCTCGTGTTTCTTAATAAATCAGACTCTTTGATTCAAGGCCACGTTTCAGTTTTTTTATTCTTTGCAGTCGAGAAAATCCACGACATCAACACGACTAAACCCCAGGAAAGTTTGGTCAGAGCTCATTTCTCTTTCAAACTTTTTTCCCTCATAGAATAAATGTATTCAGCCCACCAGAAAAAAGCAGAACAAAAAACAAAGTATCAGTAGTAGTATCAGTATCAGTATCAGTATCAGTATCAGTATCAGTATCAGTAGTACCTCCTGGGCCGTGCTCTTGGTTGCAGTAGCAGTAGTATCAGTAGTAGTATCAGTAGTAGTATCAGTATCAGTATCAGTATCAGTATCAGTATCAGTAGTAGTAGTAGTATCAGTATCAGTATCAGTATCAGTATCAGTATCAGTATCAGTATCAGTAGTACCTCCTGGGCCGTGCTCTTGGTTGCAGTAGCAGTAGTATCAGTATCAGTAGTATCAGTATCAGTATCAGTATCAGTATCAGTATCAGTAGTACCTCCTGGGCCGTGCTCTTGGTTGCAGTAGCAGTAGTATCAGTAGTATCAGTATCAGTATCAGTATCAGTATCAGTATCAGTATCAGTATCAGTCGTACCTCCTGGGCCGTGCTCTTGGTTGCAGTAGCAGTAGTATCAGTAGTATCAGTATCAGTATCAGTATCAGTAGTATCAGTATCAGTATCAGTATCAGTAGTACCTCCTGGGCCGTGCTCTTGGTTGCAGTAGCAGTAGTATCAGTAGTATCAGTAGTAGTATCAGTATCAGTATCAGTAGTAGTAGTATCAGTATCAGTATCAGTATCAGTATCAGTATCAGTAGTACCTCCTGGGCCGTGCTCTTGGTTGCAGTAGCAGAAGTATCAGTATCAGTAGTAGTATCAGTATCAGTATCAGTATCAGTATCAGTATCAGTATCAGTATCAGTATCAGTAGTACCTCCTGGGCCGTGCTCTTGGTGACCTGCAGCACTTCTATCAGAGACTCGTCGTCCACCAGGGAGCCCTGAGTGGAGCTGAGTCTGAGCAGGAGACTCTCCTCCAGCTCCTGCGTCCTCCTGCGGTTCAGCGTCACCTCCTCCAGGAGGCGCACACGCTCCCCCTCCAGCTCCTGAGGACAGAGAGGGTCAGGGCCTCACCTGTCCCCGCCCCCTCACCGGTCCCCGCCCCCTCACATGCTCCCCCTCCAACTCCTGAGGACAGAGAGGGTCAGGGCCTCACCTGTCCCCGCCCCCTCACACGCTCCCCCTCCAGCTCCTGAGGACAGAGAGGGTCAGGGCCTCACCTGTCCCCACCCCCTCACCTGTCCCCGCCCCCTCACATGCTCCCCCTCCAGCTCCTGAGGACAGAGAGGGTCAGGGCCTCACCTGTCCCCGCCCCCTCACACGCTCCCCCGCCAGCTCCGGAGGACCGAGAGGGTCAGGGCCTCACCTGACCCGGCCCCCTAACCTGTCCCCGCCCCTCACATGCTCCCTCCAACTCCTGAGGACAGAGAGGGTCAGGGCCTCACCTGTCCCCGCCCCCTCACACGCTCCCCCTCCAGCTCCTGAGGACAGAGAGGGTCAGGGCCTCACCTGTCCCCGCCCCCTCACCTGTCCCCGCCCCCTCACACGCTCCCCCTCCAGCTCCTGAGGACAGAGAGGGTCAGGGCCTCACCTGTCCCCGCCCCCTCACACGCTCCCCCTCCAGCTCCTGAGGACAGAGAGGGTCAGGGCCTCACCTGTCCCCGCCCCCTCACACGCTCCCCCTCCAGCTCCTGAGGACAGAGAGGGTCAGGGCCTCACCTGTCCCCCGCCTCACCTGTCCGCCCCCTCACACGCTCCCCCTCCAGCTCCTGAGGACAGAGAGGGTCAGGGCCTCACCTGTCCCCACCCCCTCACCTGTCCCCACCCCCTCACACGCTCCCCCTCCAGCTCCTGAGGACAGAGAGGGTCAGGGCCTCACCTGTCCCCGCCCCCTCACCTGCCCCCGCCCCCTCACATGCTCCCCCTCCAGCTCCTGAGGACAGAGAGGGTCAGGGCCTCACCTGTCCCCGCCCCCTCACCTGTCCCCGCCCCCTCACACGCTCCCCCTCCAGCTCCTGAGGACAGAGAGGGTCAGGGCCTCACCTGTCCCCGCCCCCTCACCTGTCCCCGCCCCCTCACATGCTCCCCCTCCAACTCCTGAGGACAGAGAGGGTCAGGGCCTCACCTGTCCCCGCCTCACCTGTCCCCGCCCCTCACACGCTCCCCTCCAGCTCCTGAGGACAGAGAGGGTCAGGGCCTCACCTGTCCCCGCCCCTCACCTGTCCCCGCCCCTCACAGGCTGCCCCTCCTCCTCCTGAGGTCAGAGAGGGTCAGGGCCTCACCTGTCCCCGCCCCCTCACCTGTCCCCGCCCCCTCACATGCTCCCCCTCCAGCTCCTGAGGACAGAGAGGGTCAGGGCCTCACCTGTCCCCGCCCCCTCACCTGTCCCCGCCCCCTCACACGCTCCCCCTCCAGCTCCTGAGGACAGAGAGGGTCAGGGCCTCACCTGTCCCCGCCCCCTCACCTGTCCCCGCCCCTCACATGCTCCCCGTCCAGCTCCTGAGGACAGAGAGGGTCAGGGCCTCACCTGTCCCCGCCCCCTCACCTGTCCCCGCCCCTCACATGCTCCCCCTCCAGCTCCTGAGGACAGAGAGGGTCAGGGCCTCACCTGTCCCCGCCCCCTCACCTGCCCCCGCCCCCTCACATGCTCCCCCTCCAGCTCCTGAGGACAGAGAGGGTCAGGGCCTCACCTGTCCCCGCCCCTCACCTGCCCCGCCCCTCACACGCTCCCCCCCCAGCTCCTGAGGACAGAGAGGGTCAGGGCCTCACCTGTCCCCGCCCCCTCACCTGTCCCCGCCCCCTCACACGCTCCCCCTCCAGCTCCTGAGGACAGAGAGGGTCAGGGCCTCACCTGTCCCCGACCTGTCCCCGCCCCCTCACACGCTCCCCCTCCAGCTCCTGAGGACAGAGAGGGTCAGGGCCTCACCTGTCCCCGCCCCCTCACACGCTCCCCCTCCAGCTCCTGAGGACAGAGAGGGTCAGGGCCTCACCTGTCCCCGCCCCCTCACCTGTCCCCGCCCCCTCACCTGTCCCCGCCCCCTCACCTGAACAAGGAAGTTGGAGTTGGATTGTTGTTTGTTTCTCTACATTTCCATAAACTCCTCAACCTTGTACCTGTTTCTTGATGAAGACCAGACCTAGACCAGGCCTAGACCAGGCCTAGACCAGGACCAGGCCCAGACCAGGCCCAGACCAGGCCCAGACCAGGCTCAGACCAGGCCCAGACCAGGCCCAGACCAGGCTCAGACCAGGCTCAGACCAGGCCCAGACCAGGCCCAGGCCCAGACCAGGCCCAGACCAGGCCCAGACCAGGCCCAGACCAGGCCCAGGCTCAGACCAGGCTCAGACCAGGCTCAGACCAGGCCCAGACCAGGCTCAGACCAGGCTCAGACCAGGCCCAGACCAGGCCCAGGCCCAGACCAGGCCCAGACCAGGCCCAGACCAGGCCCAGGCTCAGACCAGGCTCAGACCAGGCTCAGACCAGGCCCAGACCAGGCCCAGGCCCAGACCAGGCCCAGACCAGGCTCAGACCAGGCCCAGACCAGGCCCAGGCCCAGACCAGGCCCAGACCAGGCCCAGACCAGGCTCAGACCAGGCTCAGACCAGGCCCAGACCAGGCCCAGACCAGGCCCAGACCAGGCCCAGACCAGGCCCAGGCCCAGACCAGGCCCAGACCAGGCCCAGACCAGGCCCAGACCAGGCCCAGACCAGGCCCAGACCAGGCTCAGACCAGGCCCAGACCAGGCCCAGACCAGGCCCAGGCCAGGCCCAGACCAGGCCCAGACCAGGCCCAGACCAGGCCCAGACCAGGCCCAGACCAGGCCCAGGCTCAGACCAGGCCCAGACCAGGCCCAGACCAGGCCCAGACCAGGCCCAGACCAGGCCCAGGCCCAGACCAGGCCCAGACCAGGCCCAGACCAGGCCCAGACCAGGCCCAGACCAGGCTCAGACCAGGCCCAGACCAGGCCCAGACCAGGCCCAGACCAGGCCCAGACCAGGCTCAGACCAGGCCCAGACCAGGCCCAGGCCCAGACCAGGCCCAGACCAGGCCCAGACCAGGCTCAGACCAGGCTCAGACCAGACTAGGACCAGGCCCAGACCAGGCCCAGACCAGGCCCAGACCAGGCCCAGCCGTGTATTTATCGGACCTGTTTCTCGATGAGGATGACGCGTCCCAGCAGCTGGTCCTCGAGGCCTCTCTGCGTCACGGTGAAGTCGACCACGGCCACTCGAGCGCTCACCTCGGGGCTGAACACCGGGTTGGGCAGTTTGGTGGTGATGTAGAGACAGAACCCCTTCAGCACGTCCACCTCCTTGTCCCCGACCTTCACCTGAGCCACGGGGAGAACGTTCAGCACCGACACCAGACAAACACCTGCCTGAAGTCGCCTCAAACTCAAACCCACAAAAACTGTGTCAAACGTTTGTGCTTCGTTTGTGCTGCAGAAAGTTCAGTTTGTGATTCTGGTTCTTCAGATATTCACAGTTTTATTTTGGTCGATGACGTCGTCCAGAACCTCAGACTCTGACTCCATTTTGGCCGTTTTCGAGCATTTTTCTTCTTCCTGTGGGTCTGACCCCAGTTTGACCTGTAAACGAATCGTTAATTTCTCCAAAACTAAAGAAGCACAAGTGAAACTTTCTGCAGCACAAACGAGGCACAAATGATCCGACAGTTTTCGTGCAGGTTTGAGTTTGACGGGCGACTTCCCGCGGGCGGAACGAACCCGTGCGCCTCGGATTCAAACCCCACTCACTTTGAAGGACGAGCCGGACTTGATGAAGTTCTTGTCCAGGATGTTGTCCAGCACCGGGTCCAGCTCGTGCCCCACGTCCTCCAGCAGCAGGGGGCGCCCCAGAGACAGGCAGTCCTCCAGGTGAGAGCGGAAGTACTTGTGGTTCAGGGACGTCACCTGCGCGAGGACCAGAGAACTCACACCGGGACTTTACCGCCGTGCCCAAGCACCACCGCGCAGAAACCGAACCACGGCCCGGGGTTCGTCTCCAGACCGCAGGGAGGGGGCGCCGTTCGTGCCGGTGTGACAGACGATGGGTAACTCGTAGTTAGTCAAGTTTGGTATTTAATTAATTTTATTTCCATATTCTACTTTGTCTCACAACATTCTGTAGGTCGATAATATTTGAATTTTATGAATATTTTGGTGTAAAAAGCAAAAAAGAAGATGTAAGATTCATGAAGATCCAGGAGCAGTCCGACGCAGCTGACAAAGGCCAGGACAACGTAAAATTTCCTTTCAAACATTCATTTGTGTTTCTACCAAACGACTTGGAAACTGCGAGACGAAAACGATTCCGCCTCAAGAGGCTTCTGAGCTCTTCCCACACAAAATACGAAGCCAATGGAGTTAAAAACGCACTTTTTACTATTTCCATTTGTTTGTCGTTTATGTTTAAGAATAATTTATGTGTGAATTTGATCATTTTGACATTTTATTTTGACAAACAGGAAGTGACTGCTGCTCCCGTGTTTTATTTTGGCGGTTCCACTTCCTCTCAGTCGCACGCTGGAGGTTCTGTCTGGGCTCAAAAGAACATATTTCACAAAAAGATGAAGCCCCATGAAGCACTGAAGCTTCCACCCGACTGCTCGACTCTTCAAGGAGCTTCATTCGCTCCACTGCGCCATCGAGAGGCCAAAAACATGTACAACAGGCAGAGTGAGAATCGTGCAGTCAACGTGATCGTCGTGGTTCTGATGGAAAGATTTATATTGAACAAGTGAATCATTAAATATTCAAATGTTTGAACGTGAATTGTGACTTTATTATGATTCTACTAACGCGGGGTCTGTTTCCACGATACATCGGTCGGGTTAAAAGGAAAAGTAGGAACTAAACTGGAGACAGGGATGTCAGGTGATAACCCCAAAACCACAAAACGTGAGGGGGGATCCTTGTGCTTCTCTGGCCCTCGTGTTTCCTGAAGCAGTCACGTGGTACAGCCGCTTCACGAGGCTTCACCAAAGTCTTCCTGGACTCGGCGCGGAGGACACGGCACCAATAACTCGGCTGCGGGAAGTTCGTTTTTTGCGACACGACGAACGATCTCACTGCTGAATTTGCCAAAAGATGAGCGACGACGTGCTGGACGCATCCGGAGGTTCTGCCCCACCCCCACTTTCCACCTACATTAAACCCAGGAGGTTCTGCCCCACCCCCACTTTCCACCTACATTAAACCCAGGAGGTTCTGCACCACCCCCACTTTCCACCTACATTAAACCCAGGAGGTTCTGCACCAGAGCCTCCTCCAGACCCAGAGACACACAGAAGAACTTTGGGACAAACTGTTGTGTCAGAGGAGGAACTTCTGGAGCAGCCTCCCCACAGACATAAGGGAAACTTACTGCACATTGAAGAAGCGCCTTAAACGTTCCCACTCATCTCGACTCATGTTATCGTCGTGATGTCATTTGTCTGAACGTGAGTCTCTGTGTTTTATCTGATATCGTGTGGTTTTGTCTTCCTGCCAAATGTTTAAAGCTGCATTAAACACATGATTCCTCAGAGTGTAGAATGAGGAGGAGGTGCAGAGCGGTGCGGAGGACCAATCACAGCCCTCATGTCTGCGGCAGAGGACCAATCACAGCCCTCATGTCTGCGGCAGAGGACCAATCACAGCCCTCATGTCTGCGGCAGAGGACCAATCACAGCCCTCATGTCTGCGGCAGAGGACCAATCACAGCCCTCATGTCTGCGGCAGAGGACCAATCACAGCCCTCATGTCTGCGGCAGAGGACCAATCACAGCCCTCATGTCTGCGGCGTTTTGAGGCGTCGGTAGAAAGTTCGGGAGGTGCAGCTCGGTCGGATCAGAACCATAAATTGTTCTTTACCGTCTCCTCCGTGAAAGTCTGACTTCGCCCTCGGGAACTTTCTCCTCTTCGGCCTCGTCCCCTCTCGACTCTCGGCTTCAGTAAAACGTCTCCGTCACAAACTTTTGGGCTCAGCGTCGCACATGATTCCAGTCGGGTTTTTTTCTTCTTCCTCGCTGCGTGTGGAGGGAAATCTCCGAGCGGAGCCACGTCTGAAGAGGAGAGAGAGCGGAGGGAGGAAGTCCTGCTGTGGGTTTAGGTCTTCATCAAACACGAGTTTCTCTCACTCCAAACGTTCTTTCTGCTGCTCGATTGTTCCTCTCTTCCTCCGCTCTTCACACGTTTCCGGTTCTCGCTCAGTATTTGCCGTAAGTAATAATGTGGTTTAAGTTTGACACAAACTAAACTTAAAGCCTCGTGGATTCACTGGACTAAAAAAGTCTCCATGTGGATTTAAGTCAGAAAACAGGAGTGAGGTGCTGCAGGTGGAGACAGAAGTGACAGTGGAGCAGGAGGAGGAGCCTGAGGCGGAGCAGATGCTGGTACAGAGAGCGCCCCCTGTGGCTCAGTGTGAAAATCACCAACATGTGAAATTATATCTGGCTGTGGAAACGCGTCGGCTCCTTCGATGCATAAAGGACTTTAATATATTCAGTCGGTGCCTCGGGTTTGGACCTCGCCCACGTTACATTTACGTTTAGATGAACTCAAATATTTCATATATAAGTCGCACCTGAGGATAAGTCGCAGGAAACACCCAAACCAAAAGTCCGACTTATAGTCCAAAAAACAGGGTAAAGCCGGCTCTGACCTGCAGGAGGCGCTCCCTCTCGCGGTTCTGGATCCAGGTCTTGCCTTGTCCCTGCGGGTCGATGAGCAGAGGGAACCGCGGCGCTCGGGTCACGATGACGGCGTTTTGCACCGACAGAGCGTCTGCGGGGAGGCCCTGGAGAGACCACTCCCCCACAGTGCCCGAGTCCACCAGGGCCGAGGCCACGTCCAGGTCCTACAGGAAGACCAGAGACCGGACTGAGACCAGAGACCGGACTGAGACCAGAGACCGGACTGAGACCAGACCAGAGACCAGAGACCAGAGACTGGACTGAGGCCAGAGACCAGACTGAGACCAGACCAGAGACCAGAGACCTGAGACCGGACTGAGACCAGAGACCGGACTGAGACCAGACCAGAGACCAGAGACCAGAGACCAGAGACCAGAGACCAGAGACCAGAGACCAGAGACCAGAGACCGGACTGAGACCAGAGACCGGACTGAGACCAGAGACCAGAGACTGGACTGAGACCAGAGACTGGACTGAGACCAGAGACCAGACTGAGACCAGAGACCGGACTGAGACCAGACCAGAGACCAGAGACCGGACTGAGACCAGACCAGAGACCGGACTGAGACCAGACCAGAGACCAGAGACCAGAGACCAGAGACCAGAGACCAGAGACCAGAGACCAGAGACCGGACTGAGACCAGAGACCGGACTGAGACCAGACCAGAGACCAGAGACCAGAGACCAGAGACCAGAGACCAGAGACCGGACTGAGACCAGACCAGAGACCAGACTGAGACCAGAGACCGGACTGAGACCAGACCAGAGACCAGACTGAGACCAGAGACCGGACTGAGACCAGAGACCGGACTGAGACCAGACCAGAGACCAGAGACCGGACTGAGACCAGAGACCGGACTGAGACCAGACCAGAGACCAGAGACCGGACTGAGACCAGACCAGAGGCCAGAGACCAGAGACCAGACCAGAGACCAGAGACCAGAGACCGGACTGAGACCAGACCAGAGACCGGACTGAGACCAGACCAGAGACCGGACTGAGACCAGACCAGAGACCGGACTGAGACCAGACCAGAGACCGGACTGAGACCAGAGTCCAGACCAGAGTCCAGACCAGAGACCAGGACTGAGACCAGAGACCAGGACTGAGACCAGAGACCAGACCAGAGTCCAGACCAGAGACCAGGACTGAGACCAGAGACCAGGACTGAGACCAGAGACCGGACTGAGACCAGACCAGAGACCAGAGACCGGACTGAGACCAGAGACCAGACTGAGACCAGACCAGAGACCAGAGACCAGAGACCGGACTGAGACCAGACCAGAGACCGGACTGAGACCAGAGACCAGAGACCAGAGACCAGAGACCAGAGACCGGACTGAGACCAGAGACCGGACTGAGACCAGACCAGAGACCAGAGACCAGAGACCAGAGACCAGAGACCGGACTGAGACCAGAGACCAGAGACCAGAGACCAGAGACCAGAGACCGGACTGAGACCAGACCAGAGACCAGAGACCAGAGACCAGAGACCAGAGACCAGAGACCGGACTGAGACCAGAGACCAGACCAGAGACCAGAGACCAGAGACCGGACTGAGACCAGACCAGAGACCGGACTGAGACCAGACCAGAGACCAGAGACCAGAGACCAGAGACCGGACTGAGACCAGACCAGAGACCAGAGACCAGAGACCAGAGACCGGACTGAGACCAGAGACCGGACTGAGACCAGACCAGAGACCAGAGACCTGAGACCGGACTGAGACCAGAGACCGGACTGAGACCAGACCAGAGACCAGAGACCAGAGACCAGAGACCAGACTGAGACCAGACCAGAGACCAGAGACCAGAGACCGGACTGAGACCAGACCAGAGACCAGAGACCAGAGACCAGAGACCGGACTGAGACCAGAGACCAGAGACCAGAGACCGGACTGAGACCAGACCAGAGACCAGAGACCAGAGACCGGACTGAGACCAGAGACCGGACTGAGACCAGACCAGAGACCAGAGACCAGAGACCGGACTGAGACCAGACCAGAGACCGGACTGAGACCAGACCAGAGACCAGAGACCGGACTGAGACCAGACCAGAGACCGGACTGAGACCAGACCAGAGACCAGAGACCAGAGACCGGACTGAGACCAGACCAGAGACCAGAGACCAGAGACCGGACTGAGACCAGACCAGAGACCAGAGACCAGAGACCGGACTGAGACCAGACCAGAGACCAGAGACCAGAGACCAGAGACCAGAGACCATAGACCAGAGACCTGAGACCGGACTGAGACCAGAGACCGGACTGAGACCAGACCAGAGACCAGAGACCGGACTGAGACCAGAGACCGGACTGAGACCAGACCAGAGACCAGACTGAGACCAGAGACCAGAGACCGGACTGAGACCAGACCAGAGACCAGAGACCAGAGACCGGACTGAGACCAGAGACCGGACTGAGACCAGACCAGAGACCAGAGACCGGACTGAGACCAGACCAGAGACCAGAGACCGGACTGAAACCAGAGACCGGACTGAGACCAGAGACCAGACTGAGACCAGACCAGAGACCAGAGACCAGAGACCGGACTGAGACCAGAGACCGGACTGAGACCAGACCAGAGACCAGAGACCGGACTGAGACCAGACCAGAGACCAGAGACTGGACTGAGACCAGACCAGAGACCAGACTGAGACCAGACCAGAGACCAGAGACCAGACTGAGACCAGACCAGAGACCGGCGGAGGAGAACCAGGACCAGAGCACCTGAGACAGACGGAGAAAGGACCAACGCACCTGAGACAGACGGAGGAGAAAGGACCAACGCACCTGAGACAGACGGAGGAGAAAGGACCAACACACCTGAGACAGACGCAGGAGACACGACCAACCCACCTGAGACACTCGGAGGAGAAAGGACCAACACACCTGAGACAGACAGAGGATAAAGGACCAACACACCTGAGACAGACGGAGGAGAAACGACCAACACACTTGAGACAGACGGAGGAGAAAGGACCAACGCACCTGAGACAGACGGAGGAGAAAGGACCAACACACCTGAGACAGACGGAGGAGAAAGGACCAACACACCTGAGACAGACGGAGGAGAAAGGACCAACACACCTGAGACAGACGGAGGAGAAAGGACCAACACACCTGAGACAGGCGGAGGTGAAAGGACCAACACACCTGAGACAGACGGAGGAGAAAGGACCAACACACATTAGAAAGACGGATGATAAATGACCAACTCACCTTAGACAGTCGGATGAGAAAGGACCAACACACCTGAGACAGACGGAGGAGAAAGGACCAACACACCTGAGACAGACGGAGGAGAAAGGACCAACACACCTGAGACAGACGGAGGAGAAAGGACCAACACACCTGAGACAGACGGAGGAGAAAGGACCAACACACCTGAGACAGACGGAGGAGAAAGGACCAACACACCTGAGACAGACGGAGGAGAAAGGACCAACACACCTGAGACAGCAGGAGGAGAAAGGACCAACACACCTGAGACAGACGGAGGAGAAAGGACCAACACACCTGAGACAGACGGAGGAGAAAGGACCAACACACCTGAGACAGACGGAGGAGAAAGGACCAACACACCTGAGACAGACGGAGGAGAAAGGACCAACACACCTGAGACAGACGGAGGAGAAAGGACCAGAACACCTGAGCCTGGCGGAGGAGAAAGGACCAACACACCTGAGACAGACGGAGGAGAAAGGACCAACACACCTGAGACAGACGGAGGAGAAAGGACCAACACACCTGAGACAGACGGAGGAGAAAGGACCAACACACCTGAGACAGACGGAGGAGAAAGGACCAACACACCTGAGACAGACGGAGGAGAAAGGACCAACACACCTGAGACAGACGGAGGAGAAAGGACCTGCACACCTGGGTCAGGCGGTGGAGAAAGGCCCAACACACCTTAGTCAGTCGTAGGAGAAAGGTCCAACACACCTGAGACAGTCGGAGGAGAAAGGACCAACACACCTGAGACAGACGGAGGAGAAAGGACCAACACACCTGAGACAGACGGAGGAGAAAGGACCAACACACCTGAGACAGACGGAGGAGAAAGGACCAACACACCTGAGACGGACGGAGGAGAATGGACCAACACACCTGAGACAGACGGAGGAGAAAGGACCAACACACCTGAGACAGACGGAGGAGAAAGGACCAACACACAGGAGAACGGCGGAGGAGAAAGGACCAAAACACCTGAGACAGACGGAGGAGAAAGGACCAACACACCTGAGACAGACGGAGGAGAAAGGACCAACACACCTGAGACAGACGGAGGAGAAAGGACCAACACACCTGAGACAGACGGAGGAGAAAGGACCAACACACCTGAGACAGACGGAGGAGAAACGACCAACACACCTGAGACAGACGGAGGAGAAAGGACCAACACACCTGAGACAGACGGAGGAGAAAGGACCAACACACCTGAGACAGACGGAGGAGAAAGGACCAACACACCTGAGACAGACTGAGGAGAAAGGACCAACACACCTGAGACAGACGGAGGAGAAAGGACCAACACACCTGAGACAGACGGAGGAGAAAGGACCAACACACCTGAGACAGACGTTTGAGATTGGACCATCACTCCTGAGTCAGTCGGTGGAGAAAGGACCAACACACCTGAGACAGACGGAGGAGAAAGGACCAACACACCTGAGACAGACGGAGGAGAAAGGACCAACACACCTGAGAAATTCGGAGGAGAAAGGACCAACACACCTGAGAAATACGGAGGAGAATCGAGCAGCTCACCTGAGACAGACGGAGGAGAAAGGACCAACACACCTGAGACAGACGGAGGAGAAAGGACCAACACACCTGAGACAGACGGAGGAGAAAGGACCAACACACCTGAGACAGACGGAGGAGAAAGGACCAACACACCTGAGACAGACGGAGGAGAAAGGACCAACACACCTGAGACAGACGGAGGAGAAAGGACCAACACACCTGAGACAGACGGAGGAGAAAGGACCAACACACCTGAGACTGGCGGAGGAGAAAGGAACATCACACCTGAGACAGACGGAGGAGAAAGGACCAACACACCTGAGACAGACGGAGGAGAAAGGACCAACACACCTGAGACAGACGGAGGAGAAAGGACCAACACACCTGAGACAGACGGAGGAGAAAGGACCAACACACCTGAGACAGACGGAGGAGAAACGACCAACACACCTGAGACAGACGGAGGAGAAAGGACCAACACACCTGAGACAGACGGAGGAGAAAGGACCAACGCACCTGAGACAGACGGAGGAGAAAGGACCAACACACCTGAGACAGACGGAGGAGAAAGGACCAACACACCTGAGACAGACGGAGGAGAAAGGACCAACACACCTGAGACAGACGGAGGAGAAAGGACCAACACACCTGAGACAGACGGAGGAGAAACGACCAACACACCTGAGACAGACGGAGGAGAAACGACCAACACACCTGAGACAGACGGAGGAGAAACGACCAACACACCTGAGACAGACGGAGGAGAAAGGACCAACACACCTGAGACAGACGGAGGAGAAAGGACCAACACACCTGAGACAGACGGAGGAGAAAGGACCAACACACCTGAGACAGACGGAGGAGAAAGGACCAACGCGCCTGTGAGAGGGGGAGGAGAAAGGACCAACACACCTGAGACAGACGGAGGAGAAAGGACCAACACACCTGAGACAGACGGAGGAGAAAGGACCAACACACCTGAGACAGACGGAGGAGAAAGGACCAACACACCTGAGACAGACGGAGGAGAAACGACCAACTCACCTGAGACAGACGGAGGAGAAAGGACCAACACACCTGAGACAGACGGAGGAGAAAGGACCAACACACCTGAGACAGACGGAGGAGAAAGGACCAACACACCTGAGACAGACGGAGGAGAAAGGACCAACACACCTGAGACAGACGGAGGAGAAAGGACCAACACACCTGAGACAGACGGAGGAGAAAGGACCAACACACCTGAGACAGACGGAGGAGAAAGGACCAACACACCTGAGACAGGCCGTGGAGAAAGGCCCAGCACAGCTGTGACAGGCGGGGGAGAAAGGACCAACACACCTGAGACAGACGGAGGAGAAAGGACCAACACACCTGAGACAGACGGAGGAGAAAGGACCAACACACCTGAGACAGACGGAGGAGAAAGGACCAACACACCTGAGACAGACGGAGGAGAAAGGACCAACACACCTGAGACAGACGGAGGAGAAAGGACCAACACACCTGAGACAGACGGAGGAGAAAGGACCAACACACCTGAGACAGACGGAGGAGAAAGGACCAACACACCTGAGACAGACGGAGGAGAAAGGACCAACACACCTGAGACAGACGGAGGAGAAAGGACCAACACACCTGAGACAGACGGAGGAGAAAGGACCAACACACCTGAGACAGACGGAGGAGAAAGGACCAACACACCTGAGACAGACGGAGGAGAAAGGACCAACACACCTGAGACAGACGGAGGAGAAAGGACCAACACACCTGAGACAGACGGAGGAGAAAGGACCAACACACCTGAGACAGACGGAGGAGAAAGGACCAACGCACCTGAGACAGACGGAGGAGAAAGGACCAACACACCTGAGACAGACGGAGGAGAAAGGACCAACACACCTGAGACAGACGGAGGAGAAAGGACCAACACACCTGAGACAGACGGAGGAGAAAGGACCAACACACCTGAGACAGACGGAGGAGAAAGGACCAACACACCTGAGACAGCCGGAGGAGAAAGGACCAACACACCTGAGACAGACGGAGGAGAAAGGACCAACACACCTGAGACAGACGGAGGAGAAAGGACCAACACACCTGAGACAGACGGAGGAGAAAGGACCAACACACCTGAGACAGACGGAGGAGAAAGGACCAACACACCTGAGACAGTCGGAGGAGAAAGGACCAACACACCTGAGACAGACGGAGGAGAAAGGACCAACACACCTGAGACAGACGGAGGAGAAAGGACCAACACACCTGAGACAGACGGAGGAGAAAGGACCAACACACCTGAGACAGACGGAGGAGAAAGGACCAACACACCTGAGACAGACGGAGGAGAAAGGACCAACACACCTGAGACAGACGGAGGAGAAAGGACCAACACACCTGAGACAGACGGAGGAGAAAGGACCAACACACCTGAGACAGACGGAGGAGAAAGGACCAACACACCTGAGACAGACGGAGGAGAAAGGACCAACACACCTGAGACAGACGGAGGAGAAAGGACCAACACACCTGAGACAGACGGAGGAGAAAGGACCAACACACCTGAGACAGACGGAGGAGAAAGGACCAACACACCTGAGACAGACGGAGGAGAAAGGACCAACACACCTGAGACAGACGGAGGAGAAAGGACCAAC
The DNA here is from genome assembly GCA_034769755.1 of Odontamblyopus lacepedii. Classification (NCBI taxonomy): domain Eukaryota; kingdom Metazoa; phylum Chordata; class Actinopteri; order Gobiiformes; family Gobiidae; genus Odontamblyopus; species Odontamblyopus lacepedii. The sequence goes on along the minus strand of CM068361.1, from coordinate 2,345,120 downwards.
ACACCTGAGACAGACGGAGGAGAAAGGACCAACACACCTGAGACAGACGGAGGAGAAAGGACCAACACACCTGGGACCGGCGGAGGAGAAAGGACCAACACACCTGAGACAGGCGGAGGAGAAAGGACCAACACACCTGAGACAGACGGAGGAGAAAGGACCAACACACCTGAGACAGACGGAGGAGAAAGGACCAACACACCTGAGACAGACGGAGGAGAAAGGACCAACACACCTGAGACAGACGGAGGAGAAAGGACCAACACACCTGAGACAGAGCGGAGGAGAAAGGACCAACACACCTGAGACAGACGGAGGAGAAAGGACCAACACACCTGAGACAGACGGAGGAGAAAGGACCAACACACCTGAGACAGACGGAGGAGAAAGGACCAACACACCTGAGACAGACGGAGGAGAAAGGACCAACACACCTGAGACAGACGGAGGAGAAAGGACCAACACACCTGAGACAGACGGAGGAGAAAGGACCAACACACCTGAGACAGACGGAGGAGAAAGGACCAACACACCTGAGACAGACGGAGGAGAAAGGACCAACACACCTGAGACAGACGGAGGAGAAAGGACCAACACACCAGAGACAGACGGAGGAGAAAGGACCAACACACCTGAGACAGACGGAGGAGAAAGGACCAACACACCTGAGACAGACGGAGGAGAAAGGACCAACACACCTGAGACAGACGGAGGAGAAAGGACCAACACACCTGAGACAGACGGAGGAGAAAGGACCAACACACCTGAGACAGACGGAGGAGAAAGGACCAACGCACCTGAGACAGACGGAGGAGAAACGACCAACACACCTGAGACAGACGGAGGAGAAAGGACCAACACACCTGAGACAGACGGAGGAGAAAAGACCAACGCACCTGAGACAGACGGAGGAGAAAGGACCAACACACCTGAGACAGACGGAGGAGAAAGGACCAACACACCTGAGACAGACGGAGGAGAAAGGACTTCAAACGGACGGGGACGGGGGGGACACTGCCGAGAGGAGCCACGCTTTGATTTACCATTCACCATCTCCAGAGTGACAAATGGCCTCCTGTAAAACCCTGCTGAACCTGACGCTGACCAGAATCACACCTATCACCTTTTGGGCAAAGAGCCGGACCGAACGGCGCCGAGGATCACCCCGCTGTGGACTGTTCCCGCTCAGTAAAGCAGAGGTCCCCGACCCCTGGGCCGCCCGAGGAAATCATTATTTCCGATGTACAATCCGGATTCTCTCGGTTACATCTCGGACACTTGAGCGCCAAAAACTTAACCCACAAATGAGCTCATTCCGAAGGGGAAAAGGCCCAGTGAGGAGACGAGGACACAGCGGATTCATGTCTGTTTTTAAATTCGCAATATAAACAATCTACGTCCCCCCCGGTCCACGGTAAAGTCCACGGTAAAGTCCACGGTAAAAGTGTCGTGTGAAGTGGGCAGCACAAGCTTAAAACTTAACAAGGGCAAAGTTTGGTTGTTACCGTATTTTTCGGACTATAAGTCGCTCTGGACTATAAGTCGCACCGGCCAAAAAATGCACAATGAAGAAGCAAAAAACAGGTACAAGTCACAACACCGCTGAACCACATCACAGGACCAACACCGCTGAACCACATCACAGGACCAACACCGCTGAACCACATCACAGGACCAACACCGCTGAACCACATCACAGGACCAACACCGCTGAACCACATCACAGGACCAACACCGCTGAACCACACAGGACCAACACCGCTGAACCACATCACAGGACCAACACCGCTGAACCACATCACAGGACCAACACCGCTGAACCACATCACAGGACCAACACCGCTGAACCACATCACAGGACCAACACCGCTGAACCACATCACAGGACCAACACCGCTGAACCACATCACAGGACCAACACCGCTGAACCACATCACAGGACCAACACCGCTGAACCACATCGCAGGACCAACACCGCTGAACCACATCACAGGACCAACACCGCTGAACCACATCACAGGACCAACACCGCTGAACCACACAGGACCAACACCGCTGAACCACATCACAGGACCAACACCGCTGAACCACATCACAGGACCAACACCGCTGAACCACATCACAGGACCAACACCGCTGAACCACACCACAGGACCAACACCGCTGAACCACATCACAGGACCAACACCGCTGAACCACATCACAGGACCAACACCGCTGAACCACATCACGGGACCAACACCGCTGAACCAACACCGCTGAACCACATCACAGGACCAACACCGCTGAACCACATCACAGGACCAACACCGCTGAACCACATCGCAGGACCAACACCGCTGAACCACATCACAGGACCAACACCGCTGAACCACATCACAGGACCAACACCGCTGAACCACATCACAGGACCAACACCGCTGAACCACATCACAGGACCAACACCGCTGAACCACATCACAGGACCAACACCGCTGAACCACATCACAGGACCAACACCGCTGAACCACATCACAGGACCAACACCGCTGAACCACATCACAGGACCAACACCGCTGAACCACATCACAGGACCAACACCGCTGAACCACATCACAGGACCAACACCGCTGAACCACATCACAGGACCAACACCGCTGAACCACATCACAGGACCAACACCGCTGAACCACATCACGGGACCAACACCGAGAGACCACATCACAGGACCAACACCGCTGAACCACATCACAGGACCAACACCGCTGAACCACATCACAGGACCAACACCGCTGAACCACATCACAGGACCAACACCGCTGAACCACATCACAGGACCAACACCGCTGAACCACATCACAGGACCAACACCGCTGAACCACATCACAGGACCAACACCGCTGAACCACATCACAGGACCAACACCGCTGAACCACATCACAGGACCAACACCGCTGAACCACATCACAGGACCAACACCGCTGAACCACATCACAGGACCAACACCGCTGAACCACATCACGGGACCAACACCGCTGAACCACATCACAGGACCAACACCGCTGAACCACATCACAGGACCAACACCGCTGAACCACATCACAGGACCAACACCGCTGAACCACATCACAGGACCAACACCGCTGAACCACATCACAGGACCAACACCGCTGAACCACATCACAGGACCAACACCGCTGAACCACATCACAGGACCAACACCGCTGAACCACATCACAGGACCAACACCGCTGAACCACATCACAGGACCAACACCGCTGAACCACATCACAGGACCAACACCGCTGAACCACATCACAGGACCAACACCGCTGAACCACATCACAGGACCAACACCGCTGAACCACATCACAGGACCAACACCGCTGAACCACATCACAGGACCAACACCGCTGAACCACATCACAGGACCAACACCGCTGAACCACATCACAGGACCAACACCGCTGAACCACATCACAGGACCAACACCGCTGAACCACATCACAGGACCAACACCGCTGAACCACATCACAGGACCAACACCGCCGAACCACATCACAGGACCAACACCGCCGAACCACATCACAGGACCAACACCGCCGAACCACATCACAGGACCAACACCGCCGAACCACATCACAGGACCAACACCGCCGAACCACATCACAGGACCAACACCGCCGAACCACATCACAGGACCAACACCGAGAGACCACATCACAGGACCAACACCGCTGAACCACATCACAGGACCAACACCGCCGAACCACATCACAGGACCAACACCGCCGAACCACATCACAGGACCAACACCGCTGAACCACATCACAGGACCAACACCGCTGAACCACATCACAGGACCAACACCGCTGAACCACATCACAGGACCAACACCGCTGAACCACATCACAGGACCAACACCGCTGAACCACATCACAGGACCAACACCGCTGAACCACATCACAGGACCAACACCGCTGAACCACATCACAGGACCAACACCCCTGAACCACATCACAGGACCAACACCGCTGAACCACATTACAGGACCAACACCACTGAACCACACCACAGGACCAACACCGCTGAACCACATCACAGGACCAACACCGCTGAACCACATCACAGGACCAACACCGCTGAACCACACAGGACCAACACCGCTGAACCACATCACAGGACCAACACCGCTGAACCACATCACAGGACCAACACCGCTGAACCACATCACAGGACCAACACCGCTGAACCACATCACAGGACCAACACCGCTGAACCACATCACAGGACCAACAACTCTGAACAACATCACTGTAAAAAAACCTATTAACCACATCACTGGACCAACACCGCTGAACCACATCACAGGACCAACACCGCTGAACCACATCACAGGACCAACACCGCTGAACCACATCACAGGACCAACACCGCTGAACCACATCACAGGACCAACACCGCTGAACCACATCACAGGACCAACACCGCTGAACCACATCACAGGACCAACACCGCTGAACCACATCACAGGACCAACACCGCTGAACCACATCACAGGACCAACACCGCTGAACCACATCACAGGACCAACACCGCTGAACCACATCACAGGACCAACACCGCTGAACCACATCACAGGACCAACACCGCTGAACCACACCACAGGACCAACACCGCTGAACCACATCACAGGACCAACACCGCTGAACCACATCACAGGACCAACACCGCTGAACCACATCACAGGACCAACACCGCTGAACCACATCACAGGACCAACACCGCTGAACCACATCACAGGACCAACACCGCTGAACCACATCACAGGACCAACACCGCTGAACCACATCACAGGACCAACACCGCTGAACCACATCACAGGACCAACACCGCTGAACCACATCACAGGACCAACACCGCTGAACCACATCACAGGACCAACACCGCTGAACCACATCACAGGACCAACACCGCTGAACCACATCACAGGACCAACACCGCTGAACCACATCACAGGACCAACACCGCTGAACCACATCACAGGACCAACACCGCTGAACCACATCACAGGACCAACACCGCTGAACCACATCACAGGACCAACACCGCTGAACCACATCACGGGACCAACACCGAGAGACCACATCACAGGACCAACACCGCTGAACCACATCACAGGACCAACACCGCTGAACCACATCACAGGACCAACACCGCTGAACCACATCACAGGACCAACACCGCTGAACCACATCACAGGACCAACACCGCTGAACCACATCACAGGACCAACACCGCTGAACCACATCACAGGACCAACACCGCTGAACCACATCACAGGACCAACACCGCTGAACCACATCACAGGACCAACACCGCTGAACCACATCACAGGACCAACACCGCTGAACCACATCACAGGACCAACACCGCTGAACCACATCACAGGACCAACACCGCTGAACCACATCACAGGACCAACACCGCTGAACCACATCACAGGACCAACACCGCTGAACCACATCACAGGACCAACACCGCTGAACCACATCACAGGACCAACACCGCTGAACCACATCACAGGACCAACACCGCTGAACCACATCACAGGACCAACACCGCTGAACCACATCACAGGACCAACACCGCTGAACCACATCACAGGACCAACACCGCTGAACCACATCACAGGACCAACACCGCTGCACCACATCACAGGACCAACACCGCTGAACCACATCACAGGACCAACACCGCTGAACCACATCACAGGACCAACACCGCTGAACCACATCACAGGACCAACACCGCTGAACCACATCACAGGACCAACACCGCTGAACCACATCACAGGACCAACACCGCTGAACCACATCACAGGACCAACACCGCTGAACCACATCACAGGACCAACACCGCTGAACCACATCACAGGACCAACACCGCTGAACCACATCACAGGACCAACACCGCTGAACCACATCACAGGACCAACACCGCTGCACCACATCACAGGACCAACACCGCTGAACCACATCACAGGACCAACACCGCTGAACCACATCACAGGACCAACACCGCTGAACCACATCGCAGGACCAACACCGCTGAACCACATCACAGGACCAACACCGCTGAACCACATCACAGGACCAACACCGCTGAACCACATCACAGGACCAACACCGCTGAACCACATCACAGGACCAACACCGCTGAACCACATCACAGGACCAACACCGCTGAACCACATCACAGGACCAACACCGCTGAACCACATCACAGGACCAACACCGCTGAACCACATCACAGGACCAACACCGCTGAACCACATCACAGGACCAACACCGCTGAACCACATCACAGGACCAACACCGCTGAACCACATCACAGGACCAACACCGCTGAACCACATCACAGGACCAACACCGCTGAACCACATCACAGGACCAACACCGCTGTACCACATCACAGGACCAACACCGCTGAACCACATCACAGGACCAACACCGCTGAACCACATCACAGGACCAACACCGCTGAACCACATCACAGGACCAACACCGCTGAACCACATCACAGGACCAACACCGCTGAACCACATCACAGAACCAACACCGCTGAACCACATCACAGGACCAACACCGCTGAACCACATCACAGGACCAACACCGCTGAACCACATCACAGGACCAACACCGCTGAACCACATCACAGGACCAACACCGCTGAACCACATCACAGGACCAACACCGCTGAACCACATCACAGGACCAACACCGCTGAACCACATCACAGGACCAACACCGCTGAACCACATCACAGGACCAACACCGCTGAACCACATCACAGGACCAACACCGCTGAACCACATCACAGGACCAACACCTCTGAACCACATCACAGGACCAACACCGCTGAACCACATCACAGGACCAACACCGCTGAACCACATCACAGGACCAACACCGCTGAACCACATCACAGGACCAACACCGCTGAACCACATCACAGGACCAACACCGCTGAACCACATCACAGGACCAACACCGCTGAACCACATCACAGGACCAACACCGCTGAACCACATCACAGGACCAACACCGCTGAACCACATCACAGGACCAACACCGCTGAACCACATCACAGGACCAACACCGCTGAACCACATCACAGGACCAACACCGCTGAACCACATCACAGGACCAACACCGCTGAACCACATCACAGGACCAACACCGCTGAACCACATCACAGGACCAACACCGCTGAACCACATCACAGGACCAACACCGCTGAACCACATCACAGGACCAACACCGCTGAACCACATCACAGGACCAACACCGCTGAACCACATCACAGGACCAACACCGCTGAACCACATCACAGGACCAACACCGCTGAACCACATCACAGGACCAACACCGCTGAACCACATCACAGGACCAACACCGCTGAACCACATCACAGGACCAACACCGCTGAACCACATCACAGGACCAACACCGCTGAACCACACAGGACCAACACCGCTGAACCACATCACAGGACCAACACCGCTGAACCACATCACAGGACCAACACCGCTGAACCACATCACAGGACCAACACCGCTGAACCACATCACAGGACCAACACCGCTGAACCACATCACAGGACCAACACCGCTGAACCACATCACAGGACCAACACCGCTGAACCACATCACAGGACCAACACCGCTGAACCACATCACAGGACCAACACCGCTGAACCACATCACAGGACCAACACCGCTGAACCACATCACAGGACCAACACCGCTGAACCACATCACAGGACCAACACCGCTGAACCACATCACAGGACCAACACCGCTGAACCACATCACAGGACCAACACCGCTGAACCACATCACAGGACCAACACCGCTGAACCACATCACAGGACCAACACCGCTGAACCACATCACAGGACCAACACCGCTGAACCACATCACAGGACCAACACCGCTGAACCACATCACAGGACCAACACCGCTGAACCACATCACAGGACCAACACCGCTGAACCACATCACAGGACCAACACCGCTGAAACACAACACAGGACAAACACCGCTGCACCACATCACAGGACCAACACCCCTGAACCAAATCCACAGGACCTACACCGCTGAACCACATCACAGGACCAACACCGCTGAACCACATCACAGGACCAACACCGCTGAACCACATCACAGGACCAACACCGCTGAACCACATCACAGGACCAACACCGCTGAACCACATCACAGGACCAACACCGCTGAACCACATCACAGGACCAACACCGCTGAACCACATCACAGGACCAACACCGCTGAACCACATCACAGGACCAACACCGCTGAACCACATCACAGGACCAACACCGCTGAACCACATCACAGGACCAACACCGCTGAACCACATCACAGGACCAACACCGCTGAACCACATCACAGGACCAACACCGCTGAACCACATCACAGGACCAACACCGCTGAACCACATCACAGGACCAACACCGCTGAACCACATCACAGGACCAACACCGCTGAACCACATCACAGGACCAACACCGCTGAACCACATCACAGGACCAACACCGCTGAACCACATCACAGGACCAACACCGCTGAACCACATCACAGGACCAACACCGCTGAACCACATCACAGGACCAACACCGCTGAACCACATCACAGGACCAACACCGCTGAACCACATCACAGGACCAACACCGCTGAACCACATCACAGGACCAACACCGCTGAACCACATCACAGGACCAACACCGCTGAACCACATCACAGGACCAACACCGCTGAACCACATCACAGGACCAACACCGCTGAACCACATCACAGGACCAACACCGCTGAACCACATCACAGGACCAACACCGCTGAACCACATCACAGGACCAACACCGCTGAACCACATCACAGGACCAACACCGCTGAACCACATCACAGGACCAACACCGCTGAACCACATCACAGGACCAACACCGCTGAACCACATCACAGGACCAACACCGCTGAACCACATCACAGGACCAACACCGCTGAACCACATCACAGGACCAACACCGCTGAACCACATCACAGGACCAACACCGCTGAACCACATCACAGGACCAACACCGCTGAACCACATCACAGGACCAACACCGCTGAACCACATCACAGGACCAACACCGCTGAACCACATCACAGGACCAACACCGCTGAACCACATCACAGGACCAACACCGCTGAACCACATCACAGGACCAACACCGCTGAACCACATCACAGGACCAACACCGCTGAACCACATCACAGGACCAACACCGCTGAACCACATCACAGGACCAACACCGCTGAACCACATCACAGGACCAACACCGCTGAACCACATCACAGGACCAACACCGCTGAACCACATCACAGGACCAACACCGCTGAACCACATCACACGCCCAACACCGCTGAACCACATCACAGGACCAACACCGCTGAACCACATCACAGGACCAACACCGCTGAACCACATCACAGGACCAACACCGCTGAACCACATCACAGGACCAACACCGCTGAACCACATCACAGGACCAACACCGCTGAACCACATCACAGGACCAACACCGCTGAAGCACATCACAGGACCAACACCGCTGAACCACATCACAGGACCAACACCGCTGAACCACATCACAGGACCAACACCGCTGAACCACATCACAGGACCAACACCGCTGAACCACATCACAGGACCAACACCGCTGAACCACATCACAGGACCAACACCGCTGAACCACATCACAGGACCAACACCGCTGAACCACATCACGGGACCAACACCGCTGAACCACATCACAGGACCAACACCGCTGAACCACATCACAGGACCAACACCGCCGAACCACATCACAGGACCAACACCGCTGAACCACATCACAGGACCAACACCGCTGAACCACATCACAGGACCAACACCGCTGAACCACATCACAGGACCAACACCGCTGAACCACATCACAGGACCAACACCGCTGAACCACACCACAGGACCAACACCGCTGAACCACATCACAGGACCAACACCGCTGAACCACATCACAGGACCAACACCGCTGAACCACATCACAGGACCAACACCGCTGAACCACATCACAGGACCAACACCGCTGAACCACATCACAGGACCAACACCGCTGAACCACATCACAGGACCAACACCGCTGAACCACATCACAGGACCAACACCGCTGAACCACATCACAGGACCAACACCGCTGAACCACATCACAGGACCAACACCGCTGAACCACATCACAGGACCAACACCGCTGAACCACATCACAGGACCAACACCGCAGAACCACATCACAGGACCAACACCGCTGAACCACATCACAGGACCAACACCGCTGAACCACATCACAGGACCAACACCGCTGAACCACATCACAGGACCAACACCGCTGAACCACATCACAGGACCAACACCGCTGAACCACATCACAGGACCAACACCGCTGAACCACATCACAGGACCAACACCGCTGAACCACATCACAGGACCAACACCGCTGAACCACATCACAGGACCAACACCGCTGAACCACATCACAGGACCAACACCGCTGAACCACATCACAGGACCAACACCGCTGAACCACATCACAGGACCAACACCGCTGAACCACATCACAGGACCAACACCGCTGAACCACATCACAGGACCAACACCGCTGAACCACATCACAGGACCAACACCGCTGAACCACATCACAGGACCAACACCGCTGAACCACATCACAGGACCAACACCGCTGAACCACATCACAGGACCAACACCGCTGAACCACATCACAGGACCAACACCGCTGAACCACATCACAGGACCAACACCGCTGAACCACATCACAGGACCAACACCGCTGAACCACATCACAGGACCAACACCGCTGAACCACATCTCAGGACCAACACCGCTGAACCACATCACAGGACCAACACCGCTGAACCACATCACAGGACCAACACCGCTGAACCACATCACAGGACCAACACCGCTTAACCACATCACAGGACCAACACCGCTGAACCACATCACAGGACCAACACCGCTGAACCACATCACAGGACCAACACCGCTGAACCACATCACAGGACCAACACCGCTGAACCACATCACAGGACCAACACCGCTGAACCACATCACAGGACCAACACCGCTGAACCACATCACAGGACCAACACCGCTGAACCACATCACAGGACCAACACCGCTGAACCACATCACAGGACCAACACCGCTGAACCACATCACAGGACCAACACCGCTGAACCACATCACAGGACCAACACCGCTCAACCACATCACAGGACCAACACCGCTGAACCACATCACAGGACCAACACCGCTGAACCACATCACAGGACCAACACCGCTGAACCACATCACAGGACCAACACCGCTGAACCACATCACAGGACCAACACCGCTGAACCACATCACAGGACCAACACCGCTGAACCACATCACAGGACCAACACCGCTGAACCACATCACAGGACCAACACCGCTGAACCACATCACAGGACCAACACCGCTGAACCACATCACAGGACCAACACCGCTGAACCACATCACAGGACCAACACCGCTGAACCACATCACAGGACCAACACCGCTGAACCACATCACAGGACCAACACCGCTGAACCACATCACAGGACCAACACCGCTGAACCACATCACAGGACCAACACCGCTGAACCACATCACAGGACCAACACCGCTGAACCACATCACAGGACCAACACCGCTGAACCACATCACAGGACCAACACCGCTGAACCACATCACAGGACCAACACCGCTGAACCACATCACAGGACCAACACCGCTGAACCACATCACAGGACCAACACCGCTGAACCACATCACAGGACCAACACCGCTGAACCACATCACAGGACCAACACCGCTGAACCACATCACAGGACCAACACCGCTGAACCACATCACAGGACCAACACCGCCGAACCACATCACAGGACCAACACCGCTGAACCACATCACAGGACCAACACCGCTGAACCACATCACAGGACCAACACCGCTGAACCACATCACAGGACCAACACCGCTGAACCACATCACAGGACCAACACCGCTGAACCACACAGGACCAACACCGCTGAACCACATCACAGGACCAACACCGCTGAACCACACAGGACCAACACCGCTGAACCACATCACAGGACCAACACCGCTGAACCACATCACAGGACCAACACCGCTGAACCACATCACAGGACCAACACCGCTGAACCACGGTCGGAGAGGGAGGGCGCCACGGAGACCTTTTACGGCATCACCGCTACGACCGGCACCTAACGCCTCCTTCACCGCTGCTACATCGCCCACGCCGAGCGCTGCCATCGCCACCACCCTGCCTCACCACACGACCGGATCCTGGCACAAAGTCGCCCGTCAAACTCAAACCTACAAAAACGGTGTCAATCGTTTGTGCTGCAGAAAGTTCAGTTTGTGATTCTGGTTCTTCAGATATTCACAGTTTTATTTTGGTCGATGACGTCGTCCAGAACCTCAGAATGTGAAACAGCCTCAAAACAGGAAGAAAATGATGTCAGTCGTTTGTATTTGGTTTGTGCTGTTTTGGGCTGTGACAGTTTCGTTTGTGTGAGTTTATTTCTAAAATTCTTCATGATTATTTCTGTGGTAATTACAGGACGTCATTTCTGCTATATAAAATATAAACTCACACAAACGAAACTGTCACAGCACAAAACAGCACAAACGACTGACTCCATTTTGGGCGTTTTCGAGCATTTTTCTTCCTGTGGGTCTGACCCCGGTTTGACCTGTAAAAGAATCGTTGATTTCTCCAAAACTAAAGAAGCACAAACGAAATTTTTTGCAGCACAAAACACTGCCACAGTTTTTGTAGCTTTGTGTTTGATGGGGCGACTTCAGAGGTTTGTGGCGTCCGTCTCCGGGCCTGATCACCTCTGAACCACGCCAAAGATCTGATCCGTGTGCACAGAGGTCGGCAGTTCTTGGTCCTTGAGCGATAACCGGGACCTCCCTGTCTGCAGCAGAGTTACTGTTGTGACTTAAACCAGTTTTAAAGCAAATGTTCACGTTTCGCTGTTGCTAAAAATAAACCACATGCAGTAATTTTGGCCTCTGTGTTTTGTAAGAGGTGTGTTCAGATCCCTGATCGGTTCAGAGCTTTTACCCTTCAGACTGACAATAGTGCAGACGGGATAATCCTTTTCTTGGTATAAAGTCTGTGCTAATAGCAAATCCATGACACCTGCACACACCATCTACACCACTGAGACACACGTAAGAACCACAGAACCAGGACCAGGACCGAACCAGGACCAGTACCTTCTCTCCTCCGAGTCCGTCTATCAGGGCCGTGGCGTTGGACATTTTCCTCCTGCAGTTCTGAGCGTCGTCCTCCAGGTCCTGCTTCTCCTTCATCGCCGCGTCGTACGAAGCCTTCCACAGAAACACGCGTTTATTTACGGTTTTAGCTACGAGCCACAGCGAGGTCAAAGGTCAAATGTCCTTCTCCCGTTCTCCTGGAGATGTTCTGTCCTGGAGATGTTCTGACCTGGAGATGTTCTGACCTGAATCATGGAGATGTTCTGACCTGGATCATGGAGATGTTCTGACCTGGATCCTGGAGATGTTCTGACCTGGAGATGTTCTGACCTGGATCATGGAGATGTTCTGACCTGGAGATGTTCTGACCTGGATCCTGGAGATGTTCTGACCTGGATCCTGGAGATGTTCTGACCTGGAGATGTTCTGACCTGGATCCTGGAGATGTTCTGACCTGGATCCTGGAGATGTTCTGACCTGGATCATGGAGATGTTCTGACCTGGATCATGGAGATGTTCTGACCTGGATCATGGAGATGTTCTGACCTGGAGATGTTCTGACCTGGAGATGTTCTGACCTGGATCCTGGAGATGTTCTGACCTGGATCCTGGAGATGTTCTGACCTGAATCCTGGAGATGTTCTGTCCTGGAGATGTTCTGACCTGGATCCTGGAGATGTTCTGACCTGGATCCTGGAGATGTTCTGACCTGGAGATGTTCTGACCTGGATCCTGGAGATGTTCTGACCTGGAGATGTTCTGACCTGGAGATGTTCTGACCTGGATCCTGGAGATGTTCTGACCTGGATCCTGGAGATGTTCTGACCTGGAGATGTTCTGACCCAGGGAGGTTCTGACCTGCACTTGGTCCAGCTCCTTCTGTTTGGCGTCCAGCTGCTCTTGAGCTTTGGTGAGTTCAGCCTGAGCCACGACAAGACGAGCCTCCTGAAGAGTGAGGTTAGCCTGAGGAGAAGAGGTACCAGACTGAACCAGGACTGAACCAGGACTAGACCAGGACTGAAACAGGACTAAACCAGGACTAGACCAGGACTAGACCAGGACTGAACCAGGACTGAACCAGGACTGAACCAGGACTGAACCAGGACTGAACCAGGACTGAACCAGGACTGAACCAGGACTAAACCAGGACTAGACCAGGACTAGACCAGGACTAGACCAGGACTGAACCAGGACTGAACCAGGACTGAACCAGGACTGAACCAGGACTAAACCAGGACTAGACCAGGACTGAACCAGGACTGAACCAGAACTGAACCAGGACTAAACCAGGACTGAACCAGGACTAGACCAGGACTAAACCAGGACTGAACCAGGACTAAACCAGGACTAAACCAGGACTGAACCAGGACTGAACCAGGACTGAACCAGGACTGAACCAGGACTAAACCAGGACTAGACCAGGACTGAACCAGGACTAAACCAGGACTGAACCAGGACTGAACCAGAACTGAACCAGGACTAAACCAGGACTGAACCAGGACTGAACCAGGACTGAACCAGGACTAAACCAGGACTGAACCAGGACTAAACCAGGACTGAACCAGGACTAAACCAGGACTAAACCAGGACTAAACCAGGACTAGACCAGGACTGAACCAGAACTGAACCAGGACTGAACCAGGACTGAACCAGGACTGAACCAGGACTAAACCAGGACTGAACCAGGACTAAACCAGGACTAAACCAGGACTAGACCAGGACTAGACCAGGACTGAACCAGGACTGAACCAGGACTGAACCAGGACTGAACCAGAACTGAACCAGGACTAAACCAGGACTGAACCAGGACTGAACCAGAACTGAACCAGGACTAAACCAGGACTGAACCAGGACTAAACCAGGACTGAACCAGGACTGAACCAGGACTGAACCAGGACTGAACCAGGACTAAACCAGGACTGAACCAGGACTGAACCAGGACTAAACCAGGACTAAACCAGGACTAGACCAGGACTGAACCAGGACTGAACCAGGACTAAACCAGGACTGAACCAGGACTAAACCAGGACTAGACCAGGACTGAACCAGGACTGAACCAGGACTGAACCAGGACTGAACCAGGACTAAACCAGGACTAAACCAGGACTAAACCAGGACTAGACCAGGACTGAACCAGGACTAAACCAGGACTGAACCAGGACTGAACCAGAACTGAACCAGGACTAAACCAGGACTGAACCAGGACTGAACCAGGACTAAACCAGGACTGAACCAGGACTAAACCAGGACTGAACCAGGACTAAACCAGGACTAAACCAGGACTAGACCAGGACTGAACCAGAACTGAACCAGGACTGAACCAGGACTGAACCAGGACTGAACCAGGACTAAACCAGGACTGAACCAGGACTAAACCAGGACTAAACCAGGACTAGACCAGGACTAGACCAGGACTGAACCAGGACTGAACCAGGACTGAACCAGGACTGAACCAGAACTGAACCAGGACTAAACCAGGACTGAACCAGGACTGAACCAGAACTGAACCAGGACTAAACCAGGACTGAACCAGGACTGAACCAGGACTAAACCAGGACTAAACCAGAAATGAACCAGGACTGAACCAGGACTAAACCAGGACTGAACCAGGACTAAACCAGGACTAAACCAGGACTGAACCAGAAATGAACCAGGACTGAACCAGGACTGAACCAGGACTAAACCAGGACTGAACCAGAACTGAACCAGGACTAAACCAGGACTGAACCAGGACTAAACCAGGACTGAGCCAGAACTGAACCAGGACTGAACCAGGACTAAACCAGGACTGAACCAGGACTAAACCAGGACTAAACCAGGACTGAACCAGGACTAAACCAGGACTGAACCAGGACTAAACCAGGACTGAACCAGGACTAAACCAGAACTGAACCAGGACTAAACCAGGACTAAACCAGGACTGAACCAGGACTGAACCAGGACTAAACCAGGACTAAACCAGGACTGAACCAGAACTGAACCAGGACTGAACCAGGACTAAACCAGGACTGAACCAGGACTAAACCAGGACTGAACCAGGACTGAACCAGGACTAGACCAGGACTGAACCAGGACTAAACCAGGACTGAACCAGAACTGAACCAGGACTGAACCAGGACTAGACCAGGACTGAACCAGGATTAAACCAGGACTGAACCAGGACTAGACCAGGACTTGACCAGGGCTAAACCAGGACTGAACCAGGACTAGACCAGGACTTGACCAGGACTAAACCAGGATTAAACCAGGAATGAACCAGGACTAAACCAGGACTAAACCAGGAATGAACCAGGACTAAACCAGGACTAAACCAGGACTGAACCAGGACTGAATCAGGTCTAAACCAGGACTAAACCAAGTCTAAACCAGGACTAAACCAGGTCTAAACCAGGACTAAACCAGGTCTAAACCAGGTCTAAACCAGGTCTAAACCAGGTCTAAACCAGGACTGAACCAGGACTGAACCCGGACCTTCAGGGGCAGCACTTCCTTGTTGATGCCGTAGAAGTCGACCATGGCCTGGGTCCAGGAGCAAAGTCCCGCCACGTTACCGCAGGTTCTCTTGGCCGAGTCCATGTTGTAGTCCTCCATCTGCAGATAGGGGGCGACGAGCTCCACCACCTCCTCCGTGATCGAGTCCTGACGCAAAACAACGTTAAAGCCGCACTCTGGAACTTTCCAAAGCTCGACAGGCGAATAACAAAGAGCTACTCAAACGACAGCTTCAGCTCTGAACACGGCTAAAAGCTCCGGTTTGAGAAACATCGGAACTTTAAACTCATTTATCTCCACTGAGACAAACAGACAATGATACATGTCAGATCTGTGGAGAGGCGAGCTGACTCAAAGTAAGAATGGATCATTTTCAGGTTCATTTTTGACCCGCGTGAAGTCGCCCCATCAAACGCAAACCTACAAAAACTGTCAGTCGTTTGTGCTGCAGAAAGTTCAGTTTGTGATTCTGGTTCTTCAGATATTCAGTTTTATTTTGGTCGATGACGTCGTCCAGAACCTCAGAATGTGAAACAGCCTCAAAACAGGAAGAAAAAAGTCTGAATTATTCTATTAAATATGAACCAAAAGCAAATGACTAAAGACTGAAGCAGACTTTTCCACAGCCTCAGACAAACTGACACAGTTTTGGGCGTTTTCGAGCGTTTTTCTTCTTCCTGTGGGTCTGACCCCAGTTTGACCTGTAAAAGAATCGTTCATTTGTCCAAAACTAAAGCAGCACAAATGAAACTTTCTGCAGCACAAACGACTGACACAGTTTTTGTAGCTTTGAGTTTGACGGGGCGACTTCAGGGAGGCCGCTCAGAAATCGTGTGTTAATAAATAAATAAATGGCATCAGTGGCAGCGTTTCGTGCGGACAGCGCCCCCCGCCTCCGGCCCAAAGCAGCACGTGCCCATAAAAGGGCGTGAGGGAAGCAGCAGTTATGAATAGGCCCAGCTCCAGACACAGGCCTCTTCTTAATAAGGACCTGGGTCTTGGTCTGGTCTTGGACGAGATCTTGGTCTCTGCAGGGTCTTTTGTGGATTATCGGCTGTGAACAGCTGCAGGGTCTGTTTGGACGGGGACTTCCCCGCGGCCCCGTGTGTGTGAGGGGCCAGACGCTATTTAAAGCTCCATTATGAGGCTTTGTTCAGGCTTAAAATACCTCGGATACCGTCGCCATGGCGAAGTTAAGTCACATCACCGGGTCTCGGATCACATCACGACAACGTTATAGGTCAGAATGAACACACAAGGGGGCGGGTCACACACACATATACACACTATACACACACTATAGAGACACACACACTATAGAGACACACACACACTATAGAGACACACACACACACACACTATAGAGACACACGCACACACACACTATAGAGACACACACACACACATACACACACACACTATAGAGACACACACACACACACACACTATAGAGACACACACGCACACTATAGAGACACACACGCACACTATAGAGACACACACACACACACACACACTATAGAGACACACACACACACACTATAGAGACACACACACACACACACACACACTATAGAGACACACACACACATATACACACACACGCACACTATAGAGACACACACACACACACATATACACACACACTATAGAGACACACACACACACACTATAGAGACACACACACACACACACTATAGAGACACACACACACACACACACTATAGAGACACACACACACACACACTATAGAGACACACACACACTATAGAGACACACACACACACGCACTATAGAGACACACACACACACACTATAGAGACACACACACACATATACACACACACGCACACTATAGAGACACACACACACACATATACACACACACTATAGAGACACACACACACACACACACTATAGAGACACACACACACACACACTATAGAGACACACACACACACATACACACACACTATAGAGACACACACACACACACACACACTATAGAGACACACACACACACACACACACTATAGAGACACACACACACACATACACACACACTATAGAGACACACACACACACACACTATAGAGACACACACACACACACTATAGAGACACACACACACACACACACACACACACACACTATAGAGACACACACACACTAGAGACACACACACATATACACACACACTATAGAGACACACACACACACACACACTATAGAGACACACACACACACGCACTATAGAGACACACACACACACACTATAGAGACACACACACACACACACACACACACACACTATAGAGAGACACACACACACACACTATAGAGACACACACACACACACACACACTATAGAGACACACACACACACACACACACTATAGAGAGACACACACACACACACACGCACACTATAGAAACATACACACACTATAGAGACACACACACACTATAGACACACACTCACACACACACACACACCATAGAGACACACACACACTATAGAGACACACACACACACACTATAGAGACACACACACACTATAGAGACACACACACACACACCATAGAGACACACACACACTATAGAGACACACACACACTGTAGAGACACACACACACTATAGAGACACACACACACACATACACACACACACTATAGAGACACACACATATACACTATAGAGACACACACACACACTATAGAGACACACACACACACACTATAGAGACACACACACACACACTATAGAGACACACACACACATATACACACACACGCACACTATAGAGACACACACACACACACTATAGAGACACACACACACTATAGAGACACACACACACTATAGAGACACACACACACGCACACTATAGAGACACACACACACTATAGAGACACACACACACACATATACACACACTATAGAGACACACACACACACTATAGAGACACACACACACACTATAGAGACACACACACACATATACACACACACTATAGAGACACACACACACACTATAGAGACACACACACACACACTATAGAGACACACACACTATAGAGACACACACACACACTATACACACACACGCACACTATAGAGACACACACACACTATAGAGACACACACACACATATACACACACACGCACACTATAGAGACACACACACACTATAGAGACACACACACACATATACACACACACGCACACTATAGAGACACACACACACTATAGAGACACACACACACACTATAGAGACACACACACACATATACACACACGCACACTATAGAGACACACACACTATAGAGACACACACGCACACTATAGAGACACACACACACTATAGAGACACACACACACACTATACACACACACAATACACACACACTATACACACACATACTATACACACACACACACACACACACAATAGAGAGACACACACACACTATAGACACACACTCACACACACACACACACACACCATAGAGACACACACACACTATAGAGACACACACACACACACTATAGAGACACACACACACTATAGAGACACACACACACACACTATAGAGACACACACACACTATAGAGACACACACACACTATAGAGACACACACACACTATAGAGACACACACACACACATACACACACACACACTATAGAGACACACACATATACACTATAGAGACACACACACACACTATAGAGACACACACACACTATAGAGACACACACACACACACTATAGAGACACACACACACATATACACACACACGCACACTATAGAGACACACACACACACACTATAGAGACACACACACACTATAGAGACACACACACACTATAGAGACACACACACACGCACACTATAGAGACACACACACTATAGAGACACACACACACACATATACACACACTATAGAGACACACACACACACTATAGAGACACACACACACACACTATAGAGACACACACACACATATACACACACACTATAGAGACACACACACACACTATAGAGACACACACACACACACTATAGAGACACACACACTATAGAGACACACACACACACTATACACACACACGCACACTATAGAGACACACACACACTATAGAGACACACACACACACATATACACACACACGCACACTATAGAGACACACACACACACTATAGAGACACACACACACATATACACACACACGCACACTATAGAGACACACACACACTATAGAGACACACACACACACTATAGAGACACACACACACATATACACACACGCACACTATAGAGACACACACACTATAGAGACACACACACACACTATAGAGACACACACACACATATACACACACACGCACACTATAGAGACACACACACACACTATAGAGACACACACACACACTATACACACACACAATACACACACACACACTATACACACACATACTATACACACACACACACACACACAATAGAGAGACACACAGTGTGTGTGTGTCTATAGTGTGTGTGTATTGTGTGTGTGTGTGTGTGTGTGTGTATAGTGTGTGTGTGTATAGTGTGTGTGTGTGTGTATAGTGTGTGTGTGTATAGTGTGTGTGTGTGTCTCTATAGTGTGTGTGTGTCTCTATAGTGTGTGTATGTGTGTCTCTATAGTGTGCGTGTGTATATGTGTGTGTGTGTCTCTATAGTGTGTGTGTGTGTATAGTGTGTGTGTGTGTCTCTATAGTGTGCGTGTGTGTATATGTGTGTGTGTGTCTCTATTGTGTGTGTGTGTGTATAGTGTGTGTGTGTATAGTGTGTGTGTGTGTGTGTGTGTATAGTGTGTGTGTGTGTGTGTGTCTCTATAGTGTGTGTGTGTGTCTCTATAGTGTGTGTGTATATGTGTGTGTGTGTGTCTCTATAGTGTGTGTGTGTCTCTATAGTGTGTGTGTATATGTGTGTGTGTGTGTGTCTCTATAGTGTGTGTGTGTCTCTATAGTGTGTGTGTGTCTCTATAGTGTGTGTGTGTGTGTATATGTGTGTGTGTGTCTCTATTGTGTGTGTGTGTGTGTGTATATAGTGTGTGTGTATGTGTGTGTGTGTGTGTGTATATTTTTTGTGTGTATATTGTGTGTGTATTATTGTATAGTGTATTATTGTATGAGTGTATAATGTGTGTGTATAGTGTGTGTATAGTGTGTGTGTGTGTATAATGTGTGTATAGTGTGTGTATAGTGTGTGTATAGTGTGTGTGTGTATAATGTGTGTGTGTGTATAATGTGTGTGTGTGTATAGTGTGTGTGTATAATGTGTGTATAGTGTGTGTATAGTGTGTGTATAGTGTGTGTGTGTATAATGTGTGTGTGTGTATAATGTGTGTGTGTGTATAGTGTGTGTGTGTGTATAATGTGTATAATGTGTGTGTGTGTGTGTGTATAGTGTGTATAGTGTGTGTGTATAGTGTGTGTGTATAGTGTGTGTGTATAGTGTGTGTGTATAGTGTGTGTGTATAGTGTGTGTGTATAGTGTGTGTATAGTGTGTGTGTATAGTGTGTGTGTATAGTGTGTGTATAGTGTGTGTGTGTGTATAGTGTGTATAGTGTGTGTATAGTGTGTGTGTATAGTGTGTGTGTATAGTGTGTGTGTGTATAGTGTGTGTATAGTGTGTGTATAGTGTGTGTATAGTGTGTGTGTGTATAGTGTGTGTGTGTGTATAGTGTGTGTGTGTGTATAGTGTGTGTGTATAGTGTGTGTGTGTATAGTGTGTGTATAGTGTGTGTATAGTGTGTGTGTGTGTATGTGTGTATAGTGTGTGTGTGTGGGACCTTGCTGAAGTTGAGCAGGGAGCTGAGAAAGGCCGAGTTCTGCAGCAGCTTCATGGCCTCAGTCCAGGACGGACGAGGACACGAACGCTCCGGGTCAGAGGTCACCGGGTCCACCTGCGGGTGACAGGGTGAGTCTGTGGGTGAGAGGGTGAGTCTGCGGGTGAGAGGGTGAGTCTGCGGGTGAGAGGGTGAGTCTGCGGGTGAGAGGGTGAGTCTGCGGGTGAGAGGGTGAGTCTGTGGGTGAGGGTGAGTCTGCAGGTGAGAGGGTGAGTCTGCGGGTGAGAGGGTGAGTCTGTGGGTGAGGGTGAGTCTGTGGGTGATAGGGTGAGTCTGCAGGTGAGAGGGTGAGTCTGCAGGTGAGAGGGTGAGTCAGCGGGTGAGAGGGTGAGTCTGTGAGTGAGTGGGTGAGTCAGCGGGTGAGAGGGTGAGTCTGCAGGTGAGAGGGTGAGTCTGCAGGTGAGAGGGTGAGTCTGCAGGTGAGAGGGTGAGTCTGCAGGTGAGAGGGTGAGTCAGCGGGTGAGAGGGTGAGTCTGTGGGTGAGTGGGTGAGTCTGCAGGTGAGAGGGTGAGTCTGTGGGTGAGGGTGAGTCTGTGGGTGATAGGGTGAGTCTGCAGGTGAGAGGGTGAGTCTGCAGGTGAGAGGGTGAGTCTGCAGGTGAGAGGGTGAGTCTGCGGGTGAGAGGGTGAGTCTGTGGGTGATAGGGTGAGTCTACAGGTGATAGGGTGAGTCTGCAGGTGAGAGGGTGAGTCTGCAGGTGAGAGGGTGAGTCTGCGGATGAGGGTGAGTCTGTGGGTGAGAGGGTGAGTCTGCGGATGAGGGTGAGTCTGTGGGTGAGAGGGTGAGTCTGCAGGTGAGAGGGTGAGTCTGCGGATGAGGGTGAGTCTGTGGGTGAGAGGGTGAGTCTGCGAGTGAGAGGGTGAGTCTGCGGGTGAGAGGGTGAGTCTGTGGGTGATAGGGTGAGTCTGTGGGTGATAGGGTGAGTCTGCAGGTGAGAGGGTGAGTCTGCAGGTGAGAGGGTGAGTCTGCGGGTGAGAGGGTGAGTCTGTGGGTGAGTGGGTGAGTCTGTGGGTGAGTCTGTGGGTCATAGGTGAGTCTATGGGTCATGGGTGAGTCTGTGGGTGAGTCTGTGGGTGAGAGGGTGAGTCTGTGGGTGAGTCTGTGGGTGAGTCTGTGGGTGAGTCTGTGGGTCATAGGTGAGTCTATGGGTCATGGGTGAGAGGGTGAGTCTGTGGGTGAGTCTGTGGGTGAGTCTGTGGGTGAGAGGGTGAGTCTGTGGGTGAGTCTGTGGGTGAGAGGGTGAGTCTGTGGGTGAGTCTGTGGGTGAGAGGGTGAGTCTGTGGGTGAGTCTGTGGGTGAGAGGGTGAGTCTGTGGGTGAGTCTGTGGGTGAGAGGGTGAGTCTGTAGGTGAGTCTGTGGGTGAGAGGGTGAGTCTGTGGGTGAGTCTGTGGGTGAGTCTGTGGGTGAGAGGGTGAGTCTGCGGGTGAGTCTGTGGGTGAGTCTGTGGGTGAGTCTGTGGGTGAGAGGGTGAGTCGGACCTTCCTCTGGAACAGCAGCAGGACGGCGTCCATGATCCTCATGATGAGGTGAGGAGGTTTCTGCAGTTTTCGCACCGTCGCGATGTCGCCAGGTTTGATCGTCTGAGGAGACAGGACAGGGTCACACCTGCACCTGCCGCCTGACAGGAGCAGGAGACCAGAGAACATGCAAACAAGCACAGGCAGAACATCCACAAACACAGGCAGAACACGCAAACACAGGCAGAACACGCAAACACACACAGGCAGAACATCCCCAAACACACACAGGCAGAACACGTAAACACACAGGCAGAACATGCAAACACACACAGGCAGAACATCCACAAACACATACAGGCTGAACACACAAACACACAGGCAGAACTCACACAGGCAGAACATCCACAAACACATACAGGCTGAACACACAAACACACACAGGCAGAACATCCACAAACACATACAGACAGAACACACAAACACACACAGGCAGAACTCACACAGGCAGAACACACAAACACACATAGGCAGAACACAAACATACAGCCAGAACATCCACAAACACACAGGCAGAACACACAAACACACACAGGCAGAACACAAACACACAGGCAGAACATACAAACATACACAGGCAGAACACACAAACACACACAGGCAGAACACGTAAACACACAGGCAGAACACGCAAACACACACAGGCAGAACATCCACAAACACATACAGGCAGAACACACAAACACACACAGGCAGAACATCCACAAACACATACAGGCAGAACTCACACAGGCAGAACACACAAACACACATAGGCAGAACACATAAACACACAGCCAGAACATCCACAAACACACAGGCAGAACACAAACACACACAGGCAGAACATACAAACACACACAGGCAGAACATCCACAAACACATACAGGCTGAACACACAAACACACAGGCAGAACTCACACAGGCAGAACATCCACAAACACATACAGGCTGAACACACAAACACACACAGGCAGAACATCCACAAACACATACAGACAGAACACACAAACACACATAGGCAGAACTCACACAGGCAGAACACACAAACACACATAGGCAGAACACAAACATACAGCCAGAACATCCACAAACACACAGGCAGAACACACAAACACACACAGGCAGAACACAAACACACAGGCAGAACATACAAACACACACAGGCAGAACACACAAACACACACAGGCAGAACACGTAAACACACAGGCAGAACACGCAAACACACACAGGCAGAACATCCACAAACACATACAGGCAGAACACACAAACACACACAGGCAGAACATCCACAAACACATACAGGCAGAACTCACACAGGCAGAACACACAAACACACATAGGCAGAACACATAAACACACAGCCAGAACATCCACAAACACACAGGCAGAACACAAACACACACAGGCAGAACATACAAACACTCACAGGCAGAACACGTAAACACACAGGCAGAACACGTAAACACACAGGCAGAACACGCAAACACACACAGGCAGAACATGCAAACACATACAGGCAGAACACACAAACACACACAGGCAGAACTCACACAGGCAGAACACACAAACACACATACGCAGAACACATAAACACACAGCCAGAACATCCACAAACACACAGGCAGAACACACAAACACACACAGCCAGAACATCCACAAACACACAGGCAGAACACAAACACACACAGGCAGAACATACAAACACACACAGGCAGAACACATAAACACACACAGGCAGAACACGTAAACACACAGGCAGAACACGCAAACACACACAGGCAGAACATGCAAACACATACAGGCAGAACACACAAACACACACAGGCAGAACTCACACAGGCAGAACACACAAACACACACAGGCAGAACACACAAACACACATAGGCAGAACACATAAACACACAGCCAGAACATCCACAAACACACAGGCAGAACACACAAACACACACAGGCAGAACACACAAACACACATAGGCAGAACACATAAACACACAGCCAGAACATCCACAAACACACAGGCAGAACACACAAACACACACAGGCAGAACACACAAACACACACAGGCAGAACACGCAAACACACACAGGCAGAACACACAAACACACACAGGCAGAACTCACAAACACACACAGGCAGAACACACAAACACACACAGGCAGAACACACAAACACACACAGGCAGAACACAAACACAGGCAGAACATGCAAACACACCTGCAGCGCTGCCTCGGCCGCCTCCAGAGCCGGTTTCGCCGCCTCCAGTTTGGACTCGGCGACGGATTTATCGGCCTCGATCTCATCCACGATCATCTGAGCCCGGTCCTTCACCTTCTGCACCTGCCGCTTCACCTGCCGCACACAGACAGGAGTCACACCCTCTGCACCTGCCGCACACAGGAATCACGTGGACACAGGATTTGAAAGTGAAAGAACGGACACGTTTACATGATGTTTTTTAATTCCGAATGAATCGTTCAGAATTTAATTATTCTCCTTCGAGTTTCCTGAAAAATAAGAATTCTGGATTGAGGTTTACATGGAAAACCATATTCCGTATATCTGAGTGAAGTGAGTGACGTCTGCACAGCGTCGCTCAAAAGAGGCTCTCGTTGCCCAGGTTACAGGCTCCATATTTGGAAATCCTCCCGCGAGTATCACAGCAACACAAGAGCCAATCATGAGTGAGGAGGTTAAATGTGGCGCCTCCTCCTGGCAGAGCTGATGCATCATATATACGGACTATGGATGTGATACTCTGCACCTGCAGGACACTGGATTTACCTGATTCTGCACAAGAAGAAGAAACTTTGAGCTTTAAATAGTTTAAGTCACTGATTTATGTTGTTTGTTCTGTTCCGCATCTTAACAACAACAGAGTCACAATTTAACCAAATTCTCTTTACTTTCTGCTCGTTAAATTCTGCTCGTTCAGATTCTAGTCACATTAGATATTGTGACTGTTTGAGATATTTTGTCCTTTTATTTCAGAAATCGTCACTCGGGGGAAAGCGGGAAGGGAACTTACTTAGCAACGAAACAAGCTGCCAATCAAACCTGTTGCTAACGCTAGGGGGAGGGGCCTCGGGGAATGAAGGCGTCTGATTGGTCCGTTATTTATGTTCAGATCTTGATTTAGGAACAAAACAGAGAAATGAAAAGTTCAGGATCCTGTGTGGCGGCTTCAGACGAACAGTTTAAGTCCAGAATGACGAGGCTCAGAGCAGCAGGTACAGACAGAGGGACGAGAAGATCCTAATGTGAAGGAGCCCCAAGAGCCTCCTGGACCACTTCCTGTTTGGCACGCGCCGGCTAACGGGTTAGCGGCTAATGGGTTAGCGGTTAACGGGTTAGCGGCTAATGGGTTAGCGGTTAACGGGTTAGCGGCTAACGGGTTAGCGGCTAACGGGTTAGCGGCTAACGGGTTAGCGGCAAACGGGTTAGCGGCTAACGGGTTAGCTTAGTCCACTCAGATATACGGACTATGTGGAAAACACGTTAAATCGCCTTTATTTAATTCCACGTTTACATGATCCAGAAATAAATTCATTCAGCTTTAAAACTGACTTCAGGATTAAGTTTAATTCCGAATCATTATTTTCATTAGAATGAAGTGTTTTCATGTTCTTTTTAAAGCAGAATTAATTTTTATTTTTCTTCCTAATCAAAGTTCTCCTGTAATCGTGGCCGCTGTTTCACTGGGATCTGGGGAACGCTGGAGAAGCTCCAGGCTCCTCAGCTCCTCGTGTTTCTCCGGGACCTGCTCCGCGGCTCGGGCCTTTTCCGTGACCTCCTGCAGAACCGCCTCCGCCCTCTGGGAGGCGACAGCGAGCTCCTGCTCCTTCAGCACCAGCTGCTCGGACAGCTCCGACACAGACTGCTCCGCCTCCAGGAGCTTATTCAGACCTGAGGAGGAGGAGAGGAGGAGGTGAGGAGGTGGAGGAGGAGGAGGAGGAGGAGGAGGAGAGGAGAGGAGGAGAGGAGAGGAGGAGGAGAGGAGAGGAGGAGGAGAGGAGGAGGTGAGGAGGAGGTGAGGAGGAGGAGGAGAGGAGGAGAGGAGGAGGAGGAGGAGAGGAGAGGAGGAGAGGAGGTGAGGAGGAGAGGAGGAGGAGAAGGAGGAGGTGAGGGGAGGTGAGGAGAGGAGGAGGTGAGGAGGAGGAGAAGAGGAGGTGAGGAGGAGGGGGAGGAGAGGAGAGGAGGAGGTGAGGAGGAGAGGAGGAGGAGGAGAGGAGAGGAGGAGGAGGAGGAGGAGAGGAGGTGAGAAAGAGGAGAGGAGGAGGTGAGGAGGAGGAGAGGAGAGGAGAAGGAGGAGGAGGAGAAGAGGAGGAGAGGAGGTGAGAACGAGGAGAGGAGGAGGTGAGGAGGAGGTGAGGAGGAGGAGAGGAGGAGGTGAGGAGGAGAGGAGGTGAGAAAGAGGAGAGGAGGAGGTGAGGAGAAGAGGAGGAGAGGAGGTGAGAAAGAGGAGAGGAGGAGGTGAGGAGGAGAGGAGGAGGAGGAGAAGAGGAGGTGAAGAGGTGAGGAGAAGAGGAGAGGAGGAGGAGGAGAAGAGGAGGTGAGGAGGTGAGGAGAAGAGGAGAGGAGGAGGAGGAGAAGAGGAGGTGAGGAGGAGGAGAAGAGGGAGAGGAGGTGCAGAGGAGGTGCAGAGGAGGTGCAGAGGAGGTGCAGAGGAGGCGCACCTGTGGTCATGCGCTGGCTCCTGGTGCTCAGCAGAAGAACCTTGTCGCTGTAGATCAGTTTGTAGCTGTTGATGAACGAGAGAAACGAGCGCGGAGTCACGAAGATCTGACGCCGGAAACGCTCAAAGTACTGACTGCACCTCCTCCCCACCTCCTCCTGCAACACACACACATGAGCACCTCCTCCTGCAACACACACACACACGAGCACCTCCTCCCCACCTCCTCCTGCAACACACACATGAGCACCTCCTCCCACCTCCTCCTGCAACACACACACATGAGCACCTCCTCCCACCTCCTCCTGCAATACACACACGAGCACCTCCTCCCACCTCCTCCTGCAACACACACACGAGCACCTCCTCCTGCAACACACACACACATGAGCACCTCCTCCCACCTCCTCCTGCAACACACACACACATGAGCACCTCCTCCCCACCTCCTCCTGCAACACACACACATGAGCACCTCCTCCCCACCTCCTCCTGCAACACACACACACATGAGCACCTCCTCCCACCTCCTCCTGCAATACACACACACATGAGCACCTCCTCCTGCAACACACACACACATGAGCACCTCCTCCCCACCTCCTCCTGCAACACACACACACATGAGCACCTCCTCCCCACCTCCTCCTGCAACACACACACACATGAGCACCTCCTCCCCACCTCCTCCTGCAACACACACACATGAGCACCTCCTCCCCACCTCCTCCTGCAACACACACACACACACACGAGCACCTCCTCCTGCAACACACACACACATGAGCACCTCCTCCCCACCTCCTCCTGCAACACACACACACGAGCACCTCCTCCTGCAACACACACACACATGAGCACCTCCTCCCCACCTCCTCCTTCAACCCACACACACATGAGCACCTCCTCCCACCTCCTCCTGCAACACACACACATGAGCACCTCCTCCCACCTCCTCCTGCAACACACACACACATGAGCACCTCCTCCTGCAACACACACACACATGAGCACCTCCTCCTGCAACACACACACACATGAGCACCTCCTCCTGCAACACACACACATGAGCACCTCCTCCCCACCTCCTCCTGCAACACACACACATGAGCACCTCCTCCCCACCTCCTCCTGCAACACACACACATGAGCACCTCCTCCCACCTCCTCCTGCAACACACACACATGAGCACCTCCTCCCCACCTCCTCCTGCAACACACACACACGAGCACCTCCTCCTGCAACACACACACACATGAGCACCTCCTCCCCACCTCCTCCTTCAACCCACACACACATGAGCACCTCCTCCCACCTCCTCCTGCAACACACACACATGAGCACCTCCTCCCACCTCCTCCTGCAACACACACACACATGAGCACCTCCTCCTGCAACACACACACACATGAGCACCTCCTCCTGCAACACACACACATGAGCACCTCCTCCCCACCTCCTCCTGCAACACACACACATGAGCACCTCCTCCCACCTCCTCCTGCAACACACACACATGAGCACCTCCTCCCACCTCCTCCTGCAACACACACACATGAGCACCTCCTCCCCACCTCCTCCTGCAACACACACACACATGAGCACCTCCTCCCCACCTCCTCCTGCAACACACACACATGAGCACCTCCTCCTGCAACACACACACATGAGCACCTCCTCCCACCTCCTCCTGCAACACACACACATGAGCACCTCCTCCCCACCTCCTCCTGCAACACACACACACATGAGCACCTCCTCCTGCAACACACACACACATGAGCACCTCCTCCTGCAACACACACACACATGAGCACCTCCTCCCCACCTCCTCCTGCAACACACACACACATGAGCACCTCCTCCCCACCTCCTCCTGCAACACACACACACACATGAGCACCTCCTCCTGCAACACACACACGAGCACCTCCTCCCACCTCCTCCTGCAACACACACACATGAGCACCTCCTCCCACCTCCTCCTGCAACACACACACATGAGCACCTCCTCCCCACCTCCTCCTTCAACCCACACACACATGAGCACCTCCTCCCACCTCCTCCTGCAACACACACACACGAGCACCTCCTCCCCACCTCCTCCTGCAACACACACACACATGAGCACCTCCTCCCCACCTCCTCCTGCAACACACACACATGAGCACCTCCTCCTGCAACACACACACATGAGCACCTCCTCCTGCAACACACACCACTGAGCCACCATTAGTCCTGTTTTAGTCCTGGCTTAGTCCATATTCTGTATCTCTGAGTCTGAGTGAGTGACGTCAGCTTAGTCCACTCAGATATACAGTCTGTGGTTTAGTCCTGGTTTAGTCCTGGTTTAGACCTGGTTCAGTCCTGGTTCAGTACCTGGAACAGTCCCATGGTCAGGACCACGCTCTCTTTGACCTGTGGGGGGCAGCGCAGCTCAGAATACGCAGACAGGAAGTGCCGGGACACGGCCACCAGGGCGTCTTTGGGCCAACGATGGAACCAGTCCACGGTACAGCCTGAGATCAGACCTGGGAACTGAGCCGGGACTCGGATTAGACCTGATTTAGACCTGGTTTAGTCCTGGTTTAGTCCTGGTTTAGTCCTGGTTTAGTCCAGGTTTAGTCCATTTTCAGTCCTGGTTTAGTCCTGGTTTAGTCCTGGTTTAGTCCATATTCAGTCCTGGTTCAGTCCTGGTTTAGTCCAGGTTTAGTCCATTTTCAGTCCTGGTTTAGTCCGAGTTTAGTCCTGGTTTAGTCCATATTCAGTCCTGGTTCAGTCCTGGTTTAGTCCAGATTCAGTCCTGGTTTAGTCCTGGTTTAGTCCAGATTCAGTCCTGGTTTAGTCCTGGTTTAGTCCATATTCAGTCCTGGTTTAGTCCAGGTTTAGTCCTGGTTCAGTCCTGGTTTAGTCCTGGTTTAGTCCTGGTTTAGTCCTGGTTTAGACCTGGTTTAGTCCTGGTTTAGACCTGGTTTAGACCTGGTTTAGTCCTGGTTCAGTTCTGGTTTAGTCCTGGTTTAGTCCTGGTTTAGCCCTGGTTTAGACCTGGTTTAGACCTGGTTCAGTCCTGGTTCAGTCCTGGTTTAGTCCTGGTTTAGTCCTGGTTTAGTCCTGGTTCAGTCCTGGTTTAGTCCTGGTTTAGTCCAGATTCAGTCCTGGTTTAGTCCTGGTTTAGTCCAGATTCAGTCCTGGTTCAGTCCTGGTTTAGTCCATATTCAGTCCTGGTTTAGTTCTGGTTCAGTCCTGGTTTAGTCCTGGTTCAGTCCTGGTTTAGTCCTGGTTTAGTCCTGGTTCAGTCCTGGTTTAGTCCTGGTTTAGTCCTGGTTTAGTCCTGGTTTAGACCTGGTTTAGTCCTGGTTTAGACCTGGTTTAGACCTGGTTTAGTCCTGGTTCAGTTCTGGTTTAGTCCTGGTTTAGTCCTGGTTTAGCCCTGGTTTAGACCTGGTTTAGACCTGGTTCAGTCCTGGTTCAGTCCTGGTTTAGTCCTGGTTTAGTCCTGGTTTAGTCCTGGTTCAGTCCTGGTTTAGTCCTGGTTTAGTCCAGATTCAGTCCTGGTTTAGTCCTGGTTTAGTCCAGATTCAGTCCTGGTTCAGTCCTGGTTTAGTCCATATTCAGTCCTGGTTTAGTCCTGGTTTAGTCCTGGTTTAGACCTGGTTTAGACCTGGTTTAGACCTGGTTTAGACCTGCTTTAGTCCTGCTTTAGTCCTGCTTTAGTCCTGCTTTAGTCCTGCTTTAGTCCTGGTTTAGTCCTGGTTTAGTCCTGGTTTAGACCTGCTTTAGTCCTGCTTTAGACCTGGTTTAGACCTGGTTTAATCCTGGTTTAGTCCTGGTTTAGTCCTGGTTTAGACCTGGTTTAGACCTGGTTTAGTCCTGGTTTAGACCTGGTTTAGACCTGGTTTAATCCTGGTTTAGTCCTGGTTTAGTCCTGGTTTAGTCCTGGTTTAGTCCTGGTTTAGTCCTGGTTTAGTCCTGGTTTAGACCTGGTTTAGTCCTGGTTTAGACCTGGTTTAATCCTGGTTTAGTCCTGGTTTAGTCCTGGTTTAGACCTGGTTTAATCCTGGTTTAGTCCTGGTTTAGTCCTGGTTTAGTCCTGGTTTAGTCCTGGTTTAGACCTGGTTTAGTCCTGGTTTAGTCCTGGTTTAGTCCTGGTTTAGACCTGGTTTAGTCCTGGTTTAGTCCTGGTTTAGTCCTGGTTTAGTCCTGGTTTAGTCCTGGTTTAGACCTGGTTTAGTCCTGGTTTAGTCCTGGTTTAGTCCTGGTTTAGACCTGGTTTAGACCTGGTTTAGTCCTGCTTTAGTCCTGCTTTAGTCCTGGTTTAGACCTGGTTTAGTCCTGGTTTAGTCCTGGTTTAGTCCTGGTTTAGTCCAGGTTTAGTCCATTTTCAGTCCTGGTTTAGTCCTGGTTTAGTCCTGGTTTAGTCCATATTCAGTCCTGGTTCAGTCCTGGTTTAGTCCAGGTTTAGTCCATTTTCAGTCCTGGTTTAGTCCAGATTCAGTCCTGGTTTAGTCCTGGTTTAGTCCATATTCAGTCCTGGTTCAGTCCTGGTTTAGTCCTGGTTTAGTCCTGGTTTAGTCCTGCTTTAGTCCTGGTTTAGTCCTGGTTTAGTCCTGGTTCAGTCCTGGTTTAGTCCTGGTTTAGTCCTGGTTTAGTCCTGGTTTAGTCCTGGTTTAGTCCTGGTTTAGTCCTGGTTTAGTCCTGGTTTAGACCTGGTTTAGTCCTGGTTTAGACCTGGTTTAATCCTGGTTTAGTCCTGGTTTAGTCCTGGTTTAGACCTGGTTTAATCCTGGTTTAGTCCTGGTTTAGTCCTGGTTTAGTCCTGGTTTAGTCCTGGTTTAGACCTGGTTTAGTCCTGGTTTAGTCCTGGTTTAGTCCTGGTTTAGACCTGGTTTAGTCCTGGTTTAGTCCTGGTTTAGTCCTGGTTTAGTCCTGGTTTAGTCCTGGTTTAGACCTGGTTTAGTCCTGGTTTAGTCCTGGTTTAGTCCTGGTTTAGACCTGGTTTAGACCTGGTTTAGTCCTGCTTTAGTCCTGCTTTAGTCCTGGTTTAGACCTGGTTTAGTCCTGGTTTAGTCCTGGTTTAGTCCTGGTTTAGTCCAGGTTTAGTCCATTTTCAGTCCTGGTTTAGTCCTGGTTTAGTCCTGGTTTAGTCCATATTCAGTCCTGGTTCAGTCCTGGTTTAGTCCAGGTTTAGTCCATTTTCAGTCCTGGTTTAGTCCAGATTCAGTCCTGGTTTAGTCCTGGTTTAGTCCATATTCAGTCCTGGTTCAGTCCTGGTTTAGTCCTGGTTTAGTCCTGGTTTAGTCCTGCTTTAGTCCTGGTTTAGTCCTGGTTTAGTCCTGGTTCAGTCCTGGTTTAGTCCTGGTTTAGTCCTGGTTTAGTCCTGGTTTAGTCCTGGTTCAGTCCTGGTTTAGTCCTGGTTTAGTCCTGGTTTAGACCTGGTTCAGTCCTGGTTCAGTCCTGGTTCAGTCCTGGTTCAGTCCTGGTTCAGTCCTGGTTTAGTCCTGGTTCAGTCCTGGTTCAGTCCTGGTTTAGTCCTGCTTTAGTCCTGGTTTAGTCCTGATTTAGTCCTGGTTTAGTCCTGGTTTAGTCCTGGTTTAGTCCTGGTTTAGTCCTGGTACCTTCAGGGCCCTGGACCTGAACTTGTCTCCGATGGGGGAGAAGCACAGGACCAGGTGCAGATTGGCTCGGACCCGGGACAGGAAGTGGTCGTACAGGTTCTCGGGGGTCGGGGGTCGTTTGGGGGCGTGTCTCTTCAGGTCAGAGGTCAAGTCCTGAGTGATGTCATCGAGTTCATCCCGAGAAAACAGGTCCGGAACCTCCCCGCTCGCCAGAACCAGGTTCAGGTACTCTGCAAGACCGAGACCGGACTGAGACCGAGACCAGACCAGACCGAGACCGAGACCAGACCGAGACCGAGACCGAGACCGGACTGAGACCGAGACCAGACCGAGACCGAGACCGAGACCGAGACCGAGACCAGACCAGACTGAGACCGGACTGAGACCGAGACCGGACTGAGACCGAGACCGAGACCGGACTGAGACCGAGACCGAGACCGGACTGAGACCGAGACCGGACTGAGACCGAGACCGGACTGAGACCGAGACCAGACTGAGACTGAGACTGAGACCGAGACCGGACTGAGACCGAGACCGAGACCGGACTGAGACCGAGACCGGACTGAGACCGAGACCGAGACCAGACTGAGACTGAGACTGAGACCGGACTGAGACCGAGACCGAGACCGAGACCAAGACCGAGACCGAGACCGAGACCGAGACCGAGACCGAGACCGGACCGAGACCGAGACCAGACTGAGACCGAGACCGAGACCGGACTGAGACCGAGACCGGACTGAGACCGAGACCGGACCGAGACCGAGACCAGACTGAGACCGAGACCGGACTGAGACTGAGACCGAGACCGGACTGAGACCGAGACCAGACTGAGACCGAGACCGAGACCAGACTGAGACCAGACTGAGACCGAGACCGGACTGAGACCGAGACCGAGACCGAGACCAAGACCGAGACTGAGACCGAGACCGGACTGAGACTGAGACTGAGACCGAGACCGGACTGAGACTGAGACCAGACCAGACCGAGACTGAGACCGAGACCGAGACCAGACCAGACCAGACCGAGACCGAGACCGGACTGAGACCGAGACCAGACCGAGACCGAGACCGGACTGAGACCGAGACCAGACCAGACCAGACTGAGACCGGACTGAGACCGGACTGAGACCGGACTGAGACCGAGACCGAGACCGAGACCGAGACCGAGACCAGACCAGACCAGACCAGACCGAGACTGAGACCGAGACCGAGACCGAGACCGAGACCAGACCAGACCGAGACTGAGACCGAGACCGAGACCGGACTGAGACCGAGACCGAGACCGAGACCGAGACCGAGACCGAGACCGAGACCCAGACCGAGACCGAGACCGAGACCAGACCAGACCGAGACCGAGACCGAGGCCGAGACCGGGACCGGGACCGGGACCGGGACCGAGACCGAGACCGAGACCGAGACCGAGACCGAGACCGAGACCGGACCGA
Source organism: Odontamblyopus lacepedii (assembly GCA_034769755.1). Classification (NCBI taxonomy): domain Eukaryota; kingdom Metazoa; phylum Chordata; class Actinopteri; order Gobiiformes; family Gobiidae; genus Odontamblyopus; species Odontamblyopus lacepedii. Next base: position 2,309,082 of record CM068361.1, on the reverse strand, counting down.
GACCGGACCGAGGCCGAGGCCGAGGCCGAGACCGAGACCGGGACCGGGACCGGGACCGGGACCGGGACCGAGACCGAGACCGAGACCGAGACCGGACCGAGACCGGACCGAGACCGGACCGAGACCGAGGCCGAGACCGAGGCCGAGACCGGACCGAGACCGAGACCGAGACCGAGACCGAGACCGAGACCGGACCGAGACCGAGACCGAGACCGGACCGAGACCGGACCGAGACCGAGACCGAGACCGGACTGAGACCGAGACCGAGACCGGACCGAGACCGGACCGAGACCGAGACCGAGACCGAGACCGAGGCCGAGACCGAGACCGAGACCGAGACCGGACTGAGACCGGACTGAGACCGAGACCGAGACCGAGACCGAGGCCGAGACCGAGACCGAGACCGGACCGAGACCGAGACCGAGACCGAGACCGGACTGAGACCGAGACCGAGACCGGACCGAGACCGGACCGAGACCGAGACCGAGACCGAGACCGAGACCGAGACCGAGACCGAGGCCGAGACCGAGACCGAGACCGAGACCGAGACCGGACTGAGACCGAGACCGGACTGAGACCGAGACGGAGACCGGACTCGGACTGAGACTGAGACCGGACTGAGACCGAGACCGGACTGAGACCGAGACCAGACTGAGACCGAGACCGGACTGAGACCGGACCAAGACCGAGACCGGACTGAGACCGGACCGAGACCGGACCGAGACCGAGACCGGACTGAGACCGAGACCGAGACCGAGACCGAGACCGAGACCGGACCGAGACCGAGACCAGAACCGGACTGAGACCGAGACCGGACTGAGACCGAGACCGAGACCGGACTGAGACCGAGACCGGACCGAGACCGGACCGAGACCGGACTGAGACCGGACCGAGACCGGACCGAGACCGAGACCGGACCGAGACCGAGACCGAGACCGAGACCGGACCGAGACCGAGACCGAGACCGGACCGAGACCGAGACCGAGACCGAGACCGAGACCGAGACCGAGACCGAGACCGGACCGAGACCGAGACCGAGACCGGACCGAGACCGAGACCGAGACCGAGACCGAGACCGAGACCGGACCGAGACCGAGACCGGGACCGGGACCGAGACCGAGACCGAGACCGAGACCGAGACCGAGACCGGACTGAGACCGGACTGAGACCGAGACCAGACTGAGACCGAGACCGAGACCGGACCGAGACCGAGACCGGACCGAGACCGAGACCGAGACCGAGACCGAGACCGGACCGAGACCGAGACCAGAACCGGACTGAGACCGAGACCGGACTGAGACCGAGACCGAGACCGGACTGAGACCGAGACCGGACCGGACCGAGACCGAGACCGGACCGAGACCGAGACCGAGACCGAGACCGAGACCGGACCGAGACCGAGACCAGAACCGGACTGAGACCGAGACCGGACTGAGACCGAGACCGAGACCGGACTGAGACCGAGACCGGACCGAGACCGGACCGAGACCGGACCGAGACCGGACCGAGACCGGACCGAGACCGAGACCGGACCGAGACCGAGACCGGACCGAGACCGAGACCGAGACCGGACCGAGACCGAGACCGAGACCGAGACCGAGACCGAGACCGGACCGAGACCGAGACCGAGACCGGACCGAGACCGAGACCGAGACCGAGACCGAGACCGAGACCGGACCGAGACCGAGACCGGGACCGGGACCGAGACCGAGACCGAGACCGAGACCGAGACCGAGACCGAGACCGGACTGAGACCGGACTGAGACCGAGACCAGACTGAGACCGAGACCGAGACCGAGACCGAGACCGAGACCGAGACCGGACTGAGACCGAGACCGAGACCAGACTGAGACCGAGACTAGACTGAGGCCGAGACTGGACTGAGACCGAGACGGAGACCGAGACGAGACGGAGACCGGACTCGGACTGAGACGGAGACCGGACTGAGACCGAGACCGGACTGAGACCGAGACTGGACTGAGACCGAGACCGGACTGAGACCGGACTGAGACCAAGACCGAGACCGGACTGAGACCGAGACCAGACTGAGACCGAGACCAGACTGAGACCGAGACCGGACTGAGACCGCACTGAGACCAAGACCGAGACCAGACTGAGACCGAGACCGGACTGAGACCGAGACCGGACTGAGACCGCACTGAGACCGAGACCGGACTGAGACTGAGACCAGACCGGAGACCAGACCAGTCCAGAGTCCGGACTCTGGACTCTGGACTGAGGTTCTGACCCAGAAAAGCTTCGTCCTTGATGTCGTTGTCGGTGAAGATGAAGGTGACGCCGTGGCCCTGGTGCCCGCTCAGTCTGTACAGGGTCCGCAGGTCGTCCAGGAGGTTTGAGCAGCCGTACGACCTGAGGGGACAGAGAGTCAGATGCCCTCCCTCCTGCACCAGAGTCAGATGCCCTCCCTCCTGCACCAGAGAGTCAGATGCCCTCCCTCCTGCACCAAGGTAAGGTAAGGTTTATTTCTATAGCGCTTTACACAGACACATGTCCCCAAAGTGCTTTACACAGCATTTTACAGAGCATTCTTCATTCACTCCATACCCGGTGGTGGTGCTACTGTTATAGCCACAGTTGCCCTGGGGCAGACTGACGGAGGCGCGGCTGCCAAGCCAAGCGGCGCCAACGGTCCCTCCGACCACCACCACCATCACTCACACAACTTTTACACCTACAGTGCATGTTTTTGGGTTGATGGGGGAAACCGGAGCCCGGAGGAAACCCATCCAGACACGGGGAGAACATGCAAACTCCACACAGAAAGGCCCGGGCGACCCGGGGATCGAACCCGCAACCTTCTTGCTGTGAGGCCTGAGTGTTGCCACTCAGCCACCGTGCCGCCAGAGAGTCAGATGCCCTCCCTCCTGCACCAGAGTCAGATGCCCTCCCTGCTGCACCAGAGAGTCAGATGCCCTCCCTCCTGCACCAGAGAGTCAGATGCCCTCCCTCCCAGAGCTTCAGTCTGGAGTTTAAATGGACAGTCCTGGTTTAGTCCTGGTTCAGTCCTGGTTCAGTCCTGGTTCAGTCCTGGTTCAGTCCTGGTTCAGTCCTGGTTTAGTCCTGGTTCAGTCCAGGTTTAGTCCAGGTTTAGTCCAGGTTTAGTCCAGGTTCAGTCCAGGTTTAGTCCAGGTTTAGTCCAGGTTTAGTCCAGGTTTAGTCCTGGTTTAGTCCTGGTTCAGTCCTGGTTTAGTCCTGGTTTAGTCCTGGTTTAGTCCAGGTTCAGTCCAGGTTCAGTCCAGGTTCAGTCCAGGTTCAGTCCTGGTTTAGTCCTGGTTCAGTCCTGGTTCAGTCCTGGTTTAGTCCTGGTTTAGTCCTGGTTTAGTCCTGGTTTAGTCCTGGTTCAGTCCTGGTTCAGTCCTGGTTTAGTCCTGGTTTAGTCCTGGTTTAGTCCTGGTTCAGTCCTGGTTCAGTCCTGGTTCAGTCCTGGTTCAGTCCTGGTTTAGTCCTGGTTTAGTCCTGGTTTAGTCCTGGTTCAGTCCTGGTTCAGTCCTGGTTTAGTCCTGGTTTAGTCCTGGTTCAGTCCTGGTTTAGTCCTGGTTTAGTCCTGGTTTAGTCCTGGTTCAGTCCTGGTTCAGTCCTGGTTCAGTCCTGGTTCAGTCCTGGTTTAGTCCTGGTTTAGTCCTGGTTTAGTCCTGGTTCAGTCCTGGTTCAGTCCTGGTTTAGTCCTGGTTTAGTCCTGGTTCAGTCCTGGTTTAGTCCTGGTTTAGTCCTGGTTCAGTCCTGGTTCAGTCCTGGTTCAGCTCGGACTTTCCTCCCACAGCGTCTGAGCCTTGTTCTTCTGGTTTTGGTGCTGATCAAAGTTTCCTGGAGTCATGAAAATAAAGAGTTTTTCTTCTGAAAATAATTAAAATAATCTGTGTGACACATTTGCCTCACAAATGGTGAAGGGGGAAAAAGTCCGAGCTCAGAACCTCTTGGTGCCATTTTCTCTCTGGCCGTATCACTGCTGCCTCCAGGTGGCGCCGGTTTCACTGTTTCCTCGACACGTGTGACTCCGACGACACGTGTGACTCCGACGACACGTGTGACTCCGACGACACGTGCGACTCCGACGACACGTGTGACTCCGACGACACGTGTGACTCCGACGACACGTGTGACTCCGACGACACGTGCGACTCCGACGACACGTGCGACTCCGACGACACGTGTGACTCCGACGACACGTGCGACTCCGACGACACGTGCGACTCCGACGACACGTGCGACTCCGACGACACGTGCGACTCCGACGACACGTGTGACTCCGACGACACGTGTGACTCCGACGACACGTGTGACTCCGACGACACGTGCGACTCCGACGACACGTGTGACTCCGACGACACGTGCGACTCCGACGACACGTGCGACTCCGACGACACGTGTGACTCCGACGACACGTGCGACTCCGACGACACGTGCGACTCCGACACGTGTGACTCCTCAACACGTGTGACTCCTCGACACGTGTGACTCCGACGACACGTGTGACTCCGACGACACGTGTGACTCCGACGACACGTGTGACTCCGACGACACGTGCGACTCCGACGACACGTGCGACTCCGACGCGTGTGACTCCGGCGGCACGCGTGCGACTCCGGCGACACGTGTGACTCCGGCGACACGTGCGGTGACTCCGGCGACCGCGTGTGACTCCGGCGACCGCGTGTGGCTTTGGCGACCGCGTGCGACTCCGGCGACACGTGCGACTCCGGCTGCGTGTGACTCCTCACACGTGACTCCGGCGACACGTGTGACTCCGGCGTCGACTCCGGCGTGTGACTCCGGCGACCGCGTGTGCTCCGGCGACACGTGTGACTCCGGCGACCGCGTGTGACTCCGGCGACACGCGTGCGACTCCGGCGACCGCGTGCGACTCCGGCGACACGTGCGACTCCGGCGACCGCGTGTGACTCCGGCGACACGTGTGAGTCACCGACACGTGTGACTCCGGCGACGTGTGACTTTGGCGGCCGCGTGTGACTCCGGCGACACGTGCGACTCCGGCGACACGTGCGGCTCCGGCGACACGTGTGACTCCGGCGACACGTGTGACTCCGGCGACCGCGTGTGACTCCGGCGACACGTGTGACTCCGGCGACGCGTGTGACTCCGGCGACACGTGTGACTCCGGCGACACGTGTGACTCCGGCGGCCGCGTGCGGCTTTGGCGACACGCGTGTGACTCCGGCGACACGCGTGCGGCTCCGGCGACCGCGTGTGACTCCGGCGACACGTGCGACTCCGGCGACACGTGTGACTCCGGCGACCGCGTGTGACTCCGGCGACACGTGTGACTCCGGCGACGCGTGCGGCTCCGGCGACACGTGTGACTCCGGCGACACGCGTGCGACTCCGGCGACACGTGCGACTCCGGCGACGCGTGCGGCTCCTCGACCGCGTGTGACTCCGGCGACACGTGTGACTCCGGCGACACGTGTGACTCACCGACGCGTGTGACTCCGGCGACCGCGTGTGCGGACTCGGCGACCGCGTGCGACTCCGGCGGCACGTCGGACTCCGGCGACACGTGCGGCTCCGGCGACCGCGTGCGGCTCCGGCGGCGACACGTGCGACTCCGGCGACCGCGTGCGGCTCGGCGACACGTGTGACTCCGGCGACCGCGTGTGACTCCGGCGACACGTGTGACTCCGGCGACGCGTGTGACTCCGGCGACACGTGTGACTCCGGCGACCGCGTGTGACTCCGGCGACACGTGTGACTCCGGCGACCGCGTGTGACTCCGACGACACGTGTGACTTTGACGACACGTGTGACTCCGACGACACGTGTGACTCCGACGACACGTGCGACTCCGACGACACGTGGGACTCCGACGACACGTGTGACTCCGGCGACCGCGTGTGACTCCGGCGTGTGACTCCGGCGCGACACGTGGCGGCTCCGGCGACGCGTGGCGGACTCCGGCGACCGCGTGCGACTCCGACGTCACGTGCGACTCCGACGACACGTGAGACTCCGGCGGCTGCGTGTGACTCCGGCGACCGCGTGTGACTCCGGCGACACGTGTGACTCCGGCGACACGTGTGACTCCGGCGACCGCGTGTGACTCCGACGACACGTGTGACTCCGACGACACGTGTGACTCCGGCGACGCGTGTGGCTCGGGCGACCGCGTGTGACTCCGGCGACACGTGTGACTCCGGCGACCGCGTGTGACTCCGGCGACACGTGTGACTCCGGCGACACGTGTGACTCCGGCGACCGCGTGCGGCTCCGGCGGACCGCGTGCGACTCCGACGACACGTGCGACTCCGACACGTGTGACTCCGACGACACGTGTGGACTCCGGCGACCGTGTGACTCCGACCTGGCGACCGCGTGTGACTCCGACGACACGTGTGACTCCGACGACACGTGAGACTCCGACGACCGACGACACGTGTGACTCCGACGACACGTGTGACTCCGACGACACGTGTGACTCCGACGACACGTGTGACTCCGACGACACGTGTGACTCCGACGACACGTGTGACTCCGACACGTGTGACTCCGACGACACGTGTGACTCCGACGACACGTGTGACTCCGACGACACGTGTGACTCCGACGACACGTGTGACTCCGACGACACGTGTGACTCCGACGACACGTGTGACTCCGACGACACGTGTGACTCCGACGACACGTGTGACTCCGACGACACGTGTGACTCCGACAGCGGCGATGAAGACGACGCCTTGAGCTCAGAGCCAAGGGGAGGTCTGTATGAACCTCAGGATTTTCCTCCTTCACGTTTTGAACACATTTTGTTCTGAGAAGAAAAACTCTTCATTTTCATGACTCCAGGAAACTTTGATCAGCACCAAAACCAGAAGAACAAGGCTCAGACGCTGTGGGAGGAAAGTCCGAGCTGAAGAGACTCTGAGGAGACGATCAGACTCATGACAGAAACACAGACTGCTTCAGTCTGGAGCTTCAGTCTGGAGCTTCAGTCTGGAGCTTCAGTCTGGAGCTTCAGTCTGGAGCTTCAGTCTGGAGCTTCAGTCTGGAGCTTCAGTCTGGAGCTTCAGTCTGGAGCTTCAGTCTTCAGCTTCAGTCTGGAGCTTCAGTCTGGAGCTTCAGTCTGGAGCTTCAGTCTGGAGCTTCAGTCTGGAGCTTCAGTCTGGAGCTTCAGTCTGGAGCTTCAGTCTGGAGCTTCAGTCTTCAGCTTCAGTCTGGAGCTTCAGTCTGGAGCTTCAGTCTTCAGCTTCAGTCTGGAGCTTCAGTCTGGAGCTTCAGTCTGGAGCGTCAGTCTGGAGCTTCAGTCTGGAGCGTCAGTCTGGAGCTTCAGTCTGGAGCTTCAGTCTGGAGCTTCAGTCTGGAGCTTCAGTCTGGAGCTTCAGTCTTCAGCTTCAGTCTGGAGCTTCAGTCTGGAGCTTCAGTCTTCAGCTTCAGTCTGGAGCTTCAGTCTGGAGCTTCAGTCTGGAGCGTCAGTCTGGAGCTTCAGTCTGGAGCTTCAGTCTGGAGCTTCAGTCTGGAGCTTCAGTCTGGAGCTTCAGTCTGGAGCTTCAGTCTTCAGCTTCAGTCTGGAGCTTCAGTCTGGAGCTTCAGTCTGGAGCTTCAGTCTGGAGCTTCAGTCTGGAGCTTCAGTCTGGAGCTTCAGTCTGGAGCTTCAGTCTTCAGCTTCAGTCTTCAGCTTCAGTCTGGAGCTTCAGTCTGGAGCTTCAGTCTGGAGCTTCAGTCTGGAGCTTCAGTCTGGAGCTTCAGTCTTCAGCTTCAGTCTGGAGCTTCAGTCTGGAGCTTCAGTCTGGAGCTTCAGTCTGGAGCTTCAGTCTGGAGCTTCAGTCTGGAGCTTCAGTCTGGAGCTTCAGTCTTCAGCTTCAGTCTGGAGCTTCAGTCTGGAGCTTCAGTCTGGAGCTTCAGTCTGGAGCTTCAGTCTGGAGCTTCAGTCTGGAGCGTCAGTCTGGAGCGTCAGTCTGGAGCTTCAGTCTGGAGCGTCAGTCTGGAGCGTCAGTCTGGAGCGTCAGTCTGGAGCGTCAGTCTGGAGCGTCAGTCTGGAGCTTCAGTCTGGAGCTTCAGTCTGGAGCTTCAGTCTGGAGCTTCAGTCTGGAGCTTCAGTCTTCAGCTTCAGTCTTCAGCTTCAGTCTGGAGCTTCAGTCTGGAGCTTCAGTCTGGAGCTTCAGTCTGGAGCTTCAGTCTCCAGCTTCAGTCTGGAGCTTCAGTCTGGAGCTTCAGTCTCCAGCTTCAGTCTGGAGCGTCAGTCTGGAGCTCCAGTCTGGAGCTTCAGCCTGGAGCTTCAGTCTGGAGCTTCAGTCTGGAGCTTCAGTCTGGAGCTTCAGTCTGGAGCTTCAGTCTGGAGCGTCAGTCTGGAGCTTCAGTCTGGAGTTTCAGTCTGGAGTTTCAGTCTGGAGCTTCAGTCTGGAGCTTCAGTCTGGAGCTTCAGTCTGGAGTTTCAGTCTGGAGCTTCAGTCTGGAGCGTCAGTCTGGAGCGTCAGTCTGGAGCGTCAGTCTGGAGCTTCAGTCTGGAGCTTCAGTCTGGAGCTTCAGTCTGGAGCTTCAGTCTGGAGCGTCAGTCTGGAGCTTCAGTCTGGAGTTTCAGTCTGGAGCTTCAGTCTGGAGCTTCAGTCTGGAGCTTCAGTCTGGAGCGTCAGTCTGGAGCTTCAGTCTGGAGTTTCAGTCTGGAGCTTCAGTCTGGAGCTTCAGTCTGGAGCTTCAGTCTGGAGCTTCAGTCTGGAGCTTCAGTCTGGAGCTTCAGTCTTCAGCTTCAGTCTGGAGCTTCAGTCTGGAGCTTCAGTCTGGAGCTTCAGTCTGGAGCTTCAGTCTGGAGCTTCAGTCTTCAGCTTCAGTCTGGAGCTTCAGTCTGGAGCTTCAGTCTGGAGCTTCAGTCTGGAGCTTCAGTCTGGAGCTTCAGTCTGGAGCTTCAGTCTGGAGCTTCAGTCTGGAGCTTCAGTCTGGAGCTTCAGTCTTCAGCTTCAGTCTGGAGCTTCAGTCTGGAGCTTCAGTCTGGAGCTTCAGTCTGGAGCTTCAGTCTGGAGCTTCAGTCTGGAGCTTCAGTCTGGAGCTTCAGTCTGGAGCGTCAGTCTGGAGCTTCAGTCTGGAGCTTCAGTCTGGAGCTTCAGTCTGGAGCGTCAGTCTGGAGCTTCAGTCTGGAGCTTCAGTCTGGAGCGTCAGTCTGGAGCTTCAGTCTGGAGCTTCAGTCTGGAGCGTCAGTCTGGAGCGTCAGTCTGGAGCTTCAGTCTGGAGCTTCAGTCTGGAGCGTCAGTCTGGAGCGTCAGTCTGGAGCTTCAGTCTGGAGCGTCAGTCTGGAGCTTCAGTCTGGAGCGTCAGTCTGGAGCGTCAGTCTGGAGCGTCAGTCTGGAGCTTCAGTCTGGAGCTTCAGTCTGGAGCTTCAGTCTGGAGCTTCAGTCTGGAGCTTCAGTCTGGAGCTTCAGTCTGGAGCTTCAGTCTGGAGCTTCAGTCTTCAGCTTCAGTCTTCAGCTTCAGTCTTCAGCTTCAGTCTGGAGCTTCAGTCTGGAGCTTCAGTCTTCAGCTTCAGTCTGGAGCTTCAGTCTTCAGCTTCAGTCTGGAGCTTCAGTCTGGAGCTTCAGTCTGGAGCTTCAGTCTGGAGCTTCAGTCTGGAGCTTCAGTCTGGAGCGTCAGTCTGGAGCTTCAGTCTGGAGCTTCAGTCTGGAGCTTCAGTCTGGAGCGTCAGTCTGGAGCGTCAGTCTGGAGCGTCAGTCTGGAGCGTCAGTCTGGAGCTTCAGTCTGGAGCTTCAGTCTGGAGCGTCAGTCTGGAGCTTCAGTCTGGAGCTTCAGTCTGGAGCGTCAGTCTGGAGCGTCAGTCTGGAGCTTCAGTCTGGAGCTTCAGTCTGGAGCTTCAGTCTGGAGCGTCAGTCTGGAGCGTCAGTCTGGAGCTTCAGTCTGGAGCGTCAGTCTGGAGCTTCAGTCTGGAGCTTCAGTCTGGAGCTTCAGTCTGGAGCGTCAGTCTGGAGCGTCAGTCTGGAGCTTCAGTCTGGAGCTTCAGTCTGGAGCTTCAGTCTGGAGCGTCAGTCTGGAGCTTCAGTCTGGAGCTTCAGTCTGGAGCTTCAGTCTGGAGCTTCAGTCTGGAGCTTCAGTCTGGAGCTTCAGTCTTCAGCTTCAGTCTGGAGCTTCAGTCTTCAGCTTCAGTCTGGAGCTTCAGTCTGGAGCTTCAGTCTGGAGCTTCAGTCTTCAGCTTCAGCCTGGAGCTTCAGTCTGGAGCGTCAGTCTGGAGCTTCAGTCTGGAGCTTCAGTCTGGAGCTTCAGTCTGGAGCGTCAGTCTGGAGCGTCAGTCTGGAGCGTCAGTCTGGAGCGTCAGTCTGGAGCTTCAGTCTGGAGCTTCAGTCTGGAGCTTCAGTCTGGAGCTTCAGTCTGGAGCTTCAGTCTGGAGCTTCAGTCTGGAGCTTCAGTCTGGAGCTTCAGTCTCCAGCTTCAGTCTGGAGCTTCAGTCTCCAGCTTCAGTCTCCAGCTTCAGTCTGGAGCGTCAGTCTGGAGCTCCAGTCTGGAGCTTCAGCCTGGAGCTTCAGTCTGGAGCTTCAGTCTGGAGCTTCAGTCTGGAGCTTCAGTCTGGAGCGTCAGTCTGGAGCGTCAGTCTGGAGCTTCAGTCTGGAGTTTCAGTCTGGAGCTTCAGTCTGGAGCTTCAGTCTGGAGCTTCAGTCTGGAGCTTCAGTCTGGAGTTTCAGTCTGGAGCTTCAGTCTGGAGCTTCAGTCTGGAGCTTCAGTCTGGAGCGTCAGTCTGGAGCTTCAGTCTGGAGTTTCAGTCTGGAGCTTCAGTCTGGAGCTTCAGTCTGGAGCGTCAGTCTGGAGCGTCAGTCTGGAGCTTCAGTCTGGAGTTTCAGTCTGGAGCTTCAGTCTGGAGCTTCAGTCTGGAGCTTCAGTCTGGAGCTTCAGTCTTCAGCTTCAGTCTGGAGCTTCAGTCTGGAGCTTCAGTCTGGAGCTTCAGTCTGGAGCTTCAGTCTGGAGCTTCAGTCTTCAGCTTCAGTCTGGAGCTTCAGTCTTCAGCTTCAGTCTGGAGCTTCAGTCTGGAGCTTCAGTCTGGAGCTTCAGTCTTCAGCTTCAGCCTGGAGCTTCAGTCTGGAGCTTCAGTCTGGAGCTTCAGTCTGGAGCTTCAGTCTGGAGCTTCAGTCTTCAGCTTCAGTCTGGAGCTTCAGTCTGGAGCTTCAGTCTGGAGCTTCAGTCTGGAGCTTCAGTCTGGAGCTTCAGTCTTCAGCTTCAGTCTGGAGCTTCAGTCTTCAGCTTCAGTCTGGAGCTTCAGTCTGGAGCTTCAGTCTGGAGCTTCAGTCTTCAGCTTCAGTCTGGAGCTTCAGTCTGGAGCTTCAGTCTGGAGCTTCAGTCTGGAGCTTCAGTCTGGAGCTTCAGTCTGGAGCGTCAGTCTGGAGCTTCAGTCTGGAGCTTCAGTCTGGAGCTTCAGTCTGGAGCTTCAGTCTGGAGCTTCAGTCTGGAGCTTCAGTCTGGAGCTTCAGTCTGGAGCTTCAGTCTGGAGCGTCAGTCTGGAGCTTCAGTCTGGAGCTTCAGTCTGGAGCGTCAGTCTGGAGCTTCAGTCTGGAGCGTCAGTCTGGAGCGTCAGTCTGGAGCTTCAGTCTGGAGCTTCAGTCTGGAGCTTCAGTCTGGAGCGTCAGTCTGGAGCGTCAGTCTGGAGCGTCAGTCTGGAGCGTCAGTCTGGAGCGTCAGTCTGGAGCTTCAGTCTGGAGCGTCAGTCTGGAGCTTCAGTCTGGAGCTTCAGTCTGGAGCTTCAGTCTGGAGCGTCAGTCTGGAGCGTCAGTCTGGAGCGTCAGTCTGGAGCGTCAGTCTGGAGCTTCAGTCTGGAGCTTCAGTCTGGAGTTTCAGTCTGGAGCTTCAGTCTGGAGCTTCAGTCTGGAGCGTCAGTCTGGAGCTTCAGTCTGGAGCGTCAGTCTTCAGTTTCAGTCTGGAGCTTCAGTCTGGAGTTTCAGTCTGGAGCTTCAGTCTGGAGCTTCAGTCTGGAGCTTCAGTCTGGAGCTTCAGTCTGGAGCTTCAGTCTGGAGCTTCAGTCTTCAGTTTCAGTCTGGAGCTTCAGTCTGGAGTTTCAGTCTGGAGCTTCAGTCTGGAGCTTCAGTCTGGAGCTTCAGTCTGGAGCGTCAGTCTGGAGCGTCAGTCTGGAGCGTCAGCCTGGAGCTTCAGTCTGGAGCTTCAGTCTGGAGCTTCAGTCTGGAGCTTCAGTCTGGAGCTTCAGTCTGGAGCTTCAGTCTTCAGTTTCAGTCTGGAGCTTCAGTCTGGTGCTTCAGTCTGGAGCTTCAGCCTGGAGCTTCAGCCTGGAGCTTCAGTCTGGAGCTTCAGTCTGGAGCTTCAGTCTGGAGCTTCAGTCTCCAGCTTCAGTCTGGAGCTTCAGTCTGGAGTTTCAGTCTGGAGCTTCAGTCTGGAGCTTCAGTCTGGAGCTTCAGTCTGGAGCTTCAGTCTGGAGCTTCAGTCTGGAGCTTCAGTCTGGAGCTTCAGTCTCCAGCTTCAGTCTCCAGCTTCAGTCTGGAGCTTCAGTCTGGAGCTTCAGTCTCCAGCTTCAGTCTGGAGCTTCAGTCTGGAGCTTCAGTCTGGAGCTTCAGTCTGGAGCTTCAGTCTCCAGCTTCAGTCTGGAGCTTCAGTCTCCAGCTTCAGTCTGGAGCTTCAGTCTGGAGCTTCAGTCTGGAGCTTCAGTCTGGAGCTTCAGTCTGGAGCTTCAGTCTGGAGCTTCAGTCTGGAGCTTCAGTCTGGAGCTTCAGTCTGGAGCGTCAGTCTCCAGTTTCAGTCTCCAGCTTCAGTCTCCAGTTTCAGTCTCCAGTTTCAGCGGCTGTACCTGGTGAGTGTGATCTGGAAGGTCTGGTGTCCGGCGATGAAGGAGGCGAGGCGGGTCAGACTCTGTTTCCCGGACCCGCCGACGCCCACGAGCAGCGCGTTTCCCCGCGGCGTGCGCAGGACCCGGGCCACGCGCAGCAGGTGCTTCACCGCGTCCTCGGGGACACAGACACACGGGCGTCACACGGAGCTCAGACGGACCCGAGTGCGACTCCACATTAGGGCCCGGCCGATATATCGGTTTGCTGGTATTATCGGCCGATATGGGCTCTTGGAAACATATCGGTTTTCAGCCTAAATCTTGCCTGGGCCGATATTCCACATGTTTTCCCTCGTTCTAAAGCTCAGACTCTATATTCTGTCCGTTTAATCCAGTTCACAGATGAATGTCCTGATCTGTGGCGGGGCATCAGGGTTTATCTGAGCTTTAGAAGGCGTTTGTCTCCACCCACAGCCGTAGATCCATGTGCACATATACGTCTGTGTGAGCACAACACTGAGATTGTGTTGTTTTTGCGGCCGCTCAGTGTGAGTCTGGATTAAAGGACAGTTCTTAGTGCTGATCTGAGAGGAGCCTGTGTGAGGCTGAGTGTTGAAATGTGTCGGTTTTGAAGCTCGTTTTGGTTCTTTCTCGTTGGTTAGCGATTAGCTGCTGTAGCTCGCACACATAAACAGGCTGTTTTCTCTTCTGTTAGCGACGGTAAAGTGACTATAGTGGCCGTATATATGTTACTGGACACACACTGATATGGAAATGACTGTGAACAGAGGTGTGAATTATCCGCAGATCATTCATTACTGCCAGCGGTAGTTTACTTATAGAACTTTCTTTACTGGCGAGAATATCACACAAAAACACCATTAGGCCGAGTGACTCTTTAAATATGACATAAAGAGGCAGAAGAACAGGAAATGTCGCCTAAATAAACCAGACTGAAAATCCAACAGAGCCAAACCCAAGTTTTATAAACGACTGAAGATTTACAGGGAATTTTTACGCCATAAATATATCGGTGATTATATCGGCAGCTCCAACTCCCATTTTATCGGTGTCATATCGGCCGCAACAAACTCCATATCGGTCGGGCCCAACTCCACATCTGATTTTACCTGGAAGAAGACGAGGTCCATGGCCCCGCCCCGAACCGCCTCGTTATACTGAAGCTGGAGAAACGCCAAACGCTCTGACAGCAGCTCCAGGGACGCGACCGGCTCATACAGCTGCAGATCACAGAGATACACGGGTTTAGACCTGGTTTAGACCTGGTTCAGACCTGGTTTAGTCCTGGTTTAGACCTGGTTTAGACCTGGTTCAGTCCTGGTTCAGTCCTGGTTCAGTCCTGGTTCAGTCCTGGTTTAGTCCTGGTTTAGTCCTGGTTCAGTCCTGGTTTAGTCCCAGTTTAGTCCCAGTTTAGTCCTGGTTTAGTCCTGGTTTAGTCCCAGTTTAGTCCTGGTTTAGTCCTGGTTTAGTCCCAGTTTAGTCCCAGTTTAGTCCTGGTTTAGTCCTGGTTTAGTCCCAGTTTAGTCCTGGTTTAGTCCTGGTTCAGACTTTAGGCGCCTCCAGCTCCGTCTCCTCAGGTTCGTCTCCCGTCGCCTCTGGAGCTTCTCTCAGAAAGTCCACGAAGCTGCAGTTCCACTGAGCGTGCTCAGTGAGCGCCTTCCCATGATGCTCAGCGGTGATCTGAGGACGAACCAAAGAAAAGAACCTCCTTTACCCCTAATGAAGTGTTCTACCTCCTTTTGTTCAGCACAACCTGTTATTTCACATCTGCTGCTGTAGTTGTGTCATGAGGCTGTGAGAAAAGCTACAGGACCAGAAATAGAGATGAAAAAAAACAGAAAATAAAACTCACTCTTTTATACAAAAGCCACAGCAAACATGTAGAAACAACTTTTTGGACATAAAAAATGCTTAATTTAGGGCCTCAGCTACAAAAATGCAAAATCTCAAGTCTGTAAGTAAATTAAAAATCTCCTTATTGCCCTAAAAACAAAAAAAGTGCAGTGGCTCCATGACTTTCCTGGTCCAGTCCTGGAAACAGCTCCTGTCAGGACCAGGGCCAGAGCCACAGCACTTCTGCATTTCCAGGGTGGAAATTACATTTGGATTTGTTCATTTGGACTGAAATAAACCTTTAAATAAAAATAGAAAGAGATGCACAATTACACACACCAACATGTGTCATTTTCCATGTGTGTGAGAATTAACTCCACTTAGAGCGACTTTTTCCCTCGTTCTAAACACACACAGTCAGAGGAGTCGACCATCTTGACTCACTTCACTCTTTGGCAAAGTTTGGCTCGATCAAAATGGACGGAGCGCATGAGTTTGGGGAAAACAAAGTTCCTGTTGGACACTCGTTTTGCTCACGTCATCACACAGCGTGAGTGTGACGTAGGATAAAGCCGCAGAAATGTACGGAAACCTCTATGTCTGCACTTTCAGAGGGGAAAAGGACGTTTCTGTCTTTTACCGTTAAAGTTCTGCGGTTATAGAAACATGTTCCTCTGAGTCGTGTACGATGTCGTAGGACTTCGAGGGTTAAATGGTCTTTATTTAATAGTGCTCAGCGTCTGTAGTGGGGAAGGTGCTGATCGGACAGCGACACAAACGTATTTCCGTCTTTGGGAAGAAAACCCACACTTCAGCTGATCTTTTCTGTCATCTCGGTTTGTCGTTTCGCCGCCGACACAAACACGACACAAACTTTTTCCGCAGTGGTTCTGATGATAATGAAGCAGCAGCTGGAGAATTCTCTCCTCACACTTTCCGTCTGTGAGCTGAGGAGGAGAAGGGAAGAGTGTGGGAGAAGGAGGAAGAAGACAAACTGAGTGTGAGGCTGCCACACCTCAGCCCACTCCCACATCCCGCTCACAAATCCAAAGAGACGTGGAGGAAAGTCCCAAGAGACGACTGGAGGAGCCGGATCGTCCGGATCAGAAGGACGAGCCGACGAGCACCAACCACCGGGATTATTGTGAAGAAGAAGAAACGTTTACAGGATCCAGGAAGAAACTCATTCGGCTTTAAAATCAGAACAAACCCACTGACTTCAGGACTAAGATTAATTCACAAGAATCATTTTCAGCAGAATTCAGAGTTTACAGGGACTTTTTAAAGAGGAACTCAGTTTATTCAGAATTCAATAATTTTTTGTTCAGAATTCAATTATTTTTATTCAGAATTAAATATGTTTTGTTCAGAATTAAATATGTTTTGTTCAGAATTAAATATGTTTTGTTCAGAATTACATATGTTTTGTTCAGAATTAAATATGTTTTGTTCAGAATTAAATATGTTTTGTTCAGAATTACATATGTTTTGTTCAGAATTACATATGTTTTGTTCAGAATTACATATGTTTTGTTCAGAATTACATATGTTTTGTTCAGAATTACAGCTCTGAGGAGGTCAGGCTCCTGGTCTCTGATATATTCATGCATATATTCCCTGTGTTCCTGTGGCAGAGTGGTTGGCCTGTCTCCCTCTCACCAGGAGGCTGTGGGTTCTGACCTTGCTGATGATGTCACTGAAGGCGTCTGCGTCTGATTGGTCGGTGAATCTGTCGGCGATGACCCTGGAGACTTCGTGATGGAACAAACCCGAGAGCAGCTCCTCGCTCACACACACCTCCGACTGCACACTCAGCATCCCCTGAACACAGGCCCGGATAGTCCAGGGTTAGACCCGGTTTAGACCCGGTTCAGTCCCGGTTTAGTCCCGGTTCAGTCCCGGTTCAGTCCCGGTTCAGTCCTGGTTTAGTCCTGGTTTAGTCCTGGTTCAGTCCTGGTTCAGTCCCGGTTTAGTCCCGGTTTAGTCCCGGTTCAGTCCCGGTTTAGTCCCGGTTTAGTCCCGGTTTAGTCCCGGTTCAGTCGGTTCAGTCGGTTCAGTCCGGTTTAGTCCGGTTTAGTCGGTTCAGTCGGTTCAGTCGGTTTAGTCGGTTTAGTCGGTTTAGTCGGTTCAGTCCCGGTTTAGTCGGTTTAGTCGGTTCAGTCGGTTTATCGGTTTAGTCCCGGTTTAGTCCTGGTTTAGTCCTGGTTTAGTCCTGGTTCAGTCCCGGTTTAGTCGGTTTAGTCCGGTTTAGTCCCGGTTCAGTCCCGGTTTAGTCGGTTTAGTCCCGGTTCAGTCCCGGTTCAGTCCCGGTTCAGTCCCGGTTTAGTCCCGGTTTAGTCCCGGTTCAGTCCCGGTTCAGTCCTGGTTTAGTCCTGGTTTAGTCCTGGTTCAGTCCCGGTTTAGTCCCGGTTTAGTCCCGGTTCAGTCCCGGTTTAGTCCCGGTTTAGTCCCGGTTTAGTCCCGGTTCAGTCCTGGTTCAGTCCTGGTTTAGTCCTGGTTTAGTCCTGGTTTAGTCCTGGTTTAGTCCTGGTTCAGTCCTGGTTCAGTCCCGGTTTAGTCCCGGTTTAGTCCCGGTTTAGTCCCGGTTTAGTCCCGGTTTAGTCCCGGTTTAGTCCCGGTTTAGTCCCGGTTTAGTCCCGGTTTAGTCCCGGTTTAGTCCCGGTTTAGTCCTGGTTCAGTCCTGGTTTAGTCCCGGTTTAGTCCTGGTTTAGTCCCGGTTTAGTCCCGGTTTAGTCCTGGTTCAGTCCTGGTTCAGTCCTGGTTTAGTCCCGGTTTAGTCCCGGTTTAGTCCTGGTTTAGTCCTGGTTCAGTCCTGGTTTAGTCCTGGTTTAGTCCCGGTTTAGTCCCGGTTTAGTCCCGGTTTTGTCCCGGTTTAGTCCTGGTTTAGTCCTGGTTTAGTCGGTTCAGTCCGGTTTAGTCCTGGTTTAGTCCTGGTTTAGTCCTGGTTCAGTCCTGGTTCAGTCGGTTTAGTCGGTTTAGTCCCGGTTTAGTCCCGGTTCAGTCGGTTTAGTCCGGTTTAGTCGGTTTAGTCGGTTTAGTCCCGGTTTAGTCTAGTCCGGTTTAGTCCTGGTTTATTCCCAGTTCAGTCCTGGTTTAGTCCTGGTGTAGTCCCGGTTTAGTCCTGGTTTAGTCCCGGTTCAGTCCCGGTTTAGTCCCGGTTTAGTCCCGGTTTAGTCCTGGTTCAGTCCTGGTTTAGTCCTGGTTCAGTCCTGGTTTAGTCCCGGTTTAGTCCCGGTTTAGTCCCGGTTCAGTCCTGGTTCAGTCCTGGTTTAGTCCCGGTTTAGTCCTGGTTTAGTCCTGGTTTAGTCCTGGTTCAGTCCTGGTTTAGTCCTGGTTTAGTCCTGGTTTAGTCCTGGTTCAGTCCTGGTTCAGTCCTGGTTTAGTCCCGGTTTAGTCCCGGTTTAGTCCCGGTTCAGTCCCGGTTTAGTCCCGGTTTAGTCCCGGTTTAGTCCCGGTTCAGTCCCGGTTTAGTCCCGGTTTAGTCCCGGTTTAGTCCTGGTTTAGTCCTGGTTTAGTCCTGGTTCAGTCCTGGTTTAGTCCTGGTTTAGTCCTGGTTTAGTCCTGGTTCAGTCCTGGTTCAGTCCCGGTTTAGTCGGTTTAGTCGGTTTAGTCGGTTCAGTCGGTTTAGTCGGTTTAGTCCCGGTTTAGTCCCGGTTTAGTCCTGGTTTAGTCCCGGTTTAGTCCCGGTTTAGTCCCGGTTTAGTCCCGGTTTAGTCCCGGTTTAGTCCTGGTTCAGTCCTGGTTTAGTCCTGGTTTAGTCCCGGTTTAGTCCCGGTTTAGTCCCGGTTTAGTCCCGGTTTAGTCCCGGTTTAGTCCCGGTTTAGTCCCGGTTTAGTCCTGGTTTAGTCCTGGTTCAGTCCTGGTTTAGTCCTGGTTCAGTCCTGGTTTAGTCCTGGTTTAGTCCCGGTTTAGTCCTGGTTTAGTCCTGGTTCAGTCCTGGTTTAGTCCTGGTTCAGTCCTGGTTTAGTCCTGGTTTAGTCCCGGTTTAGTCCTGGTTTAGTCCTGGTTTAGTCCTGGTTCAGTCCTGGTTTAGTCCTGGTTTAGTCCTGGTTTAGTCCTGGTTCAGTCCTGGTTCAGTCCTGGTTTAGTCCCGGTTTAGTCCCGGTTTAGTCCTGGTTCAGTCCTGGTTTAGTCCTGGTTTAGTCCCGGTTTAGTCCTGGTTTAGTCCTGGTTTAGTCCTGGTTTAGTCCTGGTTCAGTCCTGGTTTAGTCCTGGTTTAGTCCTGGTTTAGTCCTGGTTCAGTCCTGGTTCAGTCCTGGTTTAGTCCTGGTTTAGTCCCGGTTTAGTCCTGGTTTAGTCCTGGTTCAGTCCTGGTTTAGTCCTGGTTCAGTCCTGGTTTAGTCCTGGTTTAGTCCTGGTTTAGTCCTGGTTTAGTCCTGGTTTAGTCCTGGTTCAGTCCTGGTTTAGTCCTGGTTTAGTCCTGGTTTAGTCCTGGTTCAGTCCTGGTTCAGTCCTGGTTTAGTCCCGGTTTAGTCCCGGTTTAGTCCCGGTTTAGTCCCGGTTTAGTCCCGGTTTAGTCCCGGTTTAGTCCTGGTTTAGTCCTGGTTTAGTCCTGGTTTAGTCCTGGTTTAGTACCTGCCAGATTCGGCTCAGGTCTCTCAGGTTGAAGATGTAGTGGAACTTGGCTGGAGACGGCAGCATCTGAATGAAAACAGAGTAAAGCATAATTATGGAACTTTTTTAATGATAGTCCAGAGCTCCTGATTGGGCGCTGTAACTGCTGGCCTCCATGAGCTTCATTTGGAGCTGAACGCTGTAGGTGACTCTCCCCTAGTCCACTCCTGTGGCTGTCACACCTTGATGATGAGCAGCACGACGTCCACATACGGTGAAGTCACCGAAACATTTTCAGCAGGCTTCAAATTTCTGTCCGTACGTCAGCGTCTCATACGTCCTGGCCGTAAGATGGAGGTCTCATACGTCCTGCAGGTGGCCGTAAGCTGGAGGTCTCATACGTCCTGCACGTCCTGGCCATAAGCTGGAGGTCTCATACGTCCTGCACGTCCTGGCCGTAAGCTGGAGGTCTCATACGTCCTGCACGTCCTGGCCATAAGCTGGAGGTCTCATACGTCCTGCACGTCCTGGCCGTAAGCTGGAGGTCTCATACGTCCTGCACGTCCTGGGCGTAAGCTGGAGGTCTCATACGTCCTGCACGTCCTGGGCGTAAGCTGGAGGTCTCATACGTCCTGCACGTCCTGGGCGTAAGCTGGAGGTCTCATACGTCCTGCACGTGGCCGTAAGCTGGAGGTCTCATACGTCCTGCACGTCCTGGGCGTAAGCTGGAGGTCTCATACGTCCTGCACGTGGCCGTAAGCTGGAGGTCTCATACGTCCTGCACGTGGCCATAAGCTGGAGGTCTCATACGTCCTGCACGTGGCCTTAAGATGGAGGTCTCATACGTCCTGCACGTGGCCTTAAGATGGAGGTCTCATACGTCCTGCACGTGGCCATAAGCTGGAGGTCTCATACGTCCTGCACGTGGCCATAAGCTGGAGGTCTCATACGTCCTGCACGTGGCCGTAAGCTGGAGGTCTCATACGTCCTGCACGTGGCCATAAGCTGGAGGTCTCATACGTCCTGCACGTGGCCGTAAGATGGAGGTCAGTTATACGATACGATTCACGTTAATTCTAAGTCACTCATAAGTCCAAATACGATGAGATCATGTCGAGAGTATCCATGACTTATGCGTAAAGCACTTTGAACCTGTGTGTAACTTATACCCAACTTACCTCCAGCACATATGGACGTGTGCAGACGTGTGCAGACGTGTGCAGACGTGTGCAGACGTGTGCAGGCGTGTGCAGACGTGTGCAGACGTGTGCAGGCGTGTGCAGGCGTGTGCAGGCGTGTGCAGACGTGTGCAGACGTGTGCAGACGTGTGCAGGCGTGTGCAGGCGTGTGCAGGCGTGTGCAGACGTGTGCAGGCGTGTGCAGACGTGTGCAGACGTGTGCAGGCGTGTGCAGGCGTGTGCAGACGTGTGCAGATGCGTGCAGGCGTGTGCAGGCGTGTGCAGACGTGTGCAGGCGTGTGCAGACGTGTGCAGACGTGTGCAGGCGTGTGCAGACGTGTGCACACGTGTGCAGACGTGTGCAGACGTGTGCAGACGTATCAGACGTGTTCCAGACGACCACAGAACGTCCTGAACGTGTTTCTAACTTACAGCTAAAGTAACAGTGAGTTGCAGCGTTTGGGGGAACTGGAAACTGAATATTCGGAGACACCACAGAGTCTAAATAACCAATCACTTCACTGCTCCAGCTCAATGAAAAGACTTTACTCACCCTCATTATCCATAGAATTTCTCTCCAGTCCACAAAACCATGATATTAATCTCATTTGAGGCGTTCTTTAAAAGTAAAAAGGTGAGAGTAGCTCGTGTGTTTATTTACATCCAGCCGCGTGTGAAGCTGCAGATCAGCTACAGTGACTCTACTTCCTGTGGACTTTATCTCCTCTTTTCTGCTTTAAAAATCCTGGATCTGAAGTGTTGCTCCACATTTCACACATAATAATCCCACAGTTTGACTTGTGTCTAAAGTGGAAGTGCAGAGTCTGATCTTTGAACACTTCAGAGTCTCAGAGCGACTGGTTTTACTGCAGACAGGAAACAGCTGAGGCCATCGCGCTCACAGCTTTATATCCTGTGGTCCGCTGCTCTATACCAACCCACCTATATTAATCGATCTGCTGTGTTCAGCACCATGGACAGCGAGAGACATAAAATATGACGGGTCGGAACAGCGATCCCAAAAAGTGTCTAAATAGAGGAGAGTCGTAATACCGAGATGTCAGAACAGTTTTGTGGAAGCATTAGTTGGTATACGTTATCTATCGTTCTATATAAGTAAATAATACGTTCTGTATATGTCCAACTTGTTATGAATACACTGTGTACACGCCCAAAATAAAGAAAAACCATCCATAGTTCAGCAAGTGCCAACGTTTTAGGGAAATTCTGGTACGTTGGCAGACGCTGGGTAAATCGCTGAGGCGTGACAGGGCCCTGAACGGAGGAATCTGAGTGTGAACAGGAGGTGGGCACTGGTACCTTGGCTTTGACCGCCTGCCACACTCGTCGGGTGGTGGGCACCAGGGCGGCCGCCAGCGCACACACCCCGGGACCGAAGCCCCTCTCTGGGCAGAAGTACCCCACGGCCAGGGCGCTGAAGATGCGGTCGATGGAGGCGTTGGACGGGAGGGGGCAGTTAAAGATGGAGAACTGCCTCTTCAGACGCTGCGGGATGTCGTTCCTGCCTCCGCCCGGGTGGATCATGGCCGCCACCAGCTGAGAGCGCGAAGAACACGGACGTGAGGAAGAGGAAACTGAACAAAAGATCCTTCTAAAGTGTGTGCAATCGAGGAGGACAACCACGAGGAGGCCAGAAGAACACAGAAGAACCCAAAAGAACAAAAAAGAACCTAGAAAAACAAGAAGATCCCAGAAAGGTGAGTTCTAGCATGTTCAGGTTTGTGTTCAGGTGCGTGTTCAGACATGTTCAGGTGCGTGTTCAGGTGCGTTCAGGTGTGTGTTCAGACGTGTTCAGGTGTGTTCAGGCGTGTTCAGGTGTGTGTTCAGGTGCGTGTTCAGACGTGTTCAGGTGTATTCAGGTGTGTTCAGACGTGATCAGGTGCGTGCTCAGGTGTGTGTTCAGGTGCGTGTTCAGGTGCGTGTTCAGGTACGTTCAGGTGTGTGTTCAGGCGTGTGTAATTGTGCTTGTGTGTGTTCAGGTGCATTCAAGCGTGTTCAGGTGTGTGTTCAGACGTGTTCAGGTGCGTGTTCAGGTGCATGTTCAGGTGTATTCAGGTGTGTGTTCAGGTGTGTGCTCAAATGTGTTTTCAGGTGCGTGTTCAGGTGCGCGTTCAGGTGCGCGTTCAGGTGCATGTTCAGGTGTATTCAGGTGTGTGTTCAGGTGTGTGCTCAAATGTGTTTTCAGGTGCGTGTTCAGGTGCGCGTTCAGGTGCGTGTTCAGACGTGTTCAGGTGCGTGTTCAGACGTGATCAGGTGCGTGTTCAGGTGTGTGTTCAGGTGTGTTCAGGTGCATTCAAGAGTGTTCAGGTGTGTGTTCAGACGTGTTCAGGTGCGTGTTCAGGTGTATTCAGGTGTGTGTTCAGGTGTGTGCTCAAATGTGTTTTCAGGTGCGTGTTCAGGTGCGTTCAGGTGCGCGTTCAGGTGCGTGTTCAGGTGTATTCAGGTGCGTGTTCAGGTGCGCGTTCAGGTGCGTGTTCAGACGTGTTCAGGTGTGTGTTCAGACGTGATCAGGTGCGTTCAGGTGTGTTCAGGTGTGTGCTCAGGTGCAGGTGTCAGGTGCGTTCAGGTGCATTCAGGTGCGTGTTCAGGTGTGTGTTCAGGTGTGTTCAGGTGCATTCAAGAGTGTTCAGGTGTGTGTTCAGACGTGTTCAGGTGCGTGTTCAGGTGTATTCAGGTGTGTGTTCAGGTGTGTGCTCAAATGTGTTTTCAGGTGCGTGTTCAGGTGTGCTCAGGTGCGTGTTCAGGTGTGCTCAGGTGTGTTTTCAGGTGCGTTCAAGTGGTGTTCAGGTGCGTGTTCAGGTGCGTTTTCAGGTGCATGTAGGTGTGCTCAGGTGCGTTCAGGTGCGTGTTCAGGTGCGTTTTCAGGTGCATGTAGGTGCGTTCAGGTGCATTCAGGTGCGTGTTCAGGTGCGTTTTCAGGTGCATGTAGGTGCGTTCAGGTGCATTCAGGTGCGTGTTCAGGTGCGCTCAGGTGTGTGTTCAGGTGTGTTCAGGTGTGTGTTCAGGTGTGCTCAGGTGCGTTCAGGTGTGTTCAGGTGTGCTCAGGTGTGTGTTCAGGTGCGTTCAGGTGCATGTAGGTGCGTTCAGGTGCATTCAGGTGCGTGTTCAGGTGCGCTCAGGTGTGTGTTCAGGTGTGTTCAGGTGCGTTTTCAGGTGCATTCAGGTGCGTGTTCAGGTGCGTTTTCAGGTGCATGTAGGTGTGCTCAGGTGCATTCAGGTGCATGTTCAGGTGCGTTTTCAGGTGCATGTAGGTGCGTTCAGGTGCATTCAGGTGCGTGTTCAGGTGCGCTCAGGTGTGTGTTCAGGTGCGCTCAGGTGTGTGTTCAGGTGTGTTCAGGTGTGTGTTCAGGTGTGCTCAGGTGTGTGTTCAGGTGCGTTCAGGTGTGCTCAGGTGCATGTAGGTGCGTTCAGGTGCATTCAGGTGCGTGTTCAGGTGCGTTTTCAGGTGCATGTAGGTGCGTTCAGGTGCATTCAGGTGCGTTTTCAGGTGCATGTAGGTGCGTTCAGGTGCATTCAGGTGCGTGTTCAGGTGCGTTTTCAGGTGCATGTAGGTGCGTTCAGGTGCATTCAGGTGCGTGTTCAGGTGCGCTCAGGTGTGTGTTCAGGTGTGTTCAGGTGTGTGTTCAGGTGTGCTCAGGTGTGTGTTCAGGTGCGTTCAGGTGTGCTCAGACCTGTACGTCCACCACATGGATAAAGTCCCCCGGTCGCTCCAGGCTGTAGAACCCGCCCTGCTCCATCAGCTGACGCACAATCTCATTGGTGATCTGAGAGAAGGGGCGGAGCCAAGAGGATGGGGCGGAGTCAACAGGAGGGGGCGGAGTCAAGAGGAGGGGGCGGAGTCAAGAGGAGGGGGCGGAGTCAAGAGGAGAGGGCGGAGTCAAGAGGAGAGGGCGGAGTCAACGGGAGGGGGCGGAGTCAAGAGGAGAGGGCGGAGTCAAGAGGAGAGGGCGGAGTCAAGAGGAGAGGGCGGAGTCAAGAGGAGAGGGCGGAGTCAACAGGAGGGGGCGGAATCAACAGGAGGGGGCGGAGTCAAGAGGAGAGGGCGGAGTCAACAGGAGGGGGCGGAGTCCAGAGGAGGGGCGGAGTCCAGAGGAGGGGCGGAGTCAAGAGGAGAGGGCGGAGCAAAAACAATGAGGTTACATAATAAATACCGGTATATGTGAGTGTGGTGCTTCAGTGGGACCCTGCAGCTGTGAGGTGAGTGTGGTGCTCCAGTGGGACCCTGCAGCGGTGAGTGTGGTGCTTCGGTGGGACCCTGCGGCTGTGAGTGTGGTGCTTTAGTGGGACCCTGTGAAGTGAGTGTGGTGCTTCAGTGGGACCCCGCGGCAGTGAGGTGAGTGTGGTGCTTCAGTGGTACCCCGCGGCGGTGAGGTGAGTGTGGTGCTTCAGTGGGACCCTGTGGTGGTGAGGTGAGTGTGGTGCTTCAGTGGGACCCTGTGGTGGAGAGGTGCGTGTGGTGCTTCGGTGGGACCCCGCGGCAGTGAGGTGAGTGTGGTGCTTCGGTGGGACCCCGCGGCAGTGAGGTGAGTGTGGTGCTTCAGTGGGACCCCGCGGCGGTGAGGTGAGTGTGGTGCTTCAGTGGGACCCCGTGGCGGTGAGTGTGGTGCTTCAGTGGGACCCCGTGGCGGTGAGGTGAGTGTGGTGCTTCAGTGGGACCCTGTGGTGGTAAGGTGAGTGTGGTGCTTCAGTGGGACCCTGTGGTGGTAAGGTGAGTGTGGTGCTTCAGTGGGACCCTGTGACAGTGAGGTGAGTGTGGTGCTTCAGTGGGACCCCGCGGCAGTGAGGTGCACCTGGTCGCCCCACTCGTTGATGACGGGCATGTTGATGTCGTCGATGAACAGGCTCATGCTGCGTCCGGCCGGGGGCCCGTAGGTGGCGCCGACGCGTTTGTCGATGTAACTCTCGACCGAGCGCTGGAACATGACGGGAAGAGTCGCCGACGAGAAACTCACCGACTTCCACAGGTGAGACTCAGCGGCCATTTTCCCCAGGTAACCCTGAACAAACAGGACTATAACAGGACTAAACCAGGACTAAACCAGGACTATAACAGGACTAAACCCGGGATTAAACTAGGACTATAACAGGACTAAACCAGGACTATAACAGGACTAAACCAGGACTATAACAGGACTAAACCAGGACTATAACAGGACTTTAACAGGACTATAACAGGACTAAACCAGGACTAAACTAGGACTATAACAGGACTAAACCAGGACTATAACAGGACTAAACCAGGACTATAACAGGACTAAACCAGGACTAAACCAGGGCTATAACAGGACTATAACAGGACTAAACCAGGACTAAACCAGGACTAAACCAGGACTAAACCAGGACTAAACCAGGGCTATAACAGGACTATAACAGGACTAAACCAGGACTAAACCAGGACTAAACCAGGACTAAACCAGGACTATAACAGGACTAAACCAGGACTAAACCAGGGCTATAACAGGACTATAACAGGACTAAACCAGGACTAAACCAGGACTATAACAGGACTAAACCAGGACTAAACCAGGACTAAACCAGGACTAAACCAGGACTAAACCAGGGCTATAACAGGACTATAACAGGACTATAACAGGACTATAACAGGACTAAACCAGGACTATAACAGGACTAAACCAGGACTATAACAGGACTATAACAGGACTAAACCAGGACTAAACCAGGACTATAACAGGACTAAAACAGGACTAAACCAGGACTATAACAGGACTAAACCAGGACTATAACAGGACTATAACAGGACTATAACAGGACTAAACCAGGACCGAGCCAGGACTATAACAGGACTAAACCAGGGCTAAACCAGGGCTAAACCAGGTCTAAACCCGCTCTAACCCCGGTCTAAACCCAGTCTAAAGCCGGTCTAAATCCGGTCTAAAACAGGACTAAAACAGGACTGAACCCGGACTCGCCTGGATCATGACGGTTTTGGCCGTTCCCTGCTCTCCGATCAGCAGCGCCGCTTTCTTCTGTTTGGAGACGGTCCGGAGCAGGAAGTCCGTCCTCACACTGTCCACGTTCGGGACCAGGATCGAGCTGAAGTCCGGGGTCTGGTCCCGCGGGTACACGTACTCTGGGACCTGGGACACACGGGAGGGCATCTGACACAATCTGACACACGGGGAGGGCATCTGACACAATCTGACACACGGGGAGGGCATCTGACACAACCTGACACACGGGAGGGCATCTGACACAACCTGACACACGGGAGGGCATCTGACACAACCTGACACACGGGGAGGGCATCTGACACAATCTGACACACGGGGAGGGCATCTGACACAACCTGACACACGGGGAGGGCATCTGACACAATCTGACCCACGGGGAGGGCATCTGACACAGTGGGAGGGCATCTGGCACAGTGGGAGGGCATCTGGCACAGTGGGAGGGCATCTGGCACAGGGGGAGGGCATCTGACACAGGGGGAGGGCATCTGACACAATCTGACACACGGGGAGGGCATCTGACAAAGTGGGAGGGCATCTGACACACGGGGAGGGCATCTGGCACAGTGGGAGGGCATCTGGCACAGTGGGAGGGCATCTGACACAGTGGGAGGGCATCTGACACAGTGGGAGGGCATCTGACACAATCTGACACACGGGGAGAGCATCTGACACATGGGGAGAGCATCTGACACAGTGGGAGGGCATCTGGCACAGGGGGAGGGCATCTGGCACAGGGGGAGGGCATCTGACACACTCTGGCACAGTGGGAGGGCATCTGACACACTCTGGCACAGTGGGAGGGCATCTGACACACTCTGACACAGTGGGAGGGCATCTGACCTTGTGGGCCCAGTGCTCCCAGGCTCCGCGCTGGTTCACACTGAACTCAAAGATGTTCTGGTCGGGTTCAGTCTGGGGCAGGTCCAGGGCAGAACTGTGACTCTGAAAAACAGACCTGGACTTTAGACCCCAGTCCGGACTCCGGCCCCAGGATCTGGACTCCGGCCCCGGGATCCGGACTCCGGCCCCGGGATCCGGACTCCGGCCCCGGGATCTGGACTCCGGCCCCGGGATCCGGACTCCGGCCCCGGGATCCGGACTCCGGCCCCGGGATCTGGACTCCGGCCCCGGGATCCGGACTCCGGCCCGGGGGCCAAACGGGGCCCTCAGACCAGAGTTTATGGGCCCAGATGATCAGCGGCTTTGGAAATCCCCGTCTGTGCTTTAGTTTGAGTTTGTGACATGTAAAACCTGTTCTGCTAAATCCGAATGAAACTCACGACCAACAGAAACGACGACATTCACTGATCTGACCACAGACAGAGAGTCTGAGTCTGAGTGAGTGACGTCAGCGTCGCTCACATGAGGCTCCTGTTGCCACGGTTACAGGCTCCATATTTGGAAATCCTCCCGCGAGTATCACAGCAACACAAGAGCCAATCATGAGTGAGGAGGTTAAATGTGGCGCCTCCTCCTGGCAGAGCTGATGCATCATATATACGGACTATGGATGTGATACTCTGCACCTGCAGGACACTGGATTTACCTGATTCTGCACAAGAAGAAGAAACTTTGAGCTTTAAAGAGTTTAAGTCACTGATTTATGTTGTTTGTTCTGTTCCGTACGAACAACAACAGAGTCACAATTTAACCAAATTCTCTTTACTTTCTGCTCGTTAAATTCTGCTCGTTCAGATTCTAGTCACATTAGATATTGTGACTGTTTGAGATATTTTGTCCTTTTCTTTCAGAAATCGTCACTCGGGGGAAAGCGGGAAGGGAACTTACTTAGCAACGAAACGAGCTGTCAATCAAACCTGTCGCTAACGCTAGGGGGAGGGGCCTCAGGGAATGAAGGCGTCTGATTGGTCCGTTATTTCTGTTCAGATCTTGATTTAGGAACAAAACAGAGAAATGAAAAGTTCAGGATCCTGTGTGGCGGCTTCAGACGAACAGTTTAAGTCCAGAATGACGAGGCTCAGAGCAGCAGGTACAGACAGAGGGACGAGAAGATCCTAATGTGAAGGAGCCCCAAGAGCCTCCTGGAGCACTTCCTGTTTGGCACGCACCGGCTAACGGGTTAGCGGCTAACGGGTTAGTGGTTAACGGGTTAGCGGCGAACGGGTTAGCGGCTAACGGGTTAGCGGCTAACGGGTTAGCGGCTAACGGGTTAGCTTAGTCCACTCAGATATACGGACTATGGTACAGCCTCATGTCAGAAACACAAACGGTCCCTTTAACCCCCTCCTGAAGCGTTCGTAGATGAAGCTGTGGCTCGGACCCTGAGGAAATCCTCCATCTTGGTGCGGTCGTCCAGCTCCAGCAGTGCCCCCAGTGACCACATGAGGGCGAACGTGAACAGGCGACTCAGGTGATCCGCCCCCACCTGCTTCTCCTCCACCGACATCAGCAAACCCTGGACACGAGGAGCACACTGAGCACAGAGCGGCGACAGGGCCGAGGGTGAACCTGACAGGGGCGCTCCTGTCGCACCTGCAGCAGGGTGATGGTCTGCTGGACGTACATGCACTCCAGCACCTGCATCTTTGGACTGAGCGACGTCCACACGAAGTCCAGCACGTCCTGGAACCAGAGGCACAACTGTCACTGGAGCAGAGTCGAGTCAGTGCATTTGACTTTAACATAGTCACATTTACACTAGTGCTGTCAAACTATTCATTTCCTTAGTTCATCTAAAGTCCCGTGGGGCAGTTTTGTGCAGAGAAATTTGCCCTGAGCCCCAGTCACCGTCTCTTCTGTCGTCTTCACATCCGTATGGACCTGATCACTGACCTCATCACCTGCGCCGCCTTCAGGACCTGATCACTGACCTCATCACCTGCGCCACCTTCAGGACCTGATCACTGACCTCATCACCTGCGCCGCCTTCAGGACCTGATCACTGACCTCATCACCTGCGCCGCCTTCAGGACCTGATCACTGACCTAATCACCTGCGCCGCCTTCAGGACCTGATCACTGACCTCATCACCTGCGCCGCCTTCAGGACCTGATCACTGACCTCATCACCTGCGCCGCCTTCAGGACCTGATCACTGACCTCATCACCTGCGCCGCCTTCAGGACCTGATCACTGACCTCATCACCTGCGCCGCCTTCAGGACCTGATCACTGACCTCATCACCTGCGCTGCCTTTCAGGTCACCATAAGAAAATGTAACGTGTAAAAAAATCGAGTTAAATCTCGCTAATGTTCGTGCAATCTGAAATTAAAGGTCAACTCAAGCCGCAAAAATGTACCTGTATTCAGTGATTCTCAGTCACTTCAACTATTGCATAAGCAGTTGGTCCCAGGCTGGTCAGAGTGCAAAAAAAACACACCGGAAGTCTTGGACAAACAAGCAATTAAAGTTACGGATAAAAAACCTCGGCATTATCATCTGTGCAGTTTAAAAATACAGTATTTTAAAGGGGGAAAGTCTTCACACATTTGCAGAGCTACTTTTGATCGTCTGAGCGTCACTGCGGCTCTGTCACAGGTGAGGGTTTGATTCCTCTGCAGGAGCTTTCGTCAGTGAGGAGCTCAGGACCTGAGGAGGTTAAACTGCTCCAACATACGAGGCCTTCACAGGAATACTGAAAATGTGGCTTATCAACAGCTCCAGCTGCCAACACTAAAGGACCAGCCTGTTTCTGATGTTGTGATGGCTTATTCTTTCCTAACTGCAGTGAGTGTGTGTATATGTACAGGGACTGTGTGCTCTGGCCTTATTTTTATGTGTGTATATGTACAGGGACTGTGTGCTCTGGCCTTATTTTTATGTGTGTATATGTACAGGGACTGTGTGCTCTGGGCTTATTTTTATGTGTGTATATGTACAGGGACTGTGTGCTCTGGGCTTATTTTTATGTGTGTATATGTACAGGGACTGTGTGCTCTGGCCTTATTTTTATGTGTGTATATGTACAGGGACTGTGTGCTCTGGGCTTATTTTTATGTGTGTATATGTACAGGGACTGTGTGCTCTGGCCTTATTTTTATGTGTGTATATGTACAGGGACTGTGTGCTCTGGCCTTATTTTTATGTGTGTATATGTACAGGGACTGTGTGCTCTGGCCTTATTTTTATGTGTGTATATGTACAGGGACTGTGTGCTCTGGCCTTATTTTTATGTGTGTATATGTACAGGGACTGTGTGCTCTGGCCTTATTTTTATGTGTGTATATGTACAGGGACTGTGTGCTCTGGCCTTATTTTTATGTGTGTATATGTACAGGGACTGTGTGCTCTGGCCTTATTTTTATGTGTGTATATGTACAGGGACTGTGTGCTCTGGCCTTATTTTTATGTGTGTATATGTACAGGGACTGTGTGCTCTGGCCTTATTTTTATGTGTGTATATGTACAGGGACTGTGTGCTCTGGCCTTATTTTTATGTGTGTATATGTACAGGGACTGTGTGCTCTGGCCTTATTTTTATGTGTGTATATGTACAGGGAC
This sequence comes from Odontamblyopus lacepedii, assembly GCA_034769755.1. NCBI lineage: Eukaryota > Metazoa > Chordata > Actinopteri > Gobiiformes > Gobiidae > Odontamblyopus > Odontamblyopus lacepedii. The sequence continues at coordinate 2,278,330 of CM068361.1, read as the reverse complement.
TGTGTGCTCTGGCCTTATTTTTATGTGTGTATATGTACAGGGACTGTGTGCTCTGGCCTTATTTTTATGTGTGTATATGTACAGGGACTGTGTGCTCTGGGCTTATTTTTATGTGTGTATATGTACAGGGACTGTGTGCTCTGGGCTTATTTTTATGTGTGTATATGTACAGGGACTGTGTGCTCTGGCCTTATTTTTATGTGTGTATATGTACAGGGACTGTGTGCTCTGGGCTTATTTTTATGTGTGTATATGTACAGGGACTGTGTGCTCTGGGCTTATTTTTATGTGTGTATATGTACAGGGACTGTGTGCTCTGGGCTTATTTTTATGTGTGTATATGTACAGGGACTGTGTGCTCTGGGCTTATTTTTATGTGTGTATATGTACAGGGACTGTGTGCTCTGGCCTTATTTTTATGTGTGTATATGTACAGGGACTGTGTGCTCTGGGCTTATTTTTATGTGTGTATATGTACAGGGACTGTGTGCTCTGGGCTTATTTTTATGTGTGTATATGTACAGGGACTGTGTGCTCTGGCCTTATTTTTATGTGTGTATATGTACAGGGACTGTGTGCTCTGGCCTTATTTTTATGTGTGTATATGTACAGGGACTGTGTGCTCTGGGCTTATTTTTATGTGTGTATATGTACAGGGACTGTGTGCTCTGGCCTTATTTTTATGTGTGTATATGTACAGGGACTGTGTGCTCTGGCCTTATTTTTATGTGTGTATATGTACAGGGACTGTGTGCTCTGGCCTTATTTTTATGTGTGTATATGTACAGGGACTGTGTGCTCTGGGCTTATTTTTATGTGTGTATATGTACAGGGACTGTGTGCTCTGGGCTTATTTTTATGTGTGTATATGTACAGGGACTGTGTGCTCTGGGCTTATTTTTATGTGTGTATATGTACAGGGACTGTGTGCTCTGGGCTTATTTTTATGTGTGTATATGTACAGGGACTGTGTGCTCTGGGCTTATTTTTATGTGTGTATATGTACAGGGACTGTGTGCTCTGGCCTTATTTTTATGTGTGTATATGTACAGGGACTGTGTGCTCTGGGCTTATTTTTATGTGTGTATATGTACAGGGACTGTGTGCTCTGGGCTTATTTTTATGTGTGTATATGTACAGGGACTGTGTGCTCTGGCCTTATTTTTATGTGTGTATATGTACAGGGACTGTGTGCTCTGGCCTTATTTTTATGTGTGTATATGTACAGGGACTGTGTGCTCTGGGCTTATTTTTATGTGTGTATATGTACAGGGACTGTGTGCTCTGGCCTTATTTTTATGTGTGTATATGTACAGGGACTGTGTGCTCTGGCCTTATTTTTATGTGTGTATATGTACAGGGACTGTGTGCTCTGGCCTTATTTTTATGTGTGTATATGTACAGGGACTGTGTGCTCTGGGCTTATTTTTATGTGTGTATATGTACAGGGACTGTGTGCTCTGGGCTTATTTTTATGTGTGTATATGTACAGGGACTGTGTGCTCTGGGCTTATTTTTATGTGTGTATATGTACAGGGACTGTGTGCTCTGGCCTTATTTTTATGTGTGTATATGTACAGGGACTGTGTGCTCTGGCCTTATTTTTATGTGTGTATATGTACAGGGACTGTGTGCTCTGGCCTTATTTTTATGTGTGTATATGTACAGGGACTGTGTGCTCTGGGCTTATTTTTATGTGTGTATATGTACAGGGACTGTGTGCTCTGGGCTTATTTTTATGTGTGTATATGTACAGGGACTGTGTGCTCTGGGCTTATTTTTATGTGTGTATATGTACAGGGACTGTGTGCTCTGGGCTTATTTTTATGTGTGTATATGTACAGGGACTGTGTGCTCTGGCCTTATTTTTATGTGTGTATATGTACAGGGACTGTGTGCTCTGGCCTTATTTTTATGTGTGTATATGTACAGGGACTGTGTGCTCTGGCCTTATTTTTATGTGTGTATATGTACAGGGACTGTGTGCTCTGGGCTTATTTTTATGTGTGTATATGTACAGGGACTGTGTGCTCTGGGCTTATTTTTATGTGTGTATATGTACAGGGACTGTGTGCTCTGGCCTTATTTTTATGTGTGTATATGTACAGGGACTGTGTGCTCTGGCTTTATTTTTATGTGTGTATATGTACAGGGACTGTGTGCTCTGGGCTTATTTTTATGTGTGTATATGTACAGGGACTGTGTGCTCTGGGCTTATTTTTATGTGTGTATATGTACAGGGACTGTGTGCTCTGGCCTTATTTTTATGTGTGTATATGTACAGGGACTGTGTGCTCTGGGCTTATTTTTATGTGTGTATATGTACAGGGACTGTGTGCTCTGGCCTTATTTTTATGTGTGTATATGTACAGGGACTGTGTGCTCTGGCCTTATTTTTATGTGTGTATATGTACAGGGACTGTGTGCTCTGGCCTTATTTTTATGTGTGTATATGTACAGGGACTGTGTGCTCTGGGCTTATTTTTATGTGTGTATATGTACAGGGACTGTGTGCTCTGGGCTTATTTTTATGTGTGTATATGTACAGGGACTGTGTGCTCTGGGCTTATTTTTATGTGTGTATATGTACAGGGACTGTGTGCTCTGGGCTTATTTTTATGTGTGTATATGTACAGGGACTGTGTGCTCTGGCCTTATTTTTATGTGTGTATATGTACAGGGACTGTGTGCTCTGGGCTTATTTTTATGTGTGTATATGTACAGGGACTGTGTGCTCTGGCCTTATTTTTATGTGTGTATATGTACAGGGACTGTGTGCTCTGGGCTTATTTTTATGTGTGTATATGTACAGGGACTGTGTGCTCTGGGCTTATTTTTATGTGTGTATATGTACAGGGACTGTGTGCTCTGGCCTTATTTTTATGTGTGTATATGTACAGGGACTGTGTGCTCTGGCCTTATTTTTATGTGTGTATATGTACAGGGACTGTGTGCTCTGGGCTTATTTTTATGTGTGTATATGTACAGGGACTGTGTGCTCTGGCCTTATTTTTATGTGTGTATATGTACAGGGACTGTGTGCTCTGGCCTTATTTTTATGTGTGTATATGTACAGGGACTGTGTGCTCTGGCCTTATTTTTATGTGTGTATATGTACAGGGACTGTGTGCTCTGGGCTTATTTTTATGTGTGTATATGTACAGGGACTGTGTGCTCTGGCCTTATTTTTATGTGTGTATATGTACAGGGACTGTGTGCTCTGGCCTTATTTTTATGTGTGTATATGTACAGGGACTGTGTGCTCTGGCCTTATTTTTATGTGTGTATATGTACAGGGACTGTGTGCTCTGGCCTTATTTTTATGTGTGTATATGTACAGGGACTGTGTGCTCTGGCCTTATTTTTATGTGTGTATATGTACAGGGACTGTGTGCTCTGGCCTTATTTTTATGTGTGTATATGTACAGGGACTGTGTGCTCTGGGCTTATTTTTATGTGTGTATATGTACAGGGACTGTGTGCTCTGGCCTTCGGTGTTTTTTAACCAGGTATAATTCTGTGTTTTATGAAACTGCACTGTCCCTGTTCAAAGAAACTAAAACTAAACTAAACCGTCTGCACTTCCCACAGAGGAGCGTTCAGGATAAACTGTGGGATTAATGTTTAAAACACATGTGATATTTTTGTGATGAATCACATGTGTGAACAGCCCGAATGGAAATCCATGTCCCGGTGTGTCCCGGTGTGTCCCGGTGTGTCCCGGTTTGTCCCGGTGTGTCCCGGTGTGTCCCGGTGTGTCCCGGTGTGTCCCGGTGTGTCCCGGTGTGTTCCGGTTTGTCCCGGTGTGTCCCGGTGTGTCCCGGTGTGTCCCGGTGTGTCCCGGTGTGTCCCGGTTTGTCCCGGTGTGTCCCGGTGTGTCCCGGTGTGTCCCGGTGTGTCCCGGTGTGTCCCGGTGTGTCCCGGTGTGTCCCGGTGTGTCCCGGTGTGCCCCGGTGTGTCCCAGTTTGTCCCGGTGTGTCCCGGTGTGTCCCGGTGTGCCCCGGTGTGTCCCGGTGTGTCCCGGTGTGCCCCGGTGTGTCCCGGTGTGTCCCGGTGTGTCCCGGTGTGCCCCGGTGTGTCCCAGTTTGTCCCGGTGTGTCCCGGTGTGCCCCGGTGTGTCCCAGTTTGTCCCGGTGTGTCCCGGTGTGTCCCGGTGTGTCCCGGTGTGTCCCGGTGTGTCCCGTGTGTCCCGTGTGTCCGGTGTGCCCAGTGTGTCCCGGTTTGTCCCGGTGTGTCCCGTGTGTCCCGGTGTGTCCCGGTGTGTCCCAGTGTGTCGGTGTGTCCCGGTGTGACCCGGTGTGTCCCGGTGTGCCCCGGTGTGTCAGTGTGCCCGGTGTGCCCGGTGTGTCCCGGTGTGTCAGTGTGCCCCGGTGTGTCCCGGTTTGTCCCGGTGTGTCCCGGTGTGTCCCGGTGTGTCCCGGTGTGCCCCGGTGTGTCCCGGTGTGTCCCGGTGTGCCCCGGTGTGTCCCGGTGTGTCCCGGTGTGCCCCGGTGTGTCCCGGTGTGTCCCGGTGTGCCCCGGTGTGTCCCGGTTTGTCCCGGTGTGTCCCGGTGTGTCCCGGTGTGTCCCGGTGTGTCCCGGTGTGTCCCGGTGTGTCCCGGTGTGTCCCGGTGTGTCCCGGTGTGTCCCGGTGTGCCCCGGTGTGTCCCGGTGTGTCCCGGTGTGTCCCGGTGTGTCCCGGTGTGCCCCGGTGTGTCCCGGTGTGTCCCGGTGTGTCCCGGTGTGTCCCGGTGTGACCCGGTGTGTCCCGGTGAGTCCGGTGTGCCCGGTGTGTCGGTTTGTCGGTGTGTCCCGGTGTGTCGGTGTGTCCCGGTGTGCCCGGTGTGTCCCGGTGTGTCGGTGTGCCCGGTGTGTCAGTGTGTCGGTGTGCCCGGTGTGTCCCGGTGTGTCCCGGTGTGCCCCGGTGTGTCCCGGTTTGTCCCGGTGTGTCCCGGTGTGTCCCGGTTTGTCCCGGTGTGTCCCGGTGTGTCCCGGTGTGTCCCGGTGTGTCCCGGTGTGTCCCGGTTTGTCCCGGTGTGTCCCGGTGTGTCCCGGTGTGTCCCGGTGTGTCCCGGTCAGACCTGGAAGCAGGCGTGGAAGCTCCGCTCCAGCTCCTGCCTCTGGGCCGGGGGCAGAGTCCGGGTCCAGGCCTGGACCAGAGGCCTCCAGCCGAGCACCGACTCGCTCATGAAAACCATCCCGTTACGAGACACAGTGGCCGGGGACGCGTTATCGATGTTATGAGGCTCGAACACGATCTGAGGAACACAAACACGTTTAGTCCTGGTTTAGTCCTGGTTTAGTCCTGCTTTAGTCCTGCTTTAGTCCTGGTTTAGTCCTGGTTCAGTCCTGGTTCAGTCCTGGTTCAGTCCTGGTTCAGTCCTGGTTCAGTCCTGGTTCAGTCCTGGTTTAGTCCTGGTTTAGTCCTGGTTCAGTCCTGGTTCAGTCCTGGTCCAGTCCTGGTCCAGTCCTGGTCCAGGTCCAGTCCCAGTCCTGGTCCAGTCCCAGTCCTGGTCCAGTCTTGGTCCAGTCCTGGTCCAGTCTTGGTCCAGTCCTGGTCCAGTCCTGGTCCAGTCCTGGTCCAGTCCTGGTCCAGTCCTGGTTCAGTCCTGGTCCAGTCCTGGTCCAGGTCCAGTCCCAGTCCTGGTCCAGTCCTGGTCCAGTCCTGGTCCAGGTCCAGTCCCTGTCCTGGTCCAGGTCCAGGTCCAGTCCTGGTCCGGACCTTGCAGCAGGGGGCCATGGGGATCCGGTCTCCGTTGGCCAGGGTCAGAGTTTTGTTGTCGTCTAAAACCGAGTTGAGGTTTTCGATCCAAATGGCGTCGACCGGTCCGTCCAGAACGATCCAGATGTGCTCCCCCTGAGAGAGACCAGCGTCAGACCCGGTCCTGATCCAGTCCAGACCCGGTTTAGTCCTGGCCCAGTCCTGGTCTGGTCCAGTCCATAGTCCGTATATATGAGTGGACTAAGTGACTGTGACGTCTCCACAGCGTCAGCGCCGCTCACATGAGGCTCCTGTTGCCACGGTTACAGGAGCGAATCTGGAGCCAGGTCCACGTTTGGAAATCCTCCCGCGAGTATCATAGCAACAACAAGAGCCAATCATGAGTGAGGAGGTTAAATATGTCGCCCCACTGTCCTGGGAGTGCCGCCCTTCTCACAGCCGGGATATTCTGCACCATTCTGCACCGCTGGATTTGGATGATTCTTGAGAATAAGAAGGAAACTTTTAGCTTTTATCATCAAACTTTAAATCGTAAGTATAAGTCATTGATTTATGTTCTATGTTCTGTTATGTACGAACAACAATACAGTCGATAATTTAATGAAATTCACTTTACTTTTTGCTAGAGAAGTTCTGCTCGTTCAGATTCTAGTAATGTTCACTATTGTAACAGTTGGATTTATTCAGTCATTTTATTTGAAAAATAGTCGATCTTACTTATTTCCTTCATTTTACTTTAAAGAATTTTAATAATAAACCTGACTAAATGAATTGTAAAAAATATATTTTTTTAAGTTATCGAACAAGTTAAAGTTGTGAGACGCAGTCCTTGAGGAACTATCAGTCCACACAGTTAAATCCACACACAAAATGGCAGTGGTCCAGTGACAGTTTTATTAAATGTCTTGATCCACTTGTTAAAGGTCAGGACAGGGTGACCCCCCCACCGCAGCAGGGGCAGGACAGGGTGACCCCCCCACCGCAGCAGGGGCAGGACAGGGTGACCCCCCCACAGCAGCAGGGGCAGGACAGGGTGACCCCCCCACAGCAGCAGGGGCAGAACAGGGTGACCCCCCCACAGCAGCAGGGGCAGAACAGGGTGACCCCCCCACAGCAGCAGGGGCAGGACAGGGTGACCCCCCCACAGCAGCAGGGGCAGAACAGGGTGACCCCCCCACAGCAGCAGGGGCAGGACAGGGTGACCCCCCCACCACAGCAGGGGCAGGACAGGGTGACCCCCCCCACAGCAGCAGGGGCAGGACAGGGTGACCCCCCCACAGCAGCAGGGGCAGGACAGGGTGACCCCCCCACAGCAGCAGGGGCAGAACAGGGTGACCCCCCCACAGCAGCAGGGGCAGGACAGGGTGACCCCCCCCACAGCAGCAGGGGCAGGACAGGGTGATTCCCCCACAGCAGCAGGGGCAGGAAAGCACGAAGGGGAAACGCACTAACTGTCAATCAAACCTGTTGCTAACGCGAGACGGCAGCGACCTCGGGGAATGAAGGCGTCTGATTGGTCCGTTATTGATGCTTATATCTGGATTTAGGAACAAAATAGCGAAATGAAACACTCGGGATCAGGTAGAGCGGATTCAGACGAACAGTTTAAGACCAAAATGACGCGGCTCAGTGCAGCAGTTACGGAGAGAGAGGCGATAAGATCCTAATGGAAGTCAATGGGAAGAAGGGAGAGAAGGAGCCGGAAGAGCCTCCTGGAGCACTTCCTGTTTGGCACGCGGCGGCTAACGGGATAGCTTAGTCCACTCATATATACGGCCTATGGTCCAGTCCTGGTCCTGGTCCGGTTCCGGCCCTGGTCCAGTCCCGGTCCGGTCCCGGACCTTCTTGGCCCTCAGCGTCCTCCTCCAGAGGGTGGAGAAGATCCCGTCGGTCCAGTCGTTGGTGGTCGGGTCCAGGGTCCCGAACATCTGAGGAGCCGTGATGGACTTTGGGTTCATCCTCATCTCCCGGTGAGGAGCTCCACACGATCCCAGAGCTGCCATCAGGGTCCGGATACAGCACGACTTTCCCGAACCACTGGGACCCAGAGCCATCATCCCTGAGGAGGAGAGGAGAGGAGGAGGGGAGGAGAGGAGGAGGGGAGGAGAGGAGGAGAGGAGGAGAGGAGGAGAGGAGAGGAGAGAGGAGGGGAGGAGAGGAGGAGAGGAGAGGAGGAGAGGAGAGAGGAGAGGAGAGGAGGAGAGAGGAGGAGAGGAGAGGAGGAGAGGAGAGGAGAGGAGAGAGGAGGGGAGAGGAGAGAGGAGGGGAGGAGAGGAGAGGAGGAGAGGAGAGGAGGAGAGGAGAGGAGAGGAGAGAGGAGAGGAGAGGAGGAGAGAGGAGGAGAAGAGATCAGGAGAGCAGACAGGAGTACGAGAGGAGAGGGGGAGGAGAGGAGAGGAGGAGGGGAGGAGAGGAGGAGAGAGGAGGAGGAGAGGAGGAGAGGAGAGGAGGAGAGAGGAGAGGAGAGAGGAGAGAGGAGAGGAGGAGGAGAGGAGAGAGGAGGGGAGGAGAGAGGCGAGGAGGAGAGGAGGAGAGGAGAGAGGTGGGGAGGGGGGGGGGAGGGGAGAGGAGCGAGGAGGGGCGAGGAGAGAGGAGGGGAGAGGAGAGAGGAGGGGAGGAGAGAGGAGGGGAGGAGAGGAGAGAGGAGAGGAGAGGAGAGGAGAGAGGAGGGGAGGAGAGGAGAGAGGAGAGAGGAGAGGAGAGAGGAGAGGAGGAGAGAGGAGAGGAGAGAGGAGAGAGGAGAGGAGGAGGGTTTGTGCGTAGTTTGTGCGTAGTTTGTGCGTAGTTTGTGCGTAGTTTGTGCGTAGTTTGTGCGTAGTTTGTGTGTAGTTTGTGCGTAGTTTGTGCTTAGTTTGTGCTTAGTTTGTGTGTTGTTTGTGTGTAGTTTGTGTGTTGTTTGTGTGTTGTTTGTGTGTAGTTTGTGTGTAGTTTGTGCGTAGTTTGTGCTTAGTTTGTGCTTAGTTTGTGTGTTGTTTGTGTGTAGTTTGTGCGTAGTTTGTGCGTAGTTTGTGCGTAGTTTGTGCGTAGTTTGTGCGTAGTTTGTGCGTAGTTTGTGTGTAGTTTGTGCGTAGTTTGTGTGTAGTTTGTGTGGTTTGTGCGTAGTTTGTGCGTAGTTTGTGCGTAGTTTGTGTGTTGTTTGTGCGTAGTTTGTGTGTAGTTTGTGTGGTTTGTGCGGTTTGTGCGGTTTGTGCGTAGTTTGTGTGTTGTTTGTGTAGTTTGTGTGGTTTGTGCGTAGTTTGTGTGTTGTTTGTGTAGTTTGTGTGGTTTGTGCGTAGTTTGTGTGTTGTTTGTGTAGTTTGTGTGTAGTTTGTGCGTAGTTTGTGTGTTGTTTGTGTAGTTTGTGTGTAGTTTGTGCGTAGTTTGTGTGTTGTTTGTGTAGTTTGTGTGTAGTTTGTGTGTAGTTTGTGCGTAGTTTGTGTGTTGTTTGTGTAGTTTGTGTAGTTTGTGTGTAGTTTGTGCGTAGTTTGTGTGTTGTTTGTGTAGTTTGTGTGTAGTTTGTGCGTAGTTTGTGCGTAGTTTGTGTGTTGTTTGTGTAGTTTGTGTGTAGTTTGTGTGTAGTTTGTGTGTAGTTTGTGTAGTTTGTGTGTAGTTTGTGTGTAGTTTGTGTGTAGTTTGTGTGTAGTTTGTGCGTAGTTTGTGCGTAGTTTGTGTGTTGTTTGTGTAGTTTGTGTGTAGTTTGTGTGTAGTTTGTGTGTAGTTTGTGTGTAGTTTGTGTGTAGTTTGTGTAGTTCGTGTGTCCTCACCGTGTCGGACTCTCTGCGTCTCGTACAGCTGCACCACCTTGAGGACCCAGGCGCTGTGAGGCACCAGCCCAGAGCGCTCACACTGGCTCTGGATCGCCCTCTGCAGGTCCGGGTACTCCGCTTTGTCCACCACTGCTCCAGGAGTCACAGGGGTCAGGGGTCACATGGGGGTCACACAGGGGTCACACAGGGGTCACACAGGGGTCACACAGGGGTCACACAGGGGTCAGGGGTCACACAGGGGTCAGGGGTCACACAGGGGTCACACAGGGGTCACACAGGGGTCAGGGGTCACACAGGGGTCAGGGGTCACACAGGGGTAAATGGAAAAATGAAACTCACCGATTCCAGGAAACAGGTCATTGATGAGACTCATGAACAGAGGCTCATCTTCATCCACCTGGAAAAGTCACAGGTTTAGTTCTGCTTTAGTCCTGGTTCAGTCTTAGTGTAGTCCAGGTCTAGTCCAGGTCCAGTCCAGGTCCAGTCCAGGTCCAGTCCGGGTCCAGTCCGGGTCCAGTCCGGGTCCAGTCCGGGTCCAGTCCGGGTCCAGTCCGGGTCCAGACCAGTTTGGACAGGTTCATGTCCCTCAGGACCCTCATGACCACAGTGTCCTCAGGTTCTGTGGGGTTCTGCCTCTTCACTGAGCCCAGAGTCCGCAGCACAGACAGGATGTTCCTCAGGCCAAAGTCGTAATGGACCTGAAACACAAACACATCAGAGCGAGGGGGCGGGGCAGAGCGAGGGGCGAGGCAGAGCGAGGGGCGGGGCAGAGCGAGGGGCGGGGCAGAGGGAGGGGCGGGGCAGAGGGAGGGGCGGGGCAGAGCGAGGGGGCGGGGCAGAGAACCTCAAGAACAAGAACAAAGTTCTTATGGAGGATGAAGAGGCCTTTAGACCTGCTGGTACTGGTCTGTAGAGTGTGGGACCTGCTCAGACAGAGTGGTCCCTGTCAGCCCCTGTCAGCCCCTGTCAGCCCCTGTCAGTCCCTGTCAGCCCCTGTCAGCCCCTGTCAGTCCCTGTCAGTCCCTGTCAGCCCCTGTCAGCCCCTCTCAGTCCCTGTCAGCCCCTCTCAGCCCCTCTCAGCCCCTGTCAGCCCCTGTCAGTCCCTGTCAGTCCCTGTCAGTCCCTGTCAGCCCCTGTCAGCCCCTGTCAGTCCCTGTCAGTCCCTGTCAGCCCCTGTCAGTCCCTGTCAGCCCCTGTCAGCCCCTGTCAGTCCCTGTCAGTCCCTGTCAGTCCCTGTCAGCCCCTCTCAGTCCCTGTCAGTCCCTGTCAGCCCCTGTCAGCCCCTGTCAGCCCCTGTCAGTCCCTGTCAGCCCCTGTCAGTCCCTGTCAGTCCCTGTCAGCCCCTCTCAGTCCCTCTCAGTCCCTGTCAGCCCCTGTCAGTCCCTCTCAGTCCCTCTCAGTCCCTGTCAGCCCCTGTCAGCCCCTGTCAGCCCCTGTCAGTCCCTCTCAGTCCCTGTCAGTCCCTGTCAGCCCCTGTCAGCCCCTGTCAGTCCCTGTCAGTCCCTGTCAGCCCCTGTCAGCCCCTGTCAGTCCCTGTCAGTCCCTGTCAGTCCCTCTCAGTCCCTGTCAGCCCCTGTCAGCCCCTGTCAGCCCCTGTCAGTCCCTGTCAGCCCCTGTCAGTCCCTGTCAGTCCCTGTCAGCCCCTGTCAGTCCCTGTCAGCCCCTCTCAGTCCCTGTCAGCCCCTGTCAGCCCCTGTCAGTCCCTGTCAGTCCCTGTCAGTCCCTGTCAGCCCCTGTCAGTCCCTGTCAGCCCCTCTCAGCCCCTGTCAGCCCCTGTCAGCCCCTGTCAGTCCCTGTCAGCCCCTGTCAGTCCCTGTCAGCCCCTGTCAGTCCCTGTCAGTCCCTGTCAGCCCCTGTCAGCCCCTGTCAGCCCCTCTCAGCCCCTGTCAGCCCCTGTCAGCCCCTCTCAGCCCCTGTCAGCCCCTGTCAGTCCCTGTCAGCCCCTGTCAGTCCCTGTCAGTCCCTGTCAGTCCCTGTCAGCCCCTGTCAGTCCCTGTCAGTCCCTGTCAGCCCCTGTCAGCCCCTGTCAGCCCCTGTCAGCCCCTGTCAGCCCCTGTCAGCCCCTGTCAGTCCCTGTCAGCCCCTGTCAGCCCCTGTCAGTCCCTGTCAGTCCCTGTCAGTCCCTCTCAGTCCCTGTCAGTCCCTCTCAGTCCCTCTCAGTCCCTGTCAGTCCCTGTCAGTCCCTCTCAGCCCCTGTCAGCCCCTGTCAGTCCCTGTCAGCCCCTGTCAGTCCCTGCCGTACCTGCTTGGACAGCTGCTCCTCACACAGCTTGTACAGTGTGTAGAACTTGCGGCTCAGGCTCTGGTTTTCCCTGAATCCGGCGCTGGCGAGTTTCACCCTCATGATGATGGCTCGGTCCGGGACCATCATGGCCACGGTCCGGAACTGGATCTTCAGGTTCTCCGGGAGCTCCTGCCGCCCGGCGTATCCAGGGTTCTGACGGAGAGGAACATCACAACAACACGAGAAACATCAGAGACGTTCAGGAAAACACGGACGACACGACCCCGGGATGAACGAACGACACATATTCAAATATGGATCCGGCTCCAGATTAGACACGATAACTGATCAGCTCGAGTTTTTACCCAAGAGCGTTTTTAAACACAGCTAAACTCTCGTTGGCTCGTCCTCCTGAGTTATTATTGACATGGAAACATGTGGACACTAAACCCGGTCTAAACCCGGTCTAAACCCGGTCTAAAGCCGGTCTAAAGCCGGTCTAAAGCCGGTCTAAAGCCGGTCTAAACCCGGTCTAAACCCGGTCTAAAGCCGGTCTAAACCCGGTCTAAACCCGGTCTAAACCCGGTCTAAACCCGGTCTAAAGCCGGTCTAAACCCGGTCTAAACCCGGTCTAAAGCCGGTCTAAAGCCGGTCTAAAGCCGGTCTAAACCCGGTCTAAACCCGGTCTAAACCCGGTCTAAACCCGGTCTAAACCCGGTCTAAACCCGGTCTAAACCCGGTCTAAAGCCGGTCTAAACCCGGTCTAAACCCGGTCTAAACCCGGTCTAAACCCGGTCTAAACCCGGTCTAAACCCGGTCTAAACCCGGTCTAAACCCGGTCTAAAGCCTCCTGGTTACCATGGTGAGGAAGATCCCAAACTCCGGGTCCATCTCGACCTCGTCTCCGTCCGAAAACACAAAGCTTTTCTTCTTGTTCTTCTTACACTGCAGCACGATGTAAATCTGCTGCGCCGCCACCGACAGGACGGGAAGCTCGATGCGATTAAACTCATCGAAGCATCCCCAGGCCCCGGACTGAGCCAGACCTGCAACAGACCGGGACTGAACCAGGACTGGACCAGGACTGGACCAGGACTGGACCAGGACTGAACCAGGACTGAACCAGGACTGAACCAGGACTGGACCAGGACTGAACCAGGACTGAACCAGGACTGGACCAGGACTGAACCAGGACTGAACCAGGACTGAACCAGGACTGGACCAGGACTGAACCAGGACTGAACCAGGACTGAACCAGGACTGAACCAGGACTGAACCAGGACTGAACCAGGACTGAACCAGGACTGAACCAGGACTGGACCAGGACTGGACCAGGACTGAACCAGGACTGAACCAGGACTGGACCAGGACTGAACCAGGACTGAACCAGGACTGAACCAGGACTAAACCAGGACTAAACCAGGACTGAACCAGGACTGAACCAGGACTGAACCAGGACTGAACCAGGACTAAACCAGGACTGAACCAGGACTGAACCAGGACTGAACCAGGACTGGACCAGGACTGAACCAGGACTGAACCAGGACTGAACCAGGACTGAACCAGGACTGGACCAGGACTGAACCAGGACTGAACCAGGACTGAACCAGGACTAAACCAGGACTAAACCAGGACTGAACCAGGACTGAACCAGGACTGAACCAGGACCAGACCAGCAACAGACCGGGACTGAACCAGGACTGAACCAGGACTGAACCAGGACTGAACCAGGACTGAACCAGGACTGAACCAGGACTGAACCAGGACTGAACCAGGACTGGACCAGGACTGGACCAGGACTGAACCAGGACTGAACCAGGACTGAACCAGGACTGAACCAGGACTGAACCAGGACTGAACCAGGACTGAACCAGGACTGAACCAGGACTAAACCAGGACTGAACCAGGACTGAACCAGGACTAAACCAGGACTGAACCAGGACTGAACCAGGACTGAACCAGGACTAAACCAGGACTAAACCAGGACTGAACCAGGACTGAACCAGGACTGAGCCAGGACTGAACCAGGACTGAACCAGGACTGAGCCAGGACTGAACCAGGACTAAACCAGGACTGAACCAGGACTGAACCAGGACTGAACCAGGACTGAACCAGGACTGAACCAGGACTAAACCAGGACTGAACCAGGACCAGACCAGCAACAGACCGGGACTGAACCAGGACTGAACCAGGACTAAACCAGGACTGAACCAGGACTGAACCAGGACTGAACCAGGACTAAACCAGGACTAAACCAGGACTGAACCAGGACTGAACCAGGACTAAACCAGGACTAAACCAGGACTGAACCAGGACTGAACCAGGATTAAACCAGGACTGAACCAGGACTGAACCAGGACTGAGCCAGGACTGAACCAGGACTAAACCAGGACTGAACCAGGACTGAACCAGGACTGAACCAGGACTGAACCAGGACTGAACCAGGACTAAACCAGGACTGAACCAGGACCAGACCAGCAACAGACCGGGACTGAACCAGGACTGAACCAGGACTGAACCAGGACTAAACCAGGACTGAACCAGGACTGAACCAGGACTGAACCAGGACTGAACCAGGACTGAACCAGGACTGAACCAGGACCAGACCAGCACACGGGGAGGGCATCTGACACAATCTGACACACGGAGGGCATCTGACACAATCTGACACACGGGAGGGCATCTGACACAATCTGACACAAGGGGAGGGCATCTGAACACACTGACACACGGGAGGCATCTGACACAATCTGACACACGGGGAGGGCATCTGACACAATCTGACACAATCTGACACAATCTGACACACGGGGAGGGCATCTGACACAATCTGACACAATCTGACACACGGGGGAGGGCATCTGACACACGGGAGGGCATCTGACACAATCTGACACACGGGGAGGGCATCTGACACACGGGAGGGCATCTGACACACGGGAGGGCATCTGACACAATCTGACACACGGGAGGGCATCTGACACAATCTGACACACGGGAAGGGCATCTGACACACGGGAGGGCATCTGACACAATCTGACACACGGGAGGGCATCTGACACACTCTGACACAGGACAATCTGACACAGGAGGCATCTGACACAATCTGACACACGGGGAGGGCATCTGACACAATCTGACACACGGGAGGGCATCTGGACACATCTGAGGAGGGCATCTGACACAATCTGACACACGGAGGCATCTGACACAATCTGACACAGGAGGGCATCTGACACGGGAGGCATCTGACCTCTGACATCTGACACTCTGACACAGGAGGGCATCTGACACACTGACACAGGCATCTGACACTCTGACACAGGAGGCATCTGACACATCTGGCATCTGACACACTCTGACACAGGAGGGCATCTGCACTGACACCAGGAGGCATCTGACACAATCTGACCGAGGCATCTGACACATCTGGTCTGACACAGCATCTGGAGGGCATCTGCTGACACACATCTGACACACGGAGGCATCTGGCACACTCTCTAGGGCATCTCCTACACAGGGGGAGGGCATCTGACACAATCTGACACACGGGGAGGGCATCTGACACACTCTGACACACGGGGAGGGCATCTGACACACTCTGACCCACGGGGAGGGCATCTGACACACTCTGACCCACGGGGAGGGCATCTGACACACTCTGACCCACGGGGAGGGCATCTGACACAATCTGACACACGGGGAGGGCATCTGACACACGGGGAGGGCATCTGACACAATCTGACACACGGGGAGGGCATCTGACACACTCTGACACACGGGGAGGGCATCTGACACACTCTGACACACGGGGAGGGCATCTGACACAATCTGACACACGGGGAGGGCATCTGACACACGGGAGGGCATCTGACACACTCTGACACACGGGGAGGGCATCTGACACACTCTGACCCACGGGGAGGGCATCTGACACACTCTGACACACGGGGAGGGCATCTGACACACTCTGACCCACGGGGAGGGCATCTGACACACTCTGACCCACGGGGAGGGCATCTGACACAATCTGACACACGGGGAGGGCATCTGACACACGGGGAGGGCATCTGACACACTCTGACACACGGGGAGGGCATCTGACACACTCTGACACACGGGGAGGGCATCTGACACACTCTGACACACGGGAGGGCATCTGACACACTCTGACACACGGGGAGGGCATCTGACACACTCTGACACACGGGGAGGGCATCTGACACACTCTGACCCACGGGGAGGGCATCTGACACACTCTGACCCACGGGGAGGGCATCTGACACACTCTGACACACGGGGAGGGCATCTGACACACTCTGACACACGGGGAGGGCATCTGACACACTCTGACCCACGGGGAGGGCATCTGACACACTCTGACCCACGGGGAGGGCATCTGACACAATCTGACACACGGGGAGGGCATCTGACACACTCTGACACACGGGGAGGGCATCTGACACACTCTGACACACGGGGAGGGCATCTGACACACTGACACACAGGTGCTGTACCTGTTCCCGCGGGCCCTGCCGGAGCTCCTCCCAGACTCATGCCGAGCGCCTGAGACAGAGTGATGTAGCACCTGCACACAGACAGGGGGCGCTCACACAGCTTCAGGGTTCTACGGTGGCCCAAGAGCTCCATATTCAAATCATTTTATTCAATACAGTGAATGGAGAAAAATGTGACTTTTGGCTGAGCAGATGTCCAGAAAAGTTCAGGACAGTCCCAAAGTCTAAGGTCCTGAGTCCCAAATCTGGCCCTAAATGTCCCGAAAATCGCTAACAGCAAAAGCCTCAGTGCAGGTGCTGGGAGGAAACACCTGACGGCCAAAGCCCAGAGCCATGAAATGGATTCTGGAAGGTAGAAAATAGACTTTGAGGTCATGATTTGTGTGAAAAAAAACCACTGTCCTGAATCTCAGCCAGTCTCATGTGGTCAGAGCTGATGAGAAATCACTAAATATAGAACCTCCTGTGTGTGAGACAGGAGGAAAGCACCTTTACCACTCAGGTTATATTTACACTGTGGAGGGTCACCTGACCAGGTACTGTGGGTCAGGGGCATGATGACAGGGGCATGATGACAGGGGCATGATGACAGGGGCGTGGTGACAGAGGCGTGGTGACAGAGGCGTGGTGACAGAGGCGTGGTGACAGAGGCGTGATGACAGGGGCGTGGTGACAGGGGCATGATGACAGGGGCATGATGACAGAGGCATGATGACAGAGGCGTGATGACAGGGGCGTGGTGACAGGGGCATGATGACAGGGGCATGATGACAGAGGCATGATGACAGAGGCATGATGACAGAGGCGTGATGACAGGGGCGTGGTGACAGGGGCATGATGGCAGGGGCATGATGACAGGGGCATGATGACAGGGGCATGATGACAGGGGCATGATGACAGGGGCGTGGTGACAGGGGCATGATGACAGGGGCATGATGACAGGGGCATGATGACAGGGGCATGATGACAGGGGCATGATGACAGGGGCATGATGACAGGGGCGTGGTGACAGGGGCGTGGTGACAGGGGCATGATGGCAGGGGCATGATGACAGGGGCGTGATGACAGGGGCGTGGTGACAGGGGCATGATGACAGGGGCATGATGACAGGGGCATGATGGCAGGGGCATGATGGCAGGGGCATGATGACAGGGGCATGATGACAGGGGCATGATGACAGGGGCGTGGTGACGGGGCGTACCTGTCGGTCAGGGGCGTACCTGTCGGTCAGGGGCATGATGACAGGGGCGTACCTGTTGGTCAGAGGCGTACCTGTCGGTCAGGGGCGTACCTGTTGGTCAGGGGCGTACCTGTCGGTCAGGGGCGTACCTGTCGGTCAGGGGCGTACCTGTCGGTCAGGGGCATGATGACAGGGGCGTACCTGTCGGTCAGGGGCGTACCTGTGGGTCAGGGGCGTACCTGTCGGTCAGGGGCGTGATGACAGGGGCGTACCTGTCGGTCAGGGGCGTACCTGTCGGTCAGGGGCGTACCTGTCGGTCAGGGGCGTACCTGTCGGTCAGAGGCGTACCTGACGGTCAGGGGCGTACCTGTGGGTCAGGGGCGTACCTGTGGGTCAGGGGCGTGATGACAGGGGCGTACCTGTCGGTCAGAGGCGTACCTGTCGGTCAGAGGCGTACCTGTCTGTCAGGGGCGTACCTGTCGGTCAGGGGCGTACCTGTCGGTCAGGGGCGTACCTGTCGGTCAGAGGCGTACCTGTCTGTCAGGGGCGTACCTGTCGGTCAGGGGCGTACCTGTCGGTCAGGGGCGTACCTGTCGGTCAGGGGCGTACCTGTGGGTCAGGGGCGTACCTGTGTGTCAGGGGCGTACCTGTGTGTCAGGGGCGTACCTGTGGGTCAGGGGCGTACCTGTCGGTCAGGGGCATGATGACAGGGGCGTACCTGTTGGTCAGGGGCGTACCTGTGGGTCAGGGGCGTACCTGTCGGTCAGGGGCGTACCTGTGGGTCAGGGGCGTACCTGTGGGTCAGGGGCGTATCTGTCGGTCAGGGGCGTACCTGTGGGTCAGGGGCGTACCTGACGGTCAGGGGCGTACCTGTGGGTCAGGGGCGTACCTGTGGGTCAGGGGCGTACCTGTGGGTCAGGGGCGTACCTGTGGGTCAGGGGCGTACCTGTGGGTCAGGGGCGTACCTGTGGGTCAGGGGCGTACCTGTGGGTCAGGGGCGTACCTGTCGGTCAGGGGCGTACCTGACGGTCAGGGGCGTACCTGTGGGTCAGGGGCGTACCTGTGGGTCAGGGGCGTACCTGTTGGTCAGGGGCGTACCTGTCGGTCAGGGGCGTACCTGTGGGTCAGGGGCGTACCTGTTGGTCAGGGGCGTACCTGTCGGTCAGGGGCGTACCTGTGGGTCAGGGGCGTACCTGTGGGTCAGGGGCGTACCTGTGGGTCAGGGGCGTACCTGTGGGTCAGGGCGTACCTGTGGGTCAGGGGCGTACCTGTGGGTCAGGGGCGTACCTGCGTGTCAGGGGCGTACCTGTGGGTCAGGGGCGTACCTGTGGGTCAGGGGCGTACCTGTCGGTCAGGGGCGTACCTGTCGGTCAGGGGCGTGATGACAGGGGCGTACCTGTGGGTCAGGGGCGTACCTGTGGGTCAGGGGCGTACCTGTGGGTCAGGGGCGTACCTGTGGGTCAGGGGCGTACCTGTCGGTCAGGGGCGTACCTGTGGGTCAGGGGCGTACCTGTGGGTCAGGGGCGTACCTGTCGGTCAGGGGCGTACCTGTCGGTCAGGGGCGTGATGACGAGCCGGTCGGTGCAGCCCAGGTACTCGTTGCAGTAGCTGAACTGGACGTCGGTGATGTGGATCAGGCACCGGTCGCTCTCCTCACAGAAGGAAAAACGAGACTGTTTCTGCCACTCGAAATCTGAGACCGAACGAACGCCCAGACGCACCTGAGGAGGAGAGGAGAGGAGGAGAGGAGAGGAGAGGAGGAGGAGAGGAGAGGAGGAGAGGAGAGGAGGAGGAGGAGGAGAGAGGAGGAGGAGAGAGGAGAAGGAGAGGAGGAGAGAGGAGAGGAGGAGAGGAGGAGAGAGGAGGAGGAGAGGAGGAGAGAGGAGGAGGAGGAGAGGAGGAGAGAGGAGGAGAGGAGAGGAGGAGAGGAGAGGAGGAGGAGGAGGAGAGAGGAGGAGGAGAGAGGAGAAGGAGAGGAGGAGAGAGGAGAGGAGGAGAGGAGGAGAGAGGAGGAGAGAGGAGGAGGAGAGGAGAGAGGAGAGGAGGAGAGGAGAGAGGAGAGGAGGTGAGGAGGAGGAGAGGAGGAGGAGAGGAGGAGGAGGAGGAGGAGAGGAGGAGGAGAGAGAGGAGAGGAGGAGAGAGGAGGAGGAGAGGAGGAGAGAGGAGGAGGAGAGGAGGAGAGAGGAGAGGAGGAGAGAGGAGGAGGAGAGAGGAGGAGGAGGAGAGGAGGAGGAGGAGAGGAGGAGGAGAGAGGAGAGGAGGAGGAGAGGAGGAGGAGAAGAGAGGAGGAGGAGGAGGAGAGGAGGAGGAGAGGAGGAGAGAGGAGAGGAGAGGAGAGGAGAGGAGGAGGAGGAGGAGAGGAGAGGAGGAGAGGAGAGGAGGAGAGAGGAGGAGGAGGAGGAGAGAGGAGGAGGAGAGGAGGAGAGAGGAGAGGAGGAGAGAGGAGGAGGAGAGAGGAGGAGGAGGAGAGGAGGAGGAGAGAGGAGAGGAGGAGGAGAGGAGGAGGAGAAGAGAGGAGGAGGAGGAGAGAGGAGGAGGAGAGAGGAGAAGGAGAGGAGGAGAGAGGAGAGGAGGAGAGAGGAGGAGGAGAGGAGAGAGGAGAGGAGGAGAGTGGAGGAGGAGAGGAGGAGAGAGGAGGAGGAGAGGAGAGGTGGAGAGAGGAGGAGAGAGGAGGAGGAGAGAGGAGAGGAGGAGAGGAGGAGAGAGGAGTGGAGAGGAGAGGAGAGGAGGAGGAGGAGGAGAGGAGAGGAGGAGAGGAGAGGAGGAGAGAGGAGGAGGAGAGGAGGAGAGAGGAGGAGAGGAGGAGATAGGAGAGGAGGAGAGAGGAGGAGGAGAGAGGAGGAGGAGGAGAGGAGGAGAGAGGAGGAGGAGGAGGAGAGGAGAGGAGGAGAGGAGGAGAGGAAGAGAGGAGAGGAGAGGAGGAGAGGAGAGGAGGAGGAGGAGAGGAGAGGAGGAGAGGAGGAGGAGGAGGAGGAGGAGGAGGAGGAGGAGAGGAGGAGAGGAGAGGAGAGGAGAGGAGGAGAGGAGGAGAGAGGAGAGGAGGAGGAGAGGAGGAGAGAGGAGAGGAGGAGGAGGAGGAGGAGGAGGAGAGAGGAGGAGAGAGGAGGAGGAGGAGGAGGAGGAGGATTAACTGATTGGTCTGTAGAAACATTATCACAATTCTGACCTATGAAGATTCAGCTGCTCTGTGCCGCCTCAGCCCAGCAGGCTAATGCTAATGCTACAGGCTAATGCTAATGCTATAGGCTAACGAATGGAGAACTACAGAGCTGTGTGCTATGGCCGCTAAACCAAACCTGCGCCCATAATGTGACTGAGGAGTGTGTGGAGAGAGCGTGATGTTCTGGAGAGAATGAACTGAACGACTTTTGATCAGGACGATGATTTTAAGGTGCTGAGAGAACTGCGTATGAATGAGGACACAGAATTTGAATGATGCTCCGGTCATTATAAACACATTCTCTTTATTTGTATTGATGAACTAAAACATCAGCCTGCGCAGGGACGACAGGTGGAAATTAGCACTGGCGCTACAACCTGATACAAGCATCTCTCCTGCTGAGGTTAATGGAGACTGTGCACTGTCCCTGTCATTAAATAAACTAAAACTAAGCTACGTTTGCCTCAACCGAAACAGGAGAGCGGGAGGGTGTTTTATGGTGTGTTGCGGTGTGTTGCGGTGTGTTACGGTGTGTTTCGGTGTGTTTCGGTGTGTTTCGGTGTGTTACGGTGTGTTTCGGTGTGTTTCGGTGTGTTTCGGTGTGTTACATCGCGTTGCAGTGTGTTACGGTGTGTTTCGGTGTGTTTCGGTGTGTTTCGGTGTGTTTCGGTGTGTTTCGGTGTGTTACATCGCGTTGCAGTGTGTTACGGTGTGTTTCGGTGTGTTTCGGTGTGTTTCGGTGTGTTACGGTGTGTTACGGTGTGTTTCGGTGTGTTTCGGTGTGTTTCGGTGTGTTGCGGTGTGTTGCGGTGTGTTGCGGTGTAATGGTGTGTTATGTGTGTATTACGGTGTGTTTCGTGTTTGATGTATTTGGTGTGGTTTCGTGTGTTTCGTGTTTCTGTGTGTTCCGGTGTGTTACGGTGTGTTTCGGTGTGTTTCGGTGTGTTTCGGTGTGTTACGGTGTGTTGCGGTGTGTTGCGGTGTGTTTCGGAGTGTTGCGGTGTGTTGCGGTGTGTTGCGGTGTGTTTCGGTGTGTTTCGGTGTGTTGCGGTGTGTTGCGGTGTGTATGGTGTATGTGCGGTGTTATGGTGTGTTGTGTATGTTTAGTGTTTCGTGTGTTGCAGTGTATTGCAGTGTGTATGTTGGTGTGTTCGGTGTGTTTCGGTGTATTACGGTGTATTTGGTGTGTTTCGTGTGTTTGCGGTGTATTGCAGTGTATGTATGTGTGTTGCGGTGTGTATGGTGTGTTGCGTGTGTTGCAGTGTGTATGCGGTGTGTTTCGGTGTGTTACGGTGTGTTTCGGTGTGTTTCGGTGTGTTACGGTGTGTTACGGTGTGTTTCGGTGTGTTTCGGTGTGTTTCGGTGTGTTACGGTGTGTTTCGGTGTGTTTCGGTGTGTTTCGGTGTGTTACGGTGTGTTTCGGTGTGTTTCGGTGTGTTTCGGTGTGTTACATCGCGTTGCAGTGTGTTACGGTGTGTTTCGGTGTGTTTCGGTGTGTTTCGGTGTGTTACATTGCGTTGCAGTGTGTTACGGTGTGTTTCGGTGTGTTTCGGTGTGTTTCGGTGTGTTACGGTGTGTTACGGTGTGTTACGGTGTGTTTCGGTGTGTTTCGGTGTGTTTCGGTGTGTTTCGGTGTGTTTCGGTGTGTTACGGTGTGTTACGGTGTTTCGTGTGTTATGGTGTGTTGCGGTGTGTTACGTGTGTTGCGGTGTGTTACGGTGTCTTAAGGTGTTGCGGTGTGTTACGGTGTGTTCCGGTGTGTTGCGGTGTGTTGCGGTGTGTTGCGGTGTGTTTCGTGTGTTACGGTGTGTTACGGTGTGTTACGGTGTGTTACGGTGTGTTACGGTGTGTTACGGTGTGTTACGGTGTGTTACGGTGTGTTTCGGTGTGTTTCGGTGTGTTTCGGTGTGTTTCGGTGTGTTGCGGTGTGTTGCGGTGTGTTGCGGTGTGTTTCGGTGTGTTTCGGTGTGTTGCGGTGTGTTGCGGTGTGTTGCGGTGTGTTGCGGTGTGTTTCGTGTGTTGTGTTACGGTGTGTTGCGGTGTGTTGCGGTGTGTTGCGGTGTGTTGCGGTGTGTTACGGTGTGTTGCGGTGTGTGTTATGCGGTGTTATTGTGTTTCGGTGTTTCGTGTGTTATGGTGTGGTTATGTGTGTGGTTATGTGTGTTATGTGTGTTATGTGTGTGTTATGTGTGTTTCGTGTGTTTCGTGTGTTTCGTGTTTCGTGTGTTTCGTGTGTTATGTGTGTGTATGCGTGTGTTATGTGTGTTGTGTGTGTTATGTGTGCGGTGTATGCGGTGTTATGTGTGTGTTATGTGTGTTTCGTGTGTTTCGTGTTTCGTGTGTTACATGTGTGTTATGTGTATTATGGTGTGTTATGTGTGTGTTATGTGTATGGTGTTATGTGTGTGTTATGTGTGTATTTCGTGTGTTACGGTGTGTTATGTGTGTTATGGTGTGTTATGTGTGTTATGTGTGTTTCAGGTTATGGTGTGTAAGTGGTGTGTGTGTTTATGTGTGTTTCGGTGTGTTTCTGCAGGTTTCGTGTGTTTCTGGTGTTTCGTGTGTTTCGTGTGTTTCGTGTGTTACGGTGTGTTTGGTGTATTCTGGTGTGTTTGGTGTGTTCGGTGTGTTTCGGTGTTACGGTGTATTACGGTGTATTCACGGTGTATTCACGGTGTGTTGCAGTGTATTGCGGTGTGTTTCATTGTGTTTCTGTATGTGTTTCGTGTGTTCGTGTGTGCAGTGTGTTGCGGTGTGTTTCGTGTGTTTGGTGTGTTTGGTGTGTTTGGTGTGTTTGGTGTGTTTGGTGTATTTCGGTGTGTTGCGGTGTATTTGCGGTGTGTTGCGGTGTGTTGCAGTGTGTTGCGGTTATGTTACGTGTGTTGCGGTGTGTTGCGGTGTGTTGCGGTGTGTTACGGTGTGTTACGGTGTGTTACGGTGTGTTTCGGTGTGTTTGGTGTGTTTGGTGTATTTCCGTGTGTTTCGTGTGTTTCGTGTATTACGGTGTGTTCTGGTGTGTTTCGTGTGTTACGGTGTGTGCAGTGTGTTTCGTGTGTTTCGTGTGTTTCGTGTGTTACGGTGTATTCACGTGTTTCGTGTGTTACGGTGTGTTATGTGTGTTTCGTGTGTTCGGTGTGTTTCGTGTGTTTCGTGTGTTTGGTGTTATGTGTGTTGGTGTGTATGCGGTGTGTGCGGTGTATTTGCGGTGTGTTATGTGTGTTATGGTGTGTTTCGTGTGTTTCGGTGTGTTACGGTGTGTTATGTGTGTTATGTGTGTTATGTGTGTTTCGTGTGTTTGGTGTAGGTTATGTGTGTGTTATGTGTGTTTCGGTGTGTTACGGTGTGTTACGGTGTGTTATGGTGTGTTGCGGTGTGTTATGTGTGTTTCAGTGTGTTTCGTGTGTTATGGTGTGTTTCGGTGTGTTTCGTGTGTTTCGTGTGTTTCGTGTGTTTCGTGTGTTGCGGTGTGTTGCGGTGTATTGCGGTGTTATGTGTGTGTTATGGTGTGTGTTTCGTGTGTTGCGGTGTGTTGCGGTGTGTTTCGTGTGTTTCGGTGTGTTTCGGTGTGTTTCGGTGTGTTTCGGTGTGTTTCGGTGTGTTTCGTGTGTTGCGGTGTGTTGCGGTGTGTTTCGTGTTACGGTGTGTTTCGTGTGTTTGGTGTGTTTGGTGTGTTACGGTGTGTTTCGTGTGTTCGTGTGTATTTGGTGTGTTTCGTGTGTATTTGCGGTGTGTTGCGGTGTATTTCGTGTATTACAGTGTGTTTCGGTGTTTCGGTGTATTCTGGTGTGTTACGGTGTATTCTGGTGTATTTGGTGTGTGGTGTGTGTTTCGGTGTGTTTCGGTGTGTTACGGTGTGTTTCGGTGTGTTTCGGTGTGTTGCGGTGTGTTGCGGTGTGTTGCGGTGTGTTACGGTGTGTTTCGGTGTGTTTCGGTGTGTTACGGTGTGTTTCGGTGTGTTTCGGTGTGTTGCGGTGTGTTGCGGTGTGTTACGGTGTGTTTCGGTGTGTTTCGGTGTGTTACGGTGTGTTTCGGTGTGTTGCGGTGTGTTGCGGTGTGTTACGGTGTGTTGTTGGGTGTGAGCAGGTGCGTCAGGTTGTGTTGCTGTGTAAACTTTGCTCTTGGCTGTGCTCTGTGCTCCTGATAAAGTTCAGCCAGTAGTGACTAAAATGACAGTTTCTGGCATTAGTCATAATTTTATGGCCTGTACATAACACATATATTTATGATACAGATTTATCATTTTGACTTCCAGGTTAGTGGGAATGTCGGGTGTTCCAGGTTTGTGGGAATGTCGGGTGTTCCAGGTTAGTGGGAATGTCGGGTGTTCCAGGTTAGTGGGAATGTCGGGTGTTCCAGGTTTGTGGGAATGTCGGGTGTTCCAGGTTTGTGGGAATGTCGGGTGTTCCAGGTTAGTGGGAATGTCGGGTGTTCCAGGTTAGTGGGAATGTCGGGTGTTCCAGGTTAGTGGGAATGTCGGGTGTTCCAGGTTAGTGGGAATGTCGGGTGTTCCAGGTTAGTGGGAATGTCGGGTGTTCCAGGTTAGTGGGAATGTCGGGTGTTCCAGGTTAGTGGGAATGTCGGGTGTTCCAGGTTTGTGGGAATGTCGGGTGTTCCAGGTTTGTGGGAATGTCGGGTGTTCCAGGTTAGTGGGAATGTCGGGTGTTCCAGGTTAGTGGGAATGTCGGGTGTTCCAGGTTAGTGGGAATGTCGGGTGTTCCAGGTTAGTGGGAATGTCGGGTGTTCCAGGTTAGTGGGAATGTCGGGTGTTCCAGGTTAGTGGGAATGTCGGGTGTTCCAGGTTTGTGGGAATGTCGGGTGTTCCAGGTTAGTGGGAATGTCGGGTGTTCCAGGTTTGTGGGAATGTCGGGTGTTCCAGGTTTGTGGGAATGTCGGGTGTTCCAGGTTAGTGGGAATGTCGGGTGTTCCAGGTTAGTGGGAATGTCGGGTGTTCCAGGTTAGTGGGAATGTCGGGTGTTCCAGGTGAGTGGGAATGTCGGGTGTTCCAGGTGAGTGGGAATGTCGGGTGTTCCAGGTTAGTGGGAATGTCGGGTGTTCCAGGTTAGTGGGAATGTCGGGTGTTCCAGGTGAGTGGGAATGTCGGGTGTTCCAGGTGAGTGGGAATGTCGGGTGTTCCAGGTGAGTGGGAATGTCGGGTGTTCCAGGTGAGTGGGAATGTCGGGTGTTCCAGGTGAGTGGGAATGTCGGGTGTTCCAGGTGAGTGGGAATGTCGGGTGTTCCAGGTGAGTGGGAATGTCGGGTGTTCCAGGTGAGTGGGAATGTCGGGTGTTCCAGGTGAGTGGGAATGTCGGGTGTTCCAGGTGAGTGGGAATGTCGGGTGTTCCAGGTGAGTGGGAATGTCGGGTGTTCCAGGTGAGTGGGAATGTCGGGTGATCCAGGTTAGTGGGAATGTCGGGTGTTCCAGGTTAGTGGGAATGTCGGGTGTTCCAGGTTAGTGGGAATGTCGGGTGTTCCAGGTTAGTGGGAATGTCGGGTGTTCCAGGTTAGTGGGAATGTCGGGTGTTCCAGGTTAGTGGGAATGTCGGGTGTTCCAGGTTTGTGGGAATGTCGGGTGTTCCAGGTTAGTGGGAATGTCGGGTGTTCCAGGTTAGTGGGAATGTCGGGTGTTCCAGGTTAGTGGGAATGTCGGGTGTTCCAGGTTAGTGGGAATGTCGGGTGTTCCAGGTTAGTGGGAATGTCGGGTGTTCCAGGTTAGTGGGAATGTCGGGTGTTCCAGGTTAGTGGGAATGTCGGGTGTTCCAGGTTTGTGGGAATGTCGGGTGTTCCAGGTTTGTGGGAATGTCGGGTGTTCCAGGTTAGTGGGAATGTCGGGTGTTCCAGGTTAGTGGGAATGTCGGGTGTTCCAGGTTAGTGGGAATGTCGGGTGTTCCAGGTTAGTGGGAATGTCGGGTGTTCCAGGTGAGTGGGAATGTCGGGTGTTCCAGGTTAGTGGGAATGTCGGGTGTTCCAGGTTAGTGGGAATGTCGGGTGTTCCAGGTGAGTGGGAATGTCGGGTGTTCCAGGTGAGTGGGAATGTCGGGTGTTCCAGGTGAGTGGGAATGTCGGGTGTTCCAGGTGAGTGGGAATGTCGGGTGTTCCAGGTGAGTGGGAATGTCGGGTGTTCCAGGTGAGTGGGAATGTCGGGTGTTCCAGGTGAGTGGGAATGTCGGGTGTTCCAGGTGAGTGGGAATGTCGGGTGTTCCAGGTGAGTGGGAATGTCGGGTGTTCCAGGTGAGTGGGAATGTCGGGTGTTCCAGGTGAGTGGGAATGTCGGGTGTTCCAGGTGAGTGGGAATGTCGGGTGATCCAGGTTAGTGGGAATGTCGGGTGTTCCAGGTTAGTGGGAATGTCGGGTGTTCCAGGTTAGTGGGAATGTCGGGTGTTCCAGGTTAGTGGGAATGTCGGGTGTTCCAGGTTAGTGGGAATGTCGGGTGTTCCAGGTTTGTGGGAATGTCGGGTGTTCCAGGTTAGTGGGAATGTCGGGTGTTCCAGGTTAGTGGGAATGCCGGGTGTTCCAGGTTTGTGGGAATGCCGGACGCACCAGCTGGTGGAAGATGTCCCTCTGGTGCACGTGGACGGTGATCAGCGTCTCGTACTTCGTTCGCTCGTTGCGGCTCAGGTCTCGGGTCGTCAGGTCGATCAGTTCGTTCAGAAGATCCAGAAACTTCTGATTCGTCGCCGCCATCACCTGCCCCAGACACACAGAGGGTAAAACACCTGCTCCTGTCTCCTCCTCCTCTCCTCCTCCTCTCCTCCTCTCACCTTCTTGTCGTTCCGGCTGAGGAGCAGGGCCTTCTCCGCGTCCCGGGTCCACATCATCTGAATTCCCAGCAGTCCGACCTGAGCCGGGAAGCGTTTCTGGAATTCCTCCATTTTGAGCGTGGCGTCGGCGAGGGAGACGTGGGCGCGGCGGATGATGTGGTGCAGAGTGAGTCTGACGGAGGAGAGAAGCTGCCCCAGCCACACCTCCACATTCCCCTGAGACGCAAACAAAACGGCTCAGAAGAACAAAAAGCAGCAGCTCTTTGGTTTAACCCTCGAAGACCAACAACATCGTCCACGACACAGAGGAACATGTTTCTATAACCGCAGAACTTTGTAACGGTAAAAGACAGAAACGTCCTTTTCCCCTCTGAAAGTGCAGACATAGAGGTTTCCGTACATTTCTGCGGCTTTATCCTACGTCACACTCACGCTGTGTGATGACGGGAGCAAAACCAGTGTCCAACAGGAACTTTGTTTTCCCCAAACTCATGCGCTCCGTCCATTTTGATCGAGCCAAACTTTGCCAAAGAGTGAAGTGAGTCAAGATGGTCGACTCCTCTGACTGTGTGTGTTTATAACGAGGGGAAAAGTCGCTCTAAGTGGAGTTAATTCTCACACACATGGAAAATGACACATCTTGGTGTGTGTTTCTATTTTTATTTAAAGGTTTATTTCAGTCCAAATGAACAAATCCAAATGTAATTTCCACCCTGGAAATGCAGAAGTGCTGTGGCTCTGGCCGTGGTCCTGACAGGAGCTGTTTCCAGGACTGGACCAGGAAAGTCATGGAGCCACTGCACTTTTTTTGTTTTTAGGGCAATAAGGAGATTTTTTATTTACTTATTTAATTTACTCATCTCTATTTCTGGTCCTGTAGCTTTTCTCACAGCCTCATGACACAACTACAGCAGCAGATGTGAAATAACAGGTTGGACTGAACAAAAGGAGGTAGAACACTTCATTAGGGGTAAAAGGGGCAGTTTGAAAAGCAAAATTAAGAACAAAATCCAGATGAGGAGAAATGTACTAAAACTGCCCTCAGGTCTTCAGGGGTTAAACAGGTTCAGCACTTGTAACTGCGGAAAGAGCTTCATCTGGAGCCGAGCGCCGTGGGGACGTGTCACTCAGTCTGGGCCTTTAAAGCTCGTTTGGAGTGACAGAGATGGAATTATGATGCACGGCAAAAAACTACATCTAGTCAAGAGTAAATTTCACTTGACAAGTAAAATGTTTTGCCAGTGCAGTAAGACTTCTGTACTTAAAATATGAAAATACATCTTTGCTACACTTAAAGAAAAAACACTTTTTGTACTTAAAATAAAAAGTAAAATCAAATGTTGCTTGAATTAAGAAAAAGAATAATTCCCCTGTGGGATCATCTCACTCATGACTCAAATCATGGAAAACAATCTTTATTTATTCATATTATTCACTCGCTCAGATGCAGTTTTTTTCCTCATGAAGAAAAAACTGTTGCGACGGCGAACGAGAAACAAGCTGCACTTTTCTCACTCTTAAATGTTGAAGGAAAAGTTCAAACACACAGGTTATTTCAGCACTCGTCCAATCAGGGCTCGACTTTAACCTTTTATTCTTTATCTTTAGAAACCCGGTCTAAACTGGGTCTAAACTGGGTCTAAACTGGGTCTAAACTGGGTCTAAACTGGGTCTAAACCCGGTCTAAACTGGGTCTAAACTGGGTCTAAACTGGGTCTAAACTGGGTCTAAACTGGGTCTAAACCCGGTCTAAACTGGGTCTAAACTGGGTCTAAACTGGGTCTAAACTGGGTCTAAACCCGGTCTAAACCGGGTCTAAACTGGGTCTAAACCCGGTCTAAACTGGGTCTAAACTGGGTCTAAACCGGGTCTAAAGCAGGTCTAAACCCGGTCTAAAGCAGGCCTAACCCAGGTCTAAACCGGGTCTAAACCGGGTCTAAACCGGGTCTAAACCGGGTCTAAAGCAGGTCTAAACCCGGTCTAAAGCAGGCCTAACCCAGGTCTAAACCGGGTCTAAACCGGGTCTAAACCCGGTCTAAACTGGGTCTAAACTGGGTCTAAACCCGGTCTAAACTGGGTCTAAACCCGGTCTAAACCCGGTCTAAACCCGGTCTAAACTGGGTCTAAACCCGGTCTAACCCAGGTCTAAACCCGGTCTAAAGCAGGCCTAACCCAGGTCTAAACCGGGTCTAAAGCAGGTCTAAACCGGGTCTAAAACGGGTCTAAACCGGGTCTAAAGCAGGTCCGGTACCTGAGCCATGACGGTCTGGGTCAGGTCCACTCTTTCTCCCTCCTGAGACTCAAAACTCATCATCTGGTCGTAGTTTTTCTCGCTGAAGACGACGCGGTTCAGGTTATCGAACAGACTCAACAGGTGCCCCTGAAAAAAACACAGTCAGATGCCCTCCCAGAGCGTCAGGTGCCCTCCCAGAGAGTCAGGTGCCCTCCCACAGCATCAGGTGCCCTCCCCGTGTGTCAGATGCCCTTCCGTGTGTCAGATGCCCTCCCGTGTGTCAGATGCCCTCCCCGTGTGTCAGATGCCCTCCCCGTGTGTCAGATGCCCTCCCCGTGTGTCAGATGCCCTCCCCGTGTGTCAGATGCCCTCCCGTACCTGGATCGTGTGCGAGTCCGAGGCCTGGCCCAGGATCTCGAGCAGAGCCGGATCCGAGACGAAGAAAAACCTGGGGAAGACCAGACGCTTCTTCTCCAAATATCCAGAGAGAGATTTTTGACACAACTCGAGCTGCTCCAGGAGGTGAGGCAGCATCTGAGGACAAACCAGGACTAAACCAGGACTAAACCAGGACTGAACCAGGACTGAACCAGGACTGAACCAGGACTGAACCAGGACTGAACCAGGACTGAACCAGGACTAAACCAGGACTAAACCAGGACTGAACCAGGACTGAACCAGGACTAAACCAGGACTAAACCAGGACTGAACCAGGACTGAACCAGGACTAAACCAGGACTAAACCAGGACTAAACCAGGACTGAACCAGGACTAAACCAGGACTAAACCAGGACTAAACCAGGACTAAACCAGGACTGAACCAGGACTAAACCAGGACTAAACCAGGTCTAAACCAGGTCTAAACCAGGTCTAAACCAGGACTAAACCAGGACTGAACCAGGACTGAACCAGGACTAAACCAGGACTAAACCAGGACTGAACCAGGACTAAACCAGGACTAAACCAGGACTAAACCAGGACTAAACCAGGACTAAACCAGGACTAAACCAGGACTAAACCAGGTCTAAACCAGGTCTAAACCAGGTCTAAACCAGGACTAAACCAGGACTGAACCAGGACTGAACCAGGACTAAACCAGGACTAAACCAGGACTGAACCAGGACTAAACCAGGACTAAACCAGGACTAAACCAGGACTGAACCAGGACTGAACCAGGACTGAACCAGGACTAAACCAGGACTAAACCAGGACTGAACCAGGACTAAACCAGGACTAAACCAGGACTAAACCAGGACTAAACCAGGACTGAACCAGGACTAAACCAGGACTAAACCACCAGTTAGCGTTAGGGTCAAGCTGATTCGTCGATTAATCGATAATCGATCGTTAAGAATTTCTTGGATCAGGTTCATGTTAATGGCCAAACTGAATGTCGGTGTCTGTGTAACGGAGCCTGAGGAGGTCTGAGCACAAACTCTGGAGCCTCACAGCCCCACGGCTCGGCTCTGGCTCCTTGGAGATCCCTATATTCCTCAGAGTGCGTTTCCCTGCACATCAGTGTTCCGGGTATGATCGGGTTTTTGAGTGTCCCGGTTTCACATGTTTACGCAGCATCTGCAACGCGACATACGCACAGAACAGACTCAGCACCAGCAGAACATCCTCTGTCACAGGGAGAACACTCATATTCACTGAGTCACAGAGAGAACACTCATATTCACTGAGTCACAGAGAGAACACTCATATTCACTGAGTCACAGGGAGAACACTCATATTCACTGAGTCACAGAGAGAACACTCATATTCACTGAGTCACAGAGAGAACACTCATATTCACTGAGTCACAGGGAGAACACTCATATTCACTGAGTCACAGAGAGAACACTCATATTCACTGGAGTCACAGGGAGAACACTCATATTCACTGAGTCACAGGAGAACACTCATATTCACTGGAGTCACAGAGAGAACACTCATATTCACTGAGTCACAGAGAGAACACTCATATTCACTGAGTCACAGAGAGAACACTCATATTCACTGAGTCACAGAGAGAACACTCATATTCACTGAGTCACAGAGAGAACACTCATATTCACTGAGTCACAGAGAGAACACTCATATTCACTGAGTCACAGAGAGAACACTCATATTCACTGAGTCGAGTCCTTTAGTCCCACAGAAGCTGAAGCAGCAGCACAAGGAAAGAGCAGCTTTTTTCAGCTCTTACAGTTTATGCAAATGAGCCGTGAGGTTTTAAGTTTAGTTTGTGTAAAACACAAATGTTTAAATCTGCATTAAACTCATTCTGACCTCACACTGATGAGGCTCTGGACCTCATTCTGACCTCACACTGATGAGGCTCTGGACCTCATTCTGACCTCACACTGATGAGGCTCTGGACCTCATTCTGACCTCACACTGATGAGGCTCTGGAGTCAGGACCTTTATGTGTTTACAGTTTATTTATGCAGATGAGGAACAGGGAGAACAATGAGGATCATGATAATGATTCATCGAAAATTTATTGTTAATTTTACAGACGATCGATTAAGAAAATTTAATTGAATGCCCGTCCAAAGTTAGCGTAGCTGGGGCAGACACAGCAGTGCCTCTGTTAGCGTAGCTGGGGCAGACGCAGCGGTGCCTCTGTTAGCGTAGCTGGGGCAGACGCAGCGGTGCCTCTGTTAGCGTAGCTGGGGCAGACGCAGCGGTGCCTCTGTTAGCGTAGCTGGACAGACACAGCGGTGCCTCTGTTAGCGTAGGTGGGGCAGACACAGCAGTGCCTCTGTTAGCGTAGCTGGGGCAGACACAGCGGTGCCTCTGTTAGCGTAGCTGGGGCAGACACAGCGGTGCCTCTGTTAGCGTAGCTGGGGCAGACGCAGCGGTGCCTCTGTTAGCGTAGCTGGGGCAGACACAGCAGTGCCTCTGTTAGCGTAGCTGGGGCAGACACAGCGGTGCCTCTGTTAGCGTAGCTGGGGCAGACACAGCGGTGCCTCTGTTAGCGTAGCTGGGGCAGACGCAGCGGTGCCTCTGTTAGCGTAGCTGGGGCAGACACAGCAGTGCCTCTGTTAGCGTACCTGGGGCAGACACAGCAGTGCCTCTGTTAGCGTACCTGGGGCAGACACAGCAGTGCCTCTGTTAGTGTACCTGGGGCAGACACAGCAGTGCCTCTGTTAGCGTAGCTGGGGCAGACACAGCAGTGCCTCTGTTAGCGTAGCTGGGGCAGACACAGCAGTGCCTCTGTTAGCGTACCTGGGGCAGACGCAGCAGTGCCTCTGTTAGCGTAGCTGGGGCAGACACAGCGGTGCCTCTGTTAGCGTAGCTGGGGCAGACACAGCAGTGCCTCTGTTAGCGTAGCTGGGGCAGACACAGCGGTGCCTCTGTTAGCGTAGCTGGGGCAGAGGCAGCAGTGCCTCTGTTAGCGTAGCTGGGGCAGACGCAGCAGTGCCTCTGTTAGCGTAGCTGGGGCAGACACAGCAGTGCCTCTGTTAGCGTACCTGGGGCAGACACAGCAGTGCCTCTGTTAGCGTACCTGGGGC
This sequence comes from Odontamblyopus lacepedii, assembly GCA_034769755.1. Taxonomy (NCBI): domain Eukaryota; kingdom Metazoa; phylum Chordata; class Actinopteri; order Gobiiformes; family Gobiidae; genus Odontamblyopus; species Odontamblyopus lacepedii. The sequence continues at coordinate 2,245,307 of CM068361.1, read as the reverse complement.
AGACACAGCAGTGCCTCTGTTAGCGTACCTGGGGCAGACACAGCAGTGCCTCTGTTAGCGTACCTGGGGCAGACACAGCGGTGCCTCTGTTAGCGTAGCTGGGGCAGACACAGCGGTGCCTCTGTTAGCGTAGCTGGGGCAGACACAGCGGTGCCTCTGTTAGCGTAGCTGGGGCAGACGCAGCGGTGCCTCTGTTAGCGTACCTGGGGCAGACGCAGCGGTGCCTCTGTTAGCGTAGCTGGGGCAGACGCAGCGGTGCCTCTGTTAGCGTACCTGGGGCAGACACAGCGGTGCCGCTCTAAGCGTACATCGGGCAGACCAAGCGGTGCCGCTGTGAGCGTACCTGGGGCAGACACAGCAGTGCCTCTGTTAGCGCATCTGGGGCAGACACAGCAGTGCCTCTGTTAGCGCGTACCTGGGGCAGACACAGCAGTGCCTCTGTTAGCGTGCATCTGGGGCAGACACAGCAGTGCCTCTGTTAGCGCATCTGGGGCAGACACAGCAGTGCCTCTGTTAGCGCATCTGGGGCAGACACAGCGGTGCCTCTGTTAGCGTACCTGGGGCAGACACAGCAGTGCCTCTGTTAGCGTGCCTGGGGCAGACACAGCGGTGCCTCTGTTAGCGCACCTGGGGCAGACACAGCAGTGCCTCTGTTAGCGCATCTGGGGCAGACACAGCGGTGCCTCTGTTAGCGTAGCTGGGGCAGACACAGCGGTGCCTCTGTTAGCGTACCTGGGGCAGACACAGCGGTGCCTCTGTTAGCGTACCTGGGGCAGACACAGCGGTGCCTCTGTTAGCGTACCTGGGGCAGACACAGCAGTGCCTCTGTTAGCGTACCTGGGGCAGACACAGCGGTGCCTCTGTTAGCGTACCTGGGGCAGACACAGCGGTGCCTCTGTTAGCGTACCTGGGGCAGACACAGCGGTGCCTCTGTTAGCGTAGCTGGGGCAGACACAGCGGTGCCTCTGTTAGCGTAGCTGGGACAGACACAGCGGTGCCTCTGTTAGCGTAGCTGGGGCAGACACAGCGGTGCCTCTGTTAGCGTACCTGGGGCAGACACAGCGGTGCCTCTGTTAGCGTAGCTGGGGCAGACACAGCGGTGCCTCTGTTAGCGTAGCTGGGGCAGACACAGCGGTGCCTCTGTTAGCGTAGCTGGGGCAGACACAGCGGTGCCTCTGTTAGCGTAGCTGGGGCAGACACAGCGGTGCCTCTGTTAGCGTAGCTGGGGCAGACACAGCGGTGCCTCTGTTAGCGTACCTGGGACAGGGTGTCGTCGCCGGTGCAGCACTGCAGGACGTTGGGGACGTCGTGGGCGCGACTCATGATTCTCTGCCACGACTTATCGATGACCTGGAACCGCCGAGCCTCCTGAGACCAGACCAGGACTACATCAGGACTACGTCAGGACTAAACCAGGACTAAACCAGGACTACGTCAGGACTAAACCAGGACTAAACCAGGACTACGTCAGGACTAAACCAGGACTAAACCAGGACTACGTCAGGACTAAACCAGGACTACGTCAGGACTAAACCAGGACTAAACCAGGACTACGTCAGGACTAAACCAGGACTAAACCAGGACTACGTCAGGACTAAACCAGGACTACGTCAGGACTAAACCAGGACTAAACCAGGACTACGTCAGGACTAAACCAGGACTACGTCAGGACTAAACCAGGACTAAACCAGGACTACGTCAGGACTAAACCAGGACTACGTCAGGACTAAACCAGGACTAAACCAGGACTACGTCAGGACTAAACCAGGACTAAACTAGGACTACGTCAGGACTAAACCAGGACTAAACCAGGACTACGTCAGGACTAAACCAGGACTAAACCAGGACTAAACCAGGACTGAACCAGGACTAAACCAGGACTACGTCAGGACTAAACCAGGACTGAACCAGGACTGAACCAGGACTGAACCAGGACTAAACCAGGACTGAACCAGGACTGAACCAGGACTATGTCAGGACTAAACCAGGACTAAACCAGGACTATGTCAGGACTAAACCAGGACTAAACCAGGACTAAACCAGGACTACGTCAGGACTAAACCAGGACTACGTCAGGACTAAACCAGGACTAAACCAGGACTAAACCAGGACTACGTCAGGACTAAACCAGGACTAAACCAGGACTGAACCAGGACTGAACCAGGACTAAACCAGGACTGAACCAGGACTGAACCAGGACTATGTCAGGACTAAACCAGGACTAAACCAGGACTATGTCAGGACTAAACCAGGACTAAACCAGGACTGAACCAGGACTATGTCAGGACTAAACCAGGACTAAACCAAGACTAAACCAGGACTACGTCAGGACTACACCAGGACTAAACCAGGACTATGTCAGGACTAAACCAGGACTAAACCAGGACTAAACCAAGACTAAACCAGGACTACGTCAGGACTAAACCAGGACTATGTCAGGACTAAACCAGGACTAAACCAGGACTAAACCAGGACTGAACCAGGACTATGTCAGGACTAAACCAGGACTAAACCAGGACTAAACCAGGACTGAACCAGGACTAAACCCGGTCTAAACCCGGTCTAAACCAGACCTGGGGCAGCTGCTTGGCGATGTCTCCTCCCACGAACACGGCCTCCAGGTAAATCCACAGGTTCTGGACGCTGAGCCAATTCTCGAGGATTTCTGCAGAACCCGACAACTTCTGCACCCACTGCTGGATCTGCGGCCGGAACGGAGCGTTGTACCTGAGACGAGAGGCCCCCAGGGGCCCAGGTGAGGTGAGGTGTGTGACTCAGGTCAGTGACCTGTCACTGACTTGAGTCCCTGACCTGACTCTGACCTGTTGCTGAGCAGGGACGTCAGCACCATCAGACTGTCCTCCATGTTGGAAAGCTTCTCTGTGACGTCACTTCCTCTCAGCAGCAGTTCCCCTCTCGTCCTGAAGGGGGCGAAGCTCAGAGTGTGAGCGCTCCACTCGTCCTGCACCTCCCGCAGTTTGGACTCGATGTCCTTCTGTTTGACCGCGCTCACGCAGATGTCCTACAGAGACAAATAACACGTCCTACAGACAAATAACACGTCCTACAGAGAAAAATAACACGTGTCCTACAGAGACAAATAACACGTCCTACAGACAAATAACACGTCCTACAGAGACTAATAACACGTGTCCTACAGAGACAAATAACACGTCCTACAGACAAATAACACGTCCTACAGAGACTAATAACACGTGTCCTACAGAGACAAATAACACGTGTCCTACAGAGACAAATAACACGTCCTACAGAGACAAATAACACGTCCTACAGAGACAAATAACACGTCCTACAGAGACAAATAACACGTCCTACAGAGACAAATAACACGTCCTACAGAGACAAATAACACGTCCTACAGAGACAAATAACACGTCCTACAGAGACAAATAACACGTCCTACAGAGACAAATAACACGTGTCCTACAGAGACAAATAACACGTCCTACAGAGACAAATAACACGTGTCCGACAGAGACAAATAACACGTGTCCTACAGAGACAAATAACACGTGTCCTACAGAGACAAATAACACGTGTCCTACAGAGACAAATAACACACGTCCTACAGAGACAAATAACACGTGTCCTACAGACAAATAACACGTCCTACAGAGACAAATAACACGTGTCCTACAGACAAATAACACGTGTCCTACAGAGAAAAATAACACGTGTCCTACAGAGACAAATAACACGTCCTACAGAGACAAATAACACGTGTCAGACAGACAAATAACACGTCCTACAGAGACAAATAACACGTGTAACAGAGACAAATAACACGTGTCCTACAGAGACAAATAACAAGTCAGCTACAGAGACAAATAACACGTGTCCTACAGAGACAAATAACACGTGTCCTACAGAGACAAATAACACGCTCTACAGAGACAAAAAATAACACGCCCTACAGAGACAAATAACACGTCCTACAGACAAATAACACGCGGTCCTACAGAGAAAAATAACTAGAGTTCTCCAGAGACAAATAACACGTCCTACAGACAAATAACACGTCCTACAGAGACAAATAACACGTGTCCTACAGAGACAAATAACACGTCCTACAGACAAATAACACGTCCTACAGAGACAAATAACACGTGTCCTACAGAGACAAATAACACGTGTCCTACAGACAAATAACACGTGTCCTACAGAGACAAATAACACGTGTCCTACAGAGACAAATAACACGTCCTACAGACAAATAACACGTCCTACAGAGACAAATAACACGTGTCCTACAGAGACAAATAACACGTCCTACAGACAAATAACACGTCCTACAGAGACAAATAACACGTGTCCTACAGACAAATAACACGTGTTCTACAGAGACAAATAACACGTCCTACAGAGACAAATAACACGTGTCCTACAGAGACAAATAACACGTGTCCTACAGAGACAAATAACACGTCCTACAGACAAATAACACGTGTCCTACAGAGACAAATAACACGTCCTACAGAGACAAATAACATGTGTCCTACAGAGACAAATAACACGTCCTACAGAGACAAATAACACGTCCTACAGAGACAAATAACACGTCCTACAGAGACAAATAACACGTGTCCTACAGAGACAAATAACACGTGTCCTACAGAGACAAATAACACATGTCCTACAGAGACAAATAACACGTGTCCTACAGACAAATACCACGTGTCCTACAGACAAATAACACGTGTCCTACAGAGACAAATAACATGTGTTCTACAGAGACAAATAACACGTGTCCTACAGAGACAAATAACACGTGTCCTACAGAGACAAATAACATGTGTTCTACAGAGACAAATAACACGTGTCCTACAGAGACAAATAACACGTGTTCTACAGAGACAAATAACACGTGTCCTACAGAGACAAATAACACGTGTCCTACAGAGACAAATAACACGTGTCCTACAGAGAAAAATAACACGTCCTACAGAGACAAATAACACGTGTCCTACAGAGACAAATAACACGTGTCCTACAGAGACAAATAACACGTGTCCTACATAGACTAATAACACGTGTCCTACAGAGACAAATAACACGTGTCCTACAGACAAATAACACGTCCTACAGAGACAAATAACACGTGTCCTACAGAGACAAATAACACGTGTCCTACAGACAAATAACACGTGTCCTACAGAGAAAAATAACACGTCCTACAGAGACAAATAACACGTCCTACAGACAAATAACACGTCCTACAGAGACAAATAACACGTGTCCTACAGAGACAAATAACACATGTCCTACAGACAAATAACACGTGTCCTACAGAGACAAATAACACGTGTCCTACAGAGACAAATAACACGTCCTACAGACAAATAACACGTCCTACAGAGACAAATAACACGTGTCCTACAGAGACAAATAACACGTCCTACAGACAAATAACACGTCCTACAGAGACAAATAACACGTGTCCTACAGACAAATAACACGTGTTCTACAGAGACAAATAACACGTCCTACAGAGACAAATAACACGTGTCCTACAGAGACAAATAACACGTGTCCTACAGAGACAAATAACACGTCCTACAGAGACAAATAACACGTGTCCTACAGAGACAAATAACACGTCCTACAGAGACAAATAACACGTGTCCTACAGAGACAAATAACACGTCCTACAGAGACAAATAACACGTGTCCTACAGAGACAAATAACACGTGTCCTACAGAGACAAATAACACATCCTACAGAGACAAATAACACGTGTCCTACAGAGACAAATAACACGTGTCCTACAGAGACAAATAACACGTGTCCTACAGACAAATAACACGTGTCCTACAGACAAATAACACGTGTCCTACAGAGACAAATAACACGTGTCCTACAGAGACAAATAACACGTCCTACAGAGACAAATAACACGTGTCCTACAGAGACAAATAACACGTGTTCTACAGAGACAAATAACACGTGTCCTACAGAGACAAATAACACGTGTTCTACAGAGACAAATAACACGTGTCCTACAGAGACAAATAACACGTGTCCTACAGAGACAAATAACACGTCCTACAGAGACAAATAACACGTGTTCTACAGAGACAAATAACACGTGTCCTACAGAGACAAATAACACGTGTCCTACAGAGACAAATAACACGTGTCCTACAGACAAATAACACGTGTCCTACAGAGAGAAATAACACGTGTCCTACAGAGACAAATAACACATGTCCTACAGAGACAAATAACATGTGTCCTACAGAGAGAAATAACACGTGTCCTACAGACAAATAACACGTGTCCTACAGACAAATAACACGTGTCCTACAGAGACAAATAACCCGTGTCCTACAGAGACAAATAACACGTCCTACAGAGACAAATAATACGTGTCCTACAGAGACAAATAACACGTGTCCTACAGAGACAAATAACACGTGTCCTACAGAGACAAATAACACGTGTCCTACAGAGACAAATAACACGTGTCCTACAGAGACAAATAACACGTGTCCTACAGAGACAAATAACACGTCCTACAGAGACAAATAACACGTGTCCTACAGAGACAAATAACACGTGTCCTACAGAGACAAATAACACGTGTCCTACAGAGACAAATAACACGTCCTACAGAGACAAATAACACGTCCTACAGAGACAAATAACACGTGTCCTACAGAGACAAATAACACGTCCTACAGAGACAAATAACACATGTCCTACAGAGACAAATAACACGTGTCCTACAGAGACAAATAACACGTGTCCTACAGAGACAAATAACACGTCCTACAGAGACAAATAACACGTGTCCTACAGAGACAAATAACACGTGTCCTACAGAGACAAATAACACGTGTCCTACAGAGACAAATAACACGTCCTACAGAGACAAATAACACGTGTCCTACAGAGACAAATAACACGTGTCCTACAGAGACAAATAACACGTGTCCTACAGAGACAAATAACACGTCCTACAGAGACAAATAACACGTGTCCTACAGAGACAAATAACACGTGTCCTACAGAGACAAATAATACGTCCTACAGAGACAAATAACACGTGTCCTACAGAGACAAATAACACGTCCTATAGAGACAAATAACACGTGTCCTACAGAGACAAATAACACGTGTCCTACAGAGACAAATAACACGTGTCCTACAGAGACAAATAACACGTGTCCTACAGAGACAAATAACACGTGTCCTACAGAGACAAATAACACGTGTCCTACAGAGACAAATAACACGTGTCCTACAGAGACAAATAACACGTCCTACAGAGACAAATAACACGTGTCCTACAGAGACAAATAACACGTGTCCTACAGAGACAAATAACACGTGTCCTACAGAGACAAATAACACGTCCTACAGAGACAAATAACACGTCCTACAGAGACAAATAACACGTGTCCTACAGAGACAAATAACACGTCCTACAGAGACAAATAACACATGTCCTACAGAGACAAATAACACGTGTCCTACAGAGACAAATAACACGTGTCCTACAGAGACAAATAACACGTCCTACAGAGACAAATAACACGTGTCCTACAGAGACAAATAACACGTGTCCTACAGAGACAAATAACACGTGTCCTACAGAGACAAATAACACGTGTCCTACAGAGACAAATAACACGTGTCCTACAGAGACAAATAACACATGTCCTACAGAGACAAATAACACGTGTCCTACAGAGACAAATAACACGTGTCCTACAGAGACAAATAACACGTGTCCTACAGAGACAAATAACACATGTCCTACAGAGACAAATAACACGTCCTACAGAGACAAATAACACGTGTCCTACAGAGACAAATAACACGTGTCCTACAGAGACAAATAATACGTCCTACAGAGACAAATAACACGTGTCCTACAGAGACAAATAACACGTCCTACAGAGACAAATAACACGTGTCCTACAGAGACAAATAACACGTGTCCTACAGAGACAAATAACACGTGTCCTACAGAGACAAATAACACGTGTTCTACCTCGATGTCGTCCTTGTGCTGCAGCAGTGGAGCCGTCACAACGTCTCTGAGACAAAACGACTCCGACTGAACCTGGAAACTGTGACCGGTCACTTCCGAGAGACGCTCCCAGTGACGCGGCAGGAGAGCCTGGAGACAAACAAGAAGAGAGGTCTAAACCAGGACTAAACCAGGTCTAAACCAGGCCTAAACCAGGTCTAAACCAGGACTAAACCAGGTCTAAACCAGGCCTAAACCAAGTCTAAACCAGGACTAAACCAGGTCTAAACCAGGCCTAAACCAAGTCTAAACCAGGACTAAACCAGGTCTAAACCAGGCCTAAACCAGGCCTAAACCAGGTCTAAACCAGGTCTAAACCAGGCCTAAACCAAGTCTAAACCAGGACTAAACCAGGTCTAAACCAGGTCTAAACCAGGCCTAAACCAGGCCTAAACCAGGTCTAAACCAAGTCTAAACCAGGTCTAAACCAGGACTAAACTAGGCCTAAACCAGGTCTAAACCAAGTCTAAACCAGGTCTAACACCAGGTCGAAACCAGGCCTAAACCAGGTCTAAACCAGGCCTAAACCAGGTCTAAACTAGGCCTAAACCAGGTCTAAACCAAGTCTAAACCAGGTCTAACACCAGGTCTAAACCAGGACTAAACCAGGTCTAAACCAGGCCTAAACCAGGTCTAAACCAGGACTGAACCAGGTCTAAACCAGGTCTAAACCAGGTCTAAACCAAGTCTAAACCAGGTCTAAACCAGGCCTAAACCAGGTCTAAACCAGGCCTAAACCAGGTCTAAACCAAGTCTAAACCAAGTCTAAACCAGGTCAAAACCAGGACTAAACCAGGTCTAAACCAGGTCTAAACCAGGCCTAAACCAAGTCTAAACCAGGTCTAACAGCAGGTCGAAACCAGGCCTAAACCAGGTCTAAACCAGGCCTAAACCAGGTCTAAACCAAGTCTAAACCAGGTCTAACACCAGGTCTAAACCAGGCCTAAACCAGGCCTAAACCAGGTCTAAACCAGGTCTAAACCAAGTCTAACCCAGGTCTAAACCAGGTCAAAAACAGGGCAAAAACAGGTCTAAACCGGTCTAAAACCAAGTCTAACCCAGGTCTAACCCAGGACTAAACCAGGTCTAACAGGACCTTGCTGGCCATCATGCAGAGCAGGGGACAGGTGTCGGTGAAGTCGTCGATGGTTTTCTTCAGGTCTTTAAACGCCTGCCAGTCCTTCAGAGCTTTGGGCAACTTCCTGATCCTGAAAGAGACGCAAGTCTGAACAACAGACACAGTCCTGGTTTAGTCCTGGTTCAGTCCTGGTTCAGTCCTGGTTCAGTCCTGGTTCAATCCTAGTTCAATCCTGGTTCAGTCCTGGTTCAGTCCTAGTTCAATCCTGGTTCAGTCCTGGTTCAGTCCTGGTTCAGTCCTGGTTCAGTCCTGGTTCAGTCCTAGTTCAATCCTGGTTCAGTCCTAGTTCAATCCTGGTTCAGTCCTGGTTCTGTCCTGGTTCTGTCCTGGTTCTGTCCTGGTTTAGTCCAGGTTCAGTCCTGGTTCAGTCCTGGTTCAGTCCTGGTTCAGTCCTGGTCTAGTCCTGGTCTAGTCCTGGTTCTGGACCTGTTCTGAAAGTCCTGCAGCTCCGCGTTGATCTTGTCGATGTCCAGCTGTGTCCAGAGCAGTTCGTGGTATCTCCTGACGGTGGCGCTCACACAGTCGTACAGAGAGTAGAGTTTGGAGAGAAGAGCGAGAGCTCGGATCCTCTGCAGCTCCGGGTACTCTGAGGAACGACAGACCCAACGTTTGTCTGGAGAACCGACCCGAGGAACGACAGACCCAACGTTTGTCTGGAGAACCGACCCGAGGAACGACAGACCCAACGTTTCTCTGGAGAACCGACCCGAGGAACGACAGACCCAACGTTTCTCTGGAGAACCGACCCGAGGAACGACAGACCCAACGCTTTCTCTGGAGGAACCGACCCGAGGAACGACAGACCCGGCGCTTTCTCTGGAGGAACCGACCGAGGAACCACAGACCCAGCGTTTCTCTGGAGAACCGACCCGAGGAACCACAGACCCGGCGGTTTCTCGGAGAACCCGGCCGAGGCGACAGACCGGCGTTTCTCTACGGAGGCCGGCCAGGAGCGACAGACGGCGTTTCTCTGGAGAACCGGCCGAAGGCGACAGACCAGCGTTTCTCTGGAGAGCCGGCCAGAACGCGACAGACCGAGATTTCTCTGGAGGAGCAAGCCGAGGCGACAGACCCGGCGTTTCTCTGGAGAACCGACCAGAGGAACCACAGACCAGCGTTTCTCTGGAGAATACGACCAGGCGACTGAATGGCGCTTCTCTGGAGAACCGACCCGAGGAACGACAGACCCAGCGCTTTCTCTGGAGAACCTTCGACCCGAGAAATCGACGGGCCCAGCTGTTTCTCTGAGACGCTGACCCGAGGAACGACAGACTAGCAGGTTTATACGACCGACCGGAACGCACAGACCCAGCGCTTTCTCTGGAGAACCGACCCGAGTGAACGCACAGACCCAGCGCTTTCTCTGGAGAACCGACCCGAGGCTTACGAGCAGACCCAAGCGCTTTCTCTGGAGAACCGACCCGAGGAACGACAGACCGCAAAGTGCTTCTCTGGAGAACCGACCAGAACGATTAAGACCCAGCGCTTCTCTGGAGAACCGACCCGAGCAGCAGACCCAGCGTTTGTCTGGAGGAGCCAGCCCGGTGAACGACAGACCCAGCCGCTTTCTCTGGAGAACCGACCCGAGGAATCCACAGACCCAGCGTTTCTCTGGAGAACCGGCCGAAAGGAACGACAGACCCAGCGTTTCTCTGGAGAACCGACCCGAGGAACGACAGACCCAACGCTTTCTCTGAGAACCTAATCTCGAGGAACCACAGAACCAGCCGAAGCTTCTGAGAACTGACCAGGAACCACAGACTCCAGCTGCTTCTCTGGAACCGACTGAGGAACTGACAGACCCAGCTGCCGGAGAACCGACCCGAGGAACCTACAGACCTGAAGGCTTCTCTGGAGAACCGACCGAGGAAACGAACCAGACCCAATGTTCTCTGGAGAACCAGGCCCGAGGAACGACATATAGACCCAAATGCTTTCTGAGAACCTAATTCGGTGAACGATAGACCCAAGCGCTTCTCTGGGAGAACCGACCTTCGAGGAAGCGACAGACCCAACGTTTCTCTGGAGAACCGACCCGAGGAACGACAGACCCAGTGTTTCTCTGGAGAACTCGACCCGAGGAACGACAGACCCGGCGTTTCTCTGGAGAGAACCTGACCCGAGGAACCACAGACCCAGCGTTTCTCTGGAGAACCGAATTCCGAGGAACCACAGACCCAGTGTTTCTCTGGGAGAACCGACCGAGGAACGACAGACCCAACGTTTCTCTGAGAACCGACTCCGAGGAACCACAGACCCAGTAAGCTTTCACTCACACGGAGAACCGACCGAGGAACCACAGACCCAGCGCTTCTCTGGGAGAACCGAATTCCGAGGAACGATACAGACCCAGTGCTTCTCTGGAGAACCCGACCCGAGGAGAACTAGACAGACCCAGCGCTTTCTCTGGGACAACTGGACCCGAGGAACGACATGACCCGGTAACGCTTCTCTGGAGAACCGAACACTCCGAGTGAACCACAGACCCAGCGCTTCTCTGGAGAGGCCGACCTGGTGAGGAAACCACAGACCCAGTGTTTCTCATGGAGAACCGACCCGAGGAACGACATAGACCCAGCATTTCTCTGGGAGGAACCGACCCGAGGAACCACAGTGACCCAGCGCTTTCTCTGGAGAACCGACCACGAGAACGACAGACCCAGCGTTTCTCTGGTTGACTGACCCGAGCACGACAGACCCAACGTTCTCTGGAGAACCGACCCGAGGAACGATACAGCAGACCCAACGCGTTTCTCTGGAGAACCGAATCACCGGCAGGTGAACGACAGACCCAGCACGTTTCTGGAGAACCGACCGAGGAATCAGCAGATGGCCCAACGCTTTCTCTGGAGAACCGACCTAGGAACCACAGACCCAGCGCTTCTCTGGGAGAACCGAACCTGGTGAGGCGACAGACCCAGCGTTTCTCTGGACAACTGACCCGAACGGCAGACCGCGTTTGTTTCTCTGGAGAACCGACCGAGCGACAGACCCAGCGTTTCTCTGGAGAACCGACCCGAGGAACGGCACAGCAGACCCAGCGTTTCTCTGGAGAACCCTGACCGAGGAACCACAGTGACCCAAGCGTTTCTCTGGAGAACCGACCGAGGAATCCACAGACCCAGCGTTTCTCTGGAGGGGGCAGGCCGAGGAACCACAGACCCAGTGTTTCTCTGGAGA